>VUYV01000158.1:400470-457684 GCA_008711295.1 Anarhynchus alexandrinus | reverse complement strand
AAAAAAAAAAAAAAAAAAGGGATCTGCCAGCTGAATAGTCCTCTCCCCTCTCCCTACGGTGAATAAAGCACCGAGAAGGATTTTTCTGGGCTGTTTCTTCCAGCAGGCGCGCGCGGTTTCTGTCACGTAAAAATCTGTGTGGCCTGTAGGAGTGGCAAATCATGCTTCACAGCGCACTTGCCTTAATTTTGAATTGTACAGCAGAGTTAAACCGAAGTATTTTAGGAGATCCTTGTGCTCACAATTACTTTGCATCTTTCACAGTTCCTCAAAATAGAGCTGACCTGCCGTGGGCACCTGGTTCTGGTCTCTGTAGAAATTTCCCTCTCAGACTGAACATGCACATGCAGCAGCTGACAAACAACAGCATCCCTGATGTAATGGGGACAGGCTGGAATTTCTTGATTCCACACACGACTAAGCCAGATGGACACAAACTACTCATTACAGATCGTGTCAGAGAAGCTGCACGAAAGACAGGCTGGAAATAGATGAAATTCCATTTTAATTGCAGAGGAATCACCTTTGGCTAAATTGGGGCATGGGGACACTAAGTAAACAACGGCCCTAGAGGCAGTACCAGCCTTTTTGCATTCCACTTCTCAAAAGTGAAGAAATAAACATGCTGTATTAGCGAGGCTTTAAGCCTGGATATCTGAAGGTAGCATTAAACCCTCAATAAATTATAAATTAATACACTGTTCAAGCCTTAGAAAAATATATGGGATTAACTGCAAATGTGACCTGGGATCCTTGGCCTAGAAGCAGTCCTCAGCTTAATGAAATTCCTGAAAAAGCCTTTGTTGTGATAACTAAGAAGCACTCTCTGTATATGATGCGTAAACAGTTCAATAGTAGAGGTGGATCATATTCTGACTGAATAAGATTTCATGTCTGTTGACCTATTTGGCAAAGACTATGAAACGATGTTTTAAAATCCATACGGTACAGGAAACTTAAACTGTCACTATGGTAATTTTTGAAGATGTTCCACCTAATTATGCATCTTTTTTGGAAGGAATACAAAGCATCTCTCCCAAGAAAATTTCTAATATTAGCATGATGACTTTGTATTTACACACACACACGTGCAGATACATTTGTCTTTGTGAGCCTGTGTTGGCATTATGTCCTTCGTTTTAGTCTGACTTTTTAGGAAGTTTAATCAGGGTAGAGACATATTCTGAGCTAACACAGGAGGGAGAAAAGATCTTTGGAAGCTGTATGGTCATTTCTCACAAGTGAGTTGACAGGGAGTTTCTGGATAGGGAAACAGACTTGTGTTTCCTCACCACAAGACAGATCTTAGCAGATCCTAAAAAGGTCTCGCTGTTTCCTGAACTCTGCTTATTTATCAGAGCTGTCACATCCGTTAAGATGAGTTTTTAAATAAGATCTCATTATGTAGTCACCTCAACAAATGGCTAAAGAAAGCGATCCTGGGCAACCTTTACAAATGTGTTCCTCTCTACAGCTTTTGTATAATTGTCATCCTAATCAATAACTGAGTAATTGAAATCCTCCAAGATCAAAGTTGTGACCTTCTGACTGCCCTCTTTCCTGATCTACTTTCTCTAACTCCTGTAGAGGAGGATAGCATCATTCAGAGTCAGATGATTGGCTTTGTTGTCCTAAATGCTTACCAGTCTGCCTCCGCTGTGTCAGCCAAAATACATCCCCTCCTTACACGCTCAATATCAGCCTTTCATTTTCTACTTCTGAAATCTAGGTATGATTTTACACATTAAAAAAATAATAAATCTACTGGTGTTCCTCCATGCAACATGAAATTGCATTTTTTGTCATAATTTAAACATACTTTTTAGGCTCAATAGCTATTTTTGTAATTTTGAGAAAAATAAAATCATATTGCTACCCATCCAGTCCCATTTCTTATCTGGTTTTGCTTCTCCTGAGAGTGGAATCTTGGCCACAATGTGAAGTAAACTGAGTGGCTCCAAGATTTTTCCTTGTTAAGTTTTTTTATACTATTCCCAGTGTATTTAGATGCAATTAGGTTATTTTAAAAGCCTGATACTAATAGTTACGGTAATTATTTTTTCTTTTTAACACAATACAATAGAAAGTTTTGAATTATGTAGTTCATTAACAAATCATCAGGAAACTATTATAAAATCAAGGTTTTCTGCAAGCATATTTTTTTCAAATGTTCAAGACTTTGTAGTTTACAGGAGAAAAATATCCTCAGTCCCAAGAACTTGTGACTTAAAACTTCAATTTTGTAATGGGAGCCAGATCCCCGACTCCACCTGGATCCTCAGTGAAATCAGCAGGTCCGTATGGTGTAGGAATCTACACAAATCCCATTTCCAGACTCAGTATACACTCATGAGGAAACAGTAAAAGAGTGGTATTAGACATTGGCAGCTTGGATGGGCTAAAGGGATATAGCAGTAATAAACATTTTGGCATATATTTTAAAGTTCTGTTTGTTTATTTTTTAACTAGAAATTTAGGATTTTTTTTTAAAAAAAAACAACTTATGTGGATTTTATAATGTATTTCAGTGCATATAAGGTGGTAGCCTTGGGAATGATTTTCATGCATTAAGAAAGAACTGCAAATAAAGCATGTTACCACTAAAAGAAATGATGATGCATCACATCGAGTACTAGAGGAGCATGTAGGACTCTGACAGGCTCTGTATATTAAATATTTTCATGGCTTTCCATTCTGCAACAGGACAGCTGTAGAGGTATCGTAACATAGGACTGATTTGTATTCAACAATCTGCTCTTTCAGATAAGAAACATTTCATTTAGATTTTTCTGAAGACTTAAAATAATTAGTTTCGTACAAATTTTATCTTAGAATTTTGTAGTTTGCACTTGATCAATTATTTTTTCTTAGCTATTCGTAAGTCTTAAATGTTGAAAATTTTCCAGTCATTTTGGGGAATTAAGCAGATTGCTACTCATCAGAACTTCTTCTTCCATGCCCAGTGTTAGGTATGCTTTTCTCTTCCTTTGTCTTTAATTTATTCTTGGTTGTTGAAAAATCAGATCTTTTGATTAATCAGCTTGAAGTTGCTGAAGTAAGGGAAGTCAGGCCTCTCCCTTTGTAATTACTTAATGAAGGGGTTTTCCATTATTTGTGTCACTTGCATAATCTCTCACAGTAACAACAATATCTGTTTGAAACATAAAAGATTCAGCAAGCGAAACTAGCTAGACGTAATCCAGGCTCCCTGGCACCATGTACTGTCAATTTACTGATTATTTCTATCCAATAGACTTCAGAAACAACTTCACAGCTCAGGCCTCCTTGGCGCTATTAGCCTCCTTTTTATTTGATTTGAAATCACTCTAAAGGTAAGAAACCATGCTAGCTGCTAGATACTATCTGTTAATTGCTCCTGCAGATAACGAGCACCCTAAGGGGCAAAAAAGGTTACAAGGCCTATAGAGGCACATCAGAAATGCATAATTTATGCTTCTTCCAGCAGTTAACATTGCGATATTTCTGTGTGCACAGTCTATCTTGCGCCGCTCAGCCTCCAGCTTTTCAGGCATTTCATTTTTGGATGGTTCACCATTAAACAAACTAGTGAAACCTCCAAAAGTCTCCTTAGGGCTTTTTCCTCCTAAATCCTTTTCTGTCATATGCCTCAATTATTTGATGGCGAAGGAATTTCCATTTCCCTGCTCTTTGTTCCTCTCCTCACTTCCCCACTTGCAGTCCAAGATAAGTGCCAAGTGGTGAAAAGTGTTTAAAATAATCAATTTGGCATCTTGTACAGCTTGACTGCAAAGCAGGAATTATTAGTATAAATGAGCAATGCCTGTAGGACCTTTGATATAATTGTTATTTTGTTTATGCTGACAAAATATAATGTTTGCATTTTGTTATTCAATTGTTGTTAAGGTCTTTGAGACAGTGAAGATATGTCTTCAGTGTACAAGAGGTGTTTATAATTATTAGAACAAAAACTGTAAAACGTAGTGCAAGATCTGCACACGTCATGTCTGCCTGTGAGAACCAGTTAAGCCAGGGGCCAGACACTTCGTATTTCATCCCTAGAAAACCAGTTTCCTTATGCATGCCCCTTCGATAAAGTGTTTGCAATATAGGCACTCGCAATCAAGCGGTCTTATCTGGCCTCTCTACTCTTCTCCTTTGCCCCAACAGTTCTCTGAAGCAGCTGATGGATGCTGGTGGTGCCTGTGTTGGTCTACTCAAACAATCTCACCGATGAAATCTCATGTATCTTCTGATTCACTGGATTCAGATTGTGTCTGCCAGTATGAATTAGACAAACCAGTTGTATGAGGATACTCCCAAGGTATCATATTGGAGCATTTTCTGTACAAGGCTGCAAGGCTGATCTTGTGGCAGGTGGAACAAGCTGTTCCTTCCTTGGAGAGCAGCACTCTGTCATTTTTGAGGGCAGTGTAGATATTATAACTCACCGTATGACCTGTAGCAGTATTGTCACAAACATTTGCAGTGTCTCTCACTGCTGTAGGTTTGACACACAACTGCCATGAGTTCAACCAGGAGTTTTTAAAGTGCAGCAGCCTCTTTTCATTCTAAACTAACTTTTAGCTTAGTCCTGGGTGATAATGCAGGAAAACTTTTCCTGGTGGAGGAATTTAAAATTTCTCAGATTCTAAAGCAATACAAGCTCCTGGCATGTGCACTCTCTCTGCAAATTTTTCAAGCTGCTATCTTGCAGCAAAAGATGTAGAAAAAGTGAATGTGTGTCCATCTCCCTTGATTTTAGCCATCTTCAAGTCAGACACTGAAACTAAATTAGTTACCTGGCCTCCATTTCTGGTTTGTGGAGAGAAGCGAGCATAGGGTAAATCATCTCACCTATGTTAGATGCTCCTCAAGAAAACAAGAATGTCCTTCAGGTGCCTCTTTCTCTTAATTGGCTATAAAAGTAGATTAAACAAGACGTCTAACTTTTAAACAGAACTGTAGTTCAGTGAGATTAATTCCACCCTTAACATGCAGTTTTCTTAGTATCATCTCCACAGTTCAGCGAGGTATTTAAATACACGCCCAGATTTCCACAGCTGAGTAACTCTAATCACATGGACTGGCTTAAGTATCTTGTTATACCAGGACTTGATGGTTTCTCGAACTGAACGCTTAACACTCTGCGTGGCTGCCTCTGTTAGACTCCAGGCTGCTTGTTTATGACACTAAGTCTCTTTAGCTTTCTTGAGCAGTAGCGTCGGTATTTCAGAGGGCAAATGGAAAAAAACTGTTCTAATTTCTTGGTATTTTCGAAAGAAATACATGGCAGCATTTACTGCCACGCTGTGTGCTGCATGTCTGACTAAGAGTTTGAATTATTTCTGCTTTCCTTTGCCTAAACCTTTTAAATTTATTTATTCTCTGCTGTTATTTACTGAGACTGTTTTATCTAACTCTGCTAAGTGTTCTGGGACACAGATGGTATGAAATGCTCCACACATAATAAAGACTCATTGTTCAGGCAGCTCCCATGGCAGCTGATGGTAGAGATTACAGTACTGGGCCATAAATTGTATCAGTATTGTGTAAGCAGGATATTGTTGACACTTGATGTTCCCAATTAAAAAAAAATACAAAAAAAACTTGTCAGTTTTTTGAGCAGCTTCCAATGATTTCTTCACATGAGAATCTAGGGAGCACATACAGACAGTTGACATCCCTGTTTGGTGTAATGCTGATTTCAGTCAAACTTTTCCTCTACAACTGGCTGAGGAATATCTAGTTTAAGACAGTTTTTCTGTCTTGTTGGCCTAACTATACATCTTCTTGCATAAAATTCCCACTGATGACGACAAGAATTGGATATTCACAGCAGTATCTATAAGAAGATGTGGGTTAAAAGCCCACTGAAACCAATGGAAAACCAAGCTCCCATCCAAGCAGAGAGCAGAAAGGAGAACATTGCTAAAACAAGCTCATTGGAGACAGCTTGAATTCTGGCGGAAAACAAAACAAGCCAAAACAAATGTCAGCTCATTTAATATACAAGTCAGAAGAAGAACTTGAGCCAGATGATCAATGATGTTTGAGAGCATTGGCGTATTCCACTGGAATCCATCTAAAATAAGTGCTCCCAGTAACCCCGTGACAGTGGATGACGTCTGAGAAGCATAACGCAAAATCACTGAGCCGAACTGAACCCGCACCTGAGCCAAAACCAGGGCAAACCATTGTTTATCGAAAAGCCAAGCTGAACCTGAACCACTAGTGTGAAATCTTTGTAGAATTCCCTTGTGCCCTCCCCTGTGCCGGGGGAGCAGTACCCCAGGGCTTGCTCCGATGGCCCCAGCGCGGTGGGGGAGCAGCCCGCTCCTGAGCGATGTGGCTGTCCTGCAGGATGCAGATCCTCTTGGCGTGCTCATGGAGGCTCACAGGAGCATCGCCACTGACATACACGGCAGGGGAGACTGCCCGCAATACCCGCAGGTCTGACAACATGAGTTACACGGGTGGGGGTCAGCTGGAGGTGACCTGCGTGGATGGGAACCCCGTGGGCAATGCTAAGCAGGGGTGAAGGCTACGCTTCTGCGGGCTGTTGGGAGGGCTGGGTACTGCTCGTGGTGCTGGTGTTACAATTGTTCTAGAAAGCTATCTTGTCTGGAAGAAAAAATATGGCCCACGTGCTTTTCTTCAGCATAACATTGCAGAAGGACTCAGTCCCACAATGTCTCACAATGGCTTTGAGTGAAGCTTGCATAGAGATGAGAATTAAAATGTAAGTTAAAGTTTGGTGGGTCAGCTATGTGCTTGCAGTCTGCTGGCCAGTACCTTTAGCTGTTTGCCTCTTTCTTCCCCTCTCAGAGCAGCATATTTCTGCTATTTTAGATCTAGCTTTTCGGTATCCTTGGGTTACAGCCCTTCATGGCAGCAAGAAGGTATCATTTGAGCATATTTTAGTTTTTATGCCATGCTCTCTCGATCTGCCTCCTCACCTCCTTTTGTTCTTTTTCTCTTAAGCAGAAAGGCAACAGAAACTAGGCACTGAAGAAAATGAATACTGCTCTCTGACAACAAAATCTAGAGCCAACTGTTGCAGTCAGTTTTAATTTGCATTCCCTGGTGAAACCCTGAAGCTTACTGGGACGTGGAAACATACAGGCTATAGCAATTTATGATCATGCACGTAACTACTGCTTTTTTTTACTTCCTTTTCCTTGCAATTGTTTAAGGGAAATGCTAGCAGAGATGTAGACTTCTGCCAAACCCATATAGCTTTTAGGACTTCCATGTGCAGGGTGAATTCTCAGTCATGAGTGAGGAGAGGTGGGCACATTTCTCCTGCCCCAGCTGGAGAACAATACAGATTTAGCTCCTGTTTGCCTAGAAATCTCTAATCTCAGTCCTGAGTCCCTCCACACATATATACATGAAACGCTCTGGGCAGTTTTTCTATTCTTGTCTCACTTCGGACACAGTTAGATGATGTATTGCTTATTTTTGTTGATTATTGTTTTGCGTTTTGTAGCTTAGTACTGTTTCATTAATTTCTTTGAGTTTCATTGCAGGAGAGTGAGTTTGGTGACCCAAACACATCCCTTCTCCTCCGACACCTGACATTCCTTTAACTATTGGGAGAGGTCATAATAAAAACACACTGTGCCTTGTACCATTACAGCCTCTGTAATGGCTTTAGAGGGCTGAACATATTTTAATGATTATATACAAAGACACTCAGCAGCTAAAGCACCTGGTTTTGACAACAGAAATACTGGCTGAAAGCATCACCTCCCTTTTCTTCAAAATTTATGACATTGTCTTTAAAACCAGCAACTTCTGCAAATGACAGGGAGGGAAAAAGTGTGTTTGTGAGGGGGAACGAAGGGGAGGACAGGAAGGAGGAGGAAACAGGATTTGTCACTGTGGTTTAATAAGCCAGAGAATGAATGTTTGGGCAGTAGTGCTTAACTGGAACCAGCATCAAATAGTCACTGCAAAAAACTAATAAACATTTTAGCACTCACCGGTGAGGTGCTAATGAATTTGTATGTACGTTTTTGTGTCCATATGGGGGAAGCAATCAAAACTAAATATTAGCTAGTTAATTAATACTATCCTTAAAGAAAGATTTTGTTCCTCTCAGCCATCTTATCAGGCAGCAAAAATGCAGACCCACTTATAAGTAAGCTCACAGTCTGATGGGCATGAAATACTTCAATGAAAGAGCAAAAATGAAAGAAAATCTAATTGTGTTCCCAGACAACCCTATTTCTTTTAAGAAATACATATATTCAAAATCCAGTAATGATTTTACAGTGCTTATTAATGGAGTCAAGTAAGCATTATAAGTTGCAAAATATCCTGCGACTGGATTATTATTAGTCACAAGACTACACTATCTCACAGGATATCAAAAAAAGACTCACAAATATTTTCATGGATTTCAACATTCTATGATTTCAGGTTTTTAATGGGGCAAGCTGTCATTTGGGTCAGCAGATATTTAGACAATTCCTCTGTAGCCATAACATATTTACAAACACATAAGTGGAAACTTTTTTTAAGTTACAAATTATTATCCTTTTGAAAAGCAGATTACCTATTTATGTGCTTAACTATGGGTCCCTTTTCCTAACTTCAGATACCCAATTTTTAAAGAGTTTGTCAAAGTAACAGGTTATTGGTGTGCATCCCAAAGACTTGATCTAAAAGTCTGGTGTTCTCTTCATTATATTCCAGCTTTCCTCAGACTCCAGATCTTTATCTTCTCTCTTTCCAGACTTGGCAGTGGAGACATTTGGCAAAGTTTTCTATTCAGTTCTCGGGACCAGGAATTTGGTGTCTGAGAACCATCTTTCCATAGGCTTGCCAACAGGGCTATTTTATTTCATGGCAGGTATGGCTCATATGTAGAAAAATGTGTGAAAATCTCTAACTGGAATTCTCTCTTAGTTGAGGACTTTGCTCTACAAATTACTCATGTCGAGATATTTGTCTAACCATCTTCTACAATACCTTTCAATTTTACTTTTAACTTCTTTATATGCAGTGATCTGTCTCTTCTGTTTCAAGGCTGCATAAAGAAGTCTCTTGTTAGCATCAAATCTGGAAATTGGTTCACAGTGTGTACAGATATCAAGACTGTCAAAACAGGAGATATTTTTAAGTGTCTGATCTGCCTAATTTGTTCTGCAGAGCCAGTTTAAATACTTCTGAATGTATAATCTGAAAGACTTGGTCTTGATGACTGTTCCCTATTGATGAAACATCCAGTAGAAGAAAAAAAAAATCCCATCATGCAGAAGAGTTCCCCAAGTGTAGTAACAGATGAATGTAAGAGAAATCAGCTGCACTGGACTTGCAGGCCAGCTATTTACTTTGTGTTGCTGATAACAACCGGTGCAAGACACTTCACTGAAAGGTGTAAGAAATTCTACAATAAACGGTTCAGAAATATCTTGCCATGAAGAAAAGGGCCTTTTCTACCTCAGGAAACAGAACTCTGAAAGATACAAGTGTGTAAATACCTCCAGAATGGCTGGATTGTGAGCATTTTCTGTTAGAATTATGATGATGATGATGATTACTACTACTACTACTATTATTATTATTATTAAGATTCTTCAATCCTTGGTCACCCTTACTGGTTGCTTGGCCTCAGTGATACTTTATGACCAAGGGATACCTTATACAGGCTAATGATTTAAAGAGAGCACATTCTCAATACACAATTTTGACTTTAGCACCATCCAATTTACTAGTCCTTCAGCTTTCATGTTAGGTGACGTGCGGCTGATGTGCTTTCCCACAGATCACTTGCAGCTCTGTACATTTTATCAAGCTGATCTTTTCAGAAGAGCTTTTTTCAGAGCTCTGTTCATTCTTGTTGCCTCACTTGCGTCTCAGCTTCAGAAACAAACACAGGACCCTATCTGTGGGGAAGCAGTTTTTGCTGCCCTCTTACATTTAAGCTTTTTCATACTGGGAAGCCTTTTATACAGAGATGAACTGGGATCCCTTTTTAGATTGTTCTGGGTCTTGGCCCATGTCCTTGTTCAAGCCTCAGCTAAAAGTGAATTTTTACAGCTGCTTGAAGTCATTGAGAATTGAAATTTAGAAGTGAAATGCTGACACCACCTTCCCCATTACAGCACTTAGCTGCTTCTGTCATGCTGCAATCAGCCCTGTATTGTAAGCGTCTGTGTTGTGCGCCTCTCTGATCTAAACATTTGTTAGCTTAAAATATCAATTCAATTGCAATCCATTATGCTCTGCTCAGAAAACCCATCTGGCTCCAAAGGCTGCTGCCACACGATGTGCCGCTGCTGCGAAGGCAGAGACCTGATTCAGCCCTTGCTTGCACCGCTCTATATCTCAAGAAATGACACTGAAGTAGCTGAAAGTGACCCAGCCCAGAGCAGGTGTGGGGAATGAGTCAGCCAGGTGTATGGCTACATCATCCACTCTTTCCACCTTGTTTTCCCAGTTTGGTTGCTGCCCTCATTATCGAGGAAGTGAAATTCAAAGTCTGGAAAAAAGAAACCCATCAAAAACCAGAAAATACCTTCGGATTTTTTCTCGAGGAGATGATTGTAACCCCATTTCTTTCCTGCTGAATCACCACGCAAGACACTTTCAGGCGTTTCTGAGATAGCTCTTTGAAACAAAACTGACTCCATAGGAGTGGAAAATAAAATCATGCTTTTTAAAGGAAATGCCAAGAAAAAGATATAAAATATTCATTACCTAGAAGAATCAGTATTTACTGCAAACCATTTTAGTGTCTATTGTGCTTGCAGGTGAAAATACCTGACTAAAAATCTCTAGATGAGAGTCCTGGTCTCATGGCATGCCTATGAGATCTGCTGGGACTACAGTGGGTCTGAAGAAAAGACATGGGAAGCCATTTTCAGTTTACTGTTGACTCACGTTGCATGTTTTCTGCCTTCTGCTGAGGAAAACCAGCAAAGAGCCCAGTTACCTAGGAAAGCAGTTATGTTTTGTGCTATATATAAGCACTACAGCTGACAAACTGCTATGAGCACCCAGAGAGTAAACGCTACCGTCCCACTTAGGGTCAGGACCAAGAAGATCACCAGAGCTCAATTTTTTATGGCTTTGGGGCATCTTACTTATTAAGCTTCATTACCAAGAGCGACTAACCTAGGAGTTCAAAACGAGCTCTGAACACCTTTCTGTGGCACGAGAGACCTGGGAAAGATCCAATTTAACTAGATGGTGCACGAAGAGCTCTTTCCTATCTATCTACCTTTCCAGTGATAATGAACCACTCAATACATATTTCCACAGAGCAGGGAAGAGAATATGAGCGTATTAAAGGCACTCGTTAAAACCTGAAAACAGCCTGAAGTTGCATAAGCTTTCTGAGGGCTTTGACGCAGGGGTGGCAGCAGATGGCTGAAGGAGGGGTACACCCCATCATTCGCGTGCCCCCGTGACGGGGACGACAACACAGCTCACGAAGCAGCCCCTGAGCTACCGCAGATTTTAGCACAGCATAAAACAGTAAGCTGAGATGGGGGTTGGTTAGTTTATTTAATTTCGCAGACCGAAAACTGCAGCGAATCAGGAGGTTTTTCATGAGTCATTCGGTTGTCCCCAGCGCCGGGGACACGGCAGCAGCCTCGCTCAGAGCGATATGGCAGCTGGCAGAGGGGGCTCGCTGCTGCTGATGTCTGCCACACGTGAGTCCCGAAAGCCCTGCGGCCCCAGTGTCCAGCACCTGCAGGATGCTCCCCATCAGCCCCTTGGCCACTCTCTGACGCCTCCACAGGGTTCTGGGTCCTCCTGAAGACACCGGGTGGGTGCTCCAGGAGGGTGCTGCTGCCAGTGCTCCTGCAAAACCCTGTGACAGTCCCGGATGGCTGCTGGAGGGTGACAGGGAGGAGGACTATTTGTGGCTGTGCCAGGAAAGCCACCCTGAGAAAAGATTCAGTTCACGCTTTTGACTCAATTATGTGAGAATGGAAGAATTCCTCTGCACCTTGAAATGTCTGCAGGGTGGGAAAGAGCGTGCAGAAGCAGTGTATTAAATGTAATGGACTGGGATCAATAGTGATTCAGTAGCCTCATATCATGACATTCTTCCTGCCCAGGCTGTTTAACTCCCAAGAGCACACTGGCCACCCGTGCACAAACGATACGCTAAATGCCTCAATCAAAACTACAACTAGGAATTCTCTCTTCCGTTGTAGCACAAAACCCATTAATGATTCATTTTTAAATTGTATTCGTTGTATAGAGAGAACAGAATGTAGTTTACCACTTTATTAACTGACGCACTACAAAAAATAACACCCACAGGAAAAAAGAAAGGATTTGAAATTTATTGTCATTATAATTTAGTTAGGGAAACCAAAACCTAATAAAATAGATTTGATAGGTTTGTATCCCCATTAGGTTAGGTAGAATGTGAAGCCGAACACAAAAGACAGGTATTTAATATCTTTTTGTAAAACAATGGTCCTGTAAACTCCAGTCCAGTGAATAGCCTTTCCATTGACTCCAGTGGGCAGGTGCCTACAGCGGTGACCCTCCTGTGCCAGACTGGACCTTTTGTTGGATTGTCACTGTAACACCAGCTATTCATTGATACCTGCAGAACTCGGAGCACAAAATGAATGCAGTGGGTTTTGTTGATATTTTCACTTCAGCATTCACTTAGTGTATGCACAACAGAAAAATACTAATACCTATAAAATAATTTATAGATACTAATTTCCACAGGTGATTTCATCGCCTGTATTATATCCCGTATACAACTAAACTTGAACTTCATGCAAGACACATTTTAAAATATGCAGTCCCACTTTGACCTGCAACATTCAGCTAAAATCATTCTCAACACAAAGGATTAATCTTCTGGTAAATTTTGGCAAAAAGAGGAATTTTGCACATAGGCCAAAAGGTACAGGATGAATAAGGGGAAGGATATAGATCAACAAAGAAAATGCCTGAGAGAATTTCAGATCTATGTATTTGGAGTAAAGCTGGATGGGTACCTTGGTTCCCTGCCTGAAGCTTTAAAGGCCACCAAATGATGAAGAATTCACATTAATTCTATCTTTGCACTATTGTGCAGATTTTGGGTAAGACACAATCACGACTGAAATTTGTCACTGCTATATTAGACATAAGAAAGATTTTTTGGTGCCAAGCATGCATCACTTTTTTCCCACCCCCGAACGAAAGTACCAGTCATAGTAACCCAAAATGAAACTAGGAATTTGTTCTTTGGCAAATGTGCTTTTAACACAACAAAAATGGAGCAGAAGGATATGCCGCTAACTTTCTGACATTCCCCAACAGATAAAATTCAGTGTGTAGGCAATATATCACGCTTACAGAAACTAAATGCACTACTTTGTGTCTCGGGCTGTCTTTACCACTATGTATATCTTAGCAGCTTTGTGGAGCCACTATTAAATATAAAAACTTGTAGATAACCTGAAAGTAATTTGGGTTTGGGTTGGTTTTTTTTTTGCCATTCCCCCCAACAGTAACGAATTTCTCTTCACAATACCTCCAGGCTCATAATCATCTTAAACCTTGGACCCATCAGAGGGGAGCAGCTGATGCACTGGAGGGCAGGCTGAGAGCAGCCTCACAAAAACCTGCAAAGGCAAACTCCTGCATGCCCGTATCCTTTCTGGCTCCCAGTACAAGAAAGACTTTGACAAACTGGAGCAAAGCCAGCGGAGGGTCACTGAGATGGTTAGGGGCTGGAGCACACGGTGTACGAGCTGGGTTTGTGTAGCCTGGAGAGAGGGCTGTTAGAGAGGGGTATGAGGCAAGGGAAGAGATCTATTTGTCATTTTCTCCTACCTAAAGGGGAATTATAAAAAAAACCCAGATAAACTTTTCTTAGAGGTGCACAGCGGAAGGACAAGAGGCAACGGTCACAAATCACAGCAAGGGATTTGCTGTAAGGAAAGAAATTTTTTACCAGGGTGGTGAGCACTGGTACAGTTCACCCAGAGAGGCTGTGGGTTCTCCATCCACAAAAGTACACAAAATTCGAAGGGGCATGGCCCTGAGGAACCTGATCTATCTTTGAAGATGGCCCTGCTTCAAGCAGGATTTGGACTAGACGATCTCCTGAAGACCCTCCAACCTAAGGTATTCTTTGATTCTGCAGCAAGTTAAGAAAAATGAAATCTCTCAATCTGTATGAGTTGGAAATGCCATCCATGGGTGCTGGGACAAGCTGCATCAAAAAGTCTTGAGCACCTGATCTTGAAATTATATTCATATGCAAACAGAAGCTTATAAAAACACAACTCTTTCTTTCCTTTCAGACTGGCATAATACTTTTAAGGTATTACAAAATATGTGCCTAAAGTTGGGCTCACATATTTAAATATGTGACAAGATTTTTCAAAATTTAGCAGATGCACCTGCAAAATATCTTTGGTAACCAGCTGATTTCCTGAAACCTTTCAACAGGATTTTGAAGCCTAACTGGCGTCATCTGTATCTGCAAAGGCAGCTAGGATATCTAATATGGTCAGAAGAAAGACAAAAAGAGTAGAAGGAAAATGTATACTAAATTTTCCTAATATTGTTTTTAATGACTTTTTTCTATTAAAATGACATACACAGATTTCATGCTGGTATGTTATGAAGCCTTACTGCCATTCATTCAGAATGACCTACATAGTTATTCTTAATTTTTCCTGTGATTTAATGAGTGGCAAAAAAATGAGTAATGAGTGGCAAAGCTCCACTTTAATGTTGCAATATGATGCAAATGTTATTTTCTGCATCATATCACAAACTCATATTGATGTGTCTATATATTTTTATGTGTTCCTGTGATCTTTTTACAACCGTTTAACAGGAACTAAATAGAATCCCTGGGATAAAGATACCAGCACAAACTCAGTAAAAAAGAAAGTAATCAGAATGGACTATTTGGGAAAAAATGCTGAAGGCAGTTCCAGTCTTGCTTCTGATGTCGCAACAGGAATTAGTTTTTTTACTGCACTTAAACAGAAGAAAAATGCTCACTAATATCTTCTCTGGTTGACTTTCAGAGGTTGAGGTCCTGTAAACTGGGTTTGTTATGGATGTGCTAAGAAACAATACCATCACTCTGCCAACACCTTATCTTCCCAACAATACCTGCCACATTGTGTACATTGGTTCTTTTACATAAAGTTGTATCAACGTGCCATACCTATAGATAGATGAATGGACAGGGGCAGGACACCTGGAGACACAGGAAATAAAGTCATGGGTGCAGGACATAAAGCACTATAGGGTTACAGAGAGTACCATAGGGTTACAGAAACATCGTGGACGTGTAATCACTCCCCGGACAGAGGTCCTGAAGGGGAGCTGGTATTCAGAGAAGATGGAAATAATGGTAAAAGCGGTGACCATGAATGGAATGACAGACTGAAGTTTCAGAAACGGATCCCCGATAAAACAGATTCTGTTTGCATCCAAAATTACTTTGAGGAAAGTTAGTGGGTAGTTGTTAGGAGTCTGCTGTAGAATTCCGGAGTTAAATTTGGATGTGGATAGAGATGTTCAAACTGTTATTACACAGAGAAATTCCACAGAGAATTGTCTCATTATGGCAGATTCTGATTTCTCAGATACAGGCTGGAGAAAAAATGCTACTGAAGGCAGCCCAGATATTAATTTTTGAGGTAAGACCTACCCCCTGTATCATGACCGCCTCCATGAGGAAGAAAAGACAGGTAATAGTTGTAGGTGACTCCCTTCTGAAGGGAACAGAGGGTCCAATATGCCAGACTGTTGAGGTTTACGCACCTTACTTATTACCTCAAACCAGGACACGACAGACCCTCCACTTAGAATCATAGAATAATTTGGGTTGGAAGGGACCTCTAAAGGTCATCTAGTTCCAACCCCCCTGCCGTGGGCAGGGACACCTCCCACTAGACCAGGATGCTCAAAGCCCCATCCAATCTGACCTTGAACACTTCCAGGGATGGGACATCCACAACTTCTCTGGGCAACCTCTTCCAGTGTCTCACCACCCTTACAGTAAAGAATTTCTTCCTAACATCTCATCTAAATCTACCTTCTTCCAGTTTAAAACCATTACCCCTCATCCTATCACTACACTCCCTGATAAAGAGTCCCTCCCCATCTTTCCTTTAGGCCCCCTTTAGGTACCGGAAGGCTGTTGTAAGGTCTCCCCAGAGCCTTCTTGTCTCCAGCCACGCTGGACAAACACAACTCTCTCAGCCTGTCTTCATAGAAGAGGTACTCCAGCCCTCTGATTATCTTTGCGGCCCTCCTCTGGACTCGCTCCAACAGGTCCATGTCCTTATGTTGGGGGCTCTACAGCTGGATGCAGTACTCCAGGTGGGGTCTCATGAGAGCGGAGTAGAGGGGCCAAATCACCTCTCTCAACCTGCTGGCCACACTTCTTTTGATGCAGCCCAGAATGTGGTTGGCTTTCTGGGCTGCGAGCGCACGCTGTCTGCTCATGTTGAGCTCTTCATCCACCAGTACTCCAAGTCCTTCTCAGCAGGGCTGCTCTCAATCCCTTCATCCCCCAGTCTGTAATGATACCGACGATTGCCCTGACCCAGGTGCAGGACCCTGCCCTTGGCTTTGTTGAACCTCATGAGGCTCACACGGGCCTGCTTCTCAAGCTTGTCCAGGTCCCTCTGGATGGTATCCCGTCCCTCAGGCCTGTCAACCATACCACTCAACTTGGTTGGTGGTGTCTGCAAATTTGCTGAGGGTGTACTCAATCCTACTGTCTATGTCATTGATGAAGATATTGAATAATACTGGTCCTAGCATGGACCCCTGCAGGACACCACTCGTCACCAATCTCCATCTGGACATGAGCCAGGTCATAAGAGAGCGACAGTGTCTAGGCTAACTTGATATCTTTCTCTTATAATTCCTTTCTCAACAAATAAAATGTGGCAGATCTAATCTATCAAAACTTTGGCAGAATGGTGATTACCATGCTAATGAAACTTGAGAAGATGGGAATTAGTAGAAGATAGCTAAAGCAGGTGAAGGAACTAGTTAAAGAAAGATACGGCAGGATTATGTTGAAATGCTATTGAAAAACTCTTGGGCTGGAGTAGGATTACTATTACTTTTTTCAGTACTGATTACCCTTGGAACCAATCTTGTCTGAATATTTCTCTTCATGACCTTGTTTTAAAAAGTAATATACTAATAAGGTTTTGGGAGACATTATCAATGTAGAAAATGAGAGTGATATGTGGAAAAATCAGGAGTACCTTGCAGGCTGGAAAAGGAGAAATGAGATGAAATTTCATTACATGCATTTAGTTGCTAATAAATTTTTTTTAATATAATTGAAGCCTCATCAGGGTGACATGTCACCAGAAGAGCCCGTGTGTTTTAAAGGATCATGAAATAACTAGGATTAACCAGTGCAATGCCTGAGTCAACAGGGAATTACAATACTAGATCATACCTAGTGAGATACTGCCATGAGAAATATGAGAGCTCTGGAGAAATGTAATCTGGACTATTCTGTACAGTCTTGGTCATCCATATTCACCAAAGATGAATTCAGACTGGAGCTGATAAAGGGAAAGTCCATGAAGACAATCAAGAGAATGCAGAACCTCTCATGAGCTGAGAGAATGAGCAGCAGGAGGAATGATTCTTACCTTCCCATCAAAGTGTCTGTCATGGTTTAGGCCGAACCAGCCATCGGGTGAGCAACAGATGTTCCCCCTTACCCCTCTTCAAAGAGAGAGGCAGAGGAGGGAAAAAGCGACTTATGAGTTTAGAAGGAACTAAACTACTTCAATGAAATAATAATAATAAAATTTTTAAAAGAAAATAATGAAATATATACAAAACTGTATCAAGTTCCCAGGATGATGATCACGTCACCAGCTGGCACTGGGGAAATCCTCAGTGACAGATGGGAATGGGATTCCAGATCTGGATTCAGAATCGGGATCAAAGGCAGACAAACAGACAAAGTCCTCCTCAGACATCAGCCATTGAAGAAAGAGGGCTGACCCTTTGATCAGCTTTTATACTGAGCATGAGGCAGATGGGATGGAATACCCTGTTGGTCAGTTTTGGGTCACCTGTCCTATTCGCTCCTCCCCACAGATGGGACCCCTCTATGTTATTCCGCTGCCAACCCTCCAACGGGGCAAGTAACAAAGTGAGCTGCCCTTGGGTGTTATAGCAATAAGTATAAGCAAGAGCCTCTCTGCATACCGTTCCTTGGCATCAGCTATGACCATAGGTCTTATAACTCTGAGAGTGAACAGTATCTGCACAATATGCTGTTCATTTCAGTAGTTAGAAGAGGCCTAGCTAAGAAGCAAAGTTACTGAACAAAATTGGTGCTATTTTACCTCAAACCAGGATGTGTTTCTTATTCCCTAATCCCATCTGTCTGTCACAATAGTCCCACTGGGCAGGGAGAGCAGTGCAATGCCTTGTCTGGAAGGACGCATATTTGGACTAGCTGGTGGCTGGTGCCTAACAAAAAGAATAATGGTTGAAGTCTGCCTGGTTTTCCCTTTAGTGGAGGCTCCCATCTGTCTTTTTCTCCTCTGACTTGGCTGCTTTTTTCACAACATTTAAAGAAACATAATTATCTTTGAGATGTTGGCTGTTCTTTTATATTTGATTGAAATAATGCAATGGATCAGAAGTTCTTAAAAGTCAGGACTGAAGGACAGAAATGGACTACATAATCACACGAACCTCGTTTCCTTAGGGAACAAGTGTAAAAACAGGGATGGCACAAGAATAAATAGGGACAGACTGCTGATGAAATTAAAAAGGCAGGACAGCAGCAGCAGGTCTCTATCAATCAGAGAATTAAACTTCCAACTGGCATATTAGATACAAAGGGTATAACTAGTTTTAAGATTGTAATCAGGTTATGGAATGGATTATATGACATGATCGCCTTCAGGAAGTCCTCTCCTGTCCTATCAGAAGCGAGGGTGTGCTAATGTGATGGCTCTATCCTAATGAGTGCAAGATAACATTTTAAGATTTGCAAAGGGGCCTACAGACCAGCTTGAAAGGCATTTGCAGAAGACACATTTACTTCATAGTATATCATATTTGTTCGCCCTTGTCCCTGAAAATCTTTTTCGCCAAGTTGCAGGCAGAATCTGTGACTACTGCTTGCTCTGCTTTTCCTCCTCTCTGGAAAGCCTGGGTGCTGGACTGCAGTGGTGCAGAACCTTGACAGCACAGAGAAAAGCAGTGGCAGCTTGCCCAGAACTCAAGCGCTGCACCTTATTTCCATACAAATATACATTGAATTGTATAAGATTTTACATCAGAATTATTTTATTATTTTTTTTTATTTATTTAAAGAGCACTGCAAATGTAGGCAGCCCTTCACAGAGCAATTCAAAATTGCTGTGAAGGTCACAAAAAAAGAAAAGCCATGTAAAAGCATAGCATTGTCCTCACCCAAAAAAAAAAAAAAGTAAAGACTTAAATGAATTTCAGTTTATTATGCTGATATGAAAAGAGTTTGAATTCCTGATGCACAAGGATGAGCTTTGCCAGAGGATTTTTTAATGAACTAGCTAATACATAATTTTCTTCTGCCAGATAAAGTTAGGACCTATCAGCCATGTCATAAACCGCTAGCAAGTCTCTCAACTTCTTGTTCAGCTCAGGCAGGAACAGCAATTTGTTTGGAGTAGAAGGACTGGAGAGCGATGCTTGGTGGCACTATGAACTTTTGTATGCTGGCTGCGGTGTCAGCATATGAACAGTGTAGGAGTTTCCAGCAGAGCTGGTAGAAAATGTGAAAATGGTCGGCCAGGGAGATTTCATGGAAATGCAGTTTCAGCAGAATCCCGCAGCTCTATGGGAGTGTGGTGACTTCAATGAAACTTGATGAATTTATAAATTGTTCTGAACGTCTCGTTTTGCTTCCACACTACTGTCAGTCTATATTAAGAACTGCAGCTTTATATGATATAAACTTTGATTAGACTTTGATTAAACTTTGATAGAGACTTTGATTAATAGTACTGTATGGAGAAGCCAGAACAAACCCCCCAGGGGCTGATGAAGAAAAAAATGTGAAATGCTGACTAGCCAGCATAATATGCAGTAAACAGGAATGAGAATCTAATCTATAATTTAAACAATGTGTTAATTAATACAGCATAAATAATGAAATTTGTGGTAAATCCAGGGAGTAATCTTGCCTATCTGCTCATCTAGGAGCAGCCAGAACACCATGCCCTTGAGTAAGACAACAGTAACTGTATGGTAACGGATAGAAGTGTCTGTCCAATCAGATGATCAGCAGGATTTTTTGCTTGCTGGTTTTTACTAATTTTAAGATGGGAAGTCTTTCTAAAATCAAATGGCAGAGTGGGAAAATCAAAGGAAGTAAAAGGAGAGTGCCAAGGCATGACTGACAGTCTGCAGGCGTGATTCCAAAATGAGGTGCCAGAGAAAGGGACAAGCCCTGACGTTCCCTACCCACCCTGATGCTGTGTTCCCCCAGCCTCCCCAGGGCTGGCACCACCAGTTGTGGGACAGCCCCATGTCCCAGGGAGTACAGCTGGATCCCTCTGAGCCCCGACCAAGTGAGCAATGGGGAAAACAAGTGTCCGAGGGACCCAGTGTGCAGCCACAGGAGTGCCAGTGATGTGATGGGAGCATACAGCTTGGGTGAGGTGCCAGCAGGAATTTCCATGATTAAATCAAAGATTTTCAGGGGGATCCTGCAGGTTAGTTGGCTTCAAGTGACTGCGGAATAACCCCGCTGAACCAACTTGCCAGTGCAGGTCTGTCTATCACTTTGTCAGTCCTAAGACCTTCTGAATTTATTGGGCTAATCCAATAATCCAAACACTTTCAACTCTGGTATTTTGGTTCCCTGTGACTCGGAGGTAGATCCAGTGCAGGACCTGGTGCCACAGCCCTGGGAGCAGAACTGAAAACAAGGGGCAAAGGACCAGGTCCACAAGGAGTTTCAGGTGGTTGGTGTGTGTAGGCTGGCACTGAGATCAGTTAGCCCACCCTGGCCTCCAGGGTATTGCTGTTAGACTCTTTCTGGTAGCTGAACTAGCTCACCTGTAGATGGTTCAGACACTTCTGTCCGCATATATGCCCTTATGCAAACAGATGGATGCAGGATGAACATCAGTTGTTTCAGTGGACTTTCTGCCATTGCTCCCTCCACATGCATGGCTGCCCCATTCCTCATACAGTTCCCACCTAGGATAGGACTGGTGAAGCTACTGACTCCCACCATGAAGCTGCTTAGAAGATGACTCTTCTACAGAGTAAGTAAGGGAGAGGAGAAAGCAAAAAAAAGGCAAAAAAAAGAAAAAAGCAATGGAGTTTGGAGGTGCTGCTGGCTCAGCAGAGAAGTTGCTGCAGGAGTGCTGCGCTCAGAGCACATGAAGAGAAAGAAAGGGAAACAGACTCCCATGAGGAAAAGACTGAGAAATTACTTATTTTCAAGGCACATCTGTCTTCTAGAGAGTAGATATTTCTTCGAACTCAAAGGAACCACCAGGGTGGAAAAGGCAGAGGTAATAGCGGGGTTAGCACAGCTCCAGCTTAGTCCAGCATCATACTGAAGCTGTTTGTCTTCTTGAGGAATTAGCCCTGAGAAATCATCAGCTTCCCCCATAAGCCATTTCATTCCTTCCACTCTGGGAGGGACCTGGCTGCCCCGGCTGCTTTTCTCTGGGTGTCAACACAGAAGAGAGATGCCACTCCGTAATGACTGTCTGTGGCCTCCCCCATAAGCAATGTTCTGCTGCAGCAGTGGTACGCAATCCTTGCTAGAAGTTTACATTGCAGTTTTTTAATTTGTGCTTGGGGACCCCAGGCAAGTGCTAAAGGATCCTTGTGGTGCATCCACTGGGCTTTTGGGGTGGCCCTCTCTGCAGTGTACAGAAGACTGAGAGGGAAGGTTTTGCACATATTGCGCAATATTTTTCTTGATCTTCATAAGGACATATGTACATGCCTGTATGTATTTCTTACCTTGATTAGCAGGGCTTGAGGACAGAAATAAGAAATAATCTACATCTAGCCAACAACCATTAAAAAACGGGGAATCTTCAGTCACACTGACAGCATTCTCCTGTTGAGAACGATGCTATTTTGGTCCATTTGGAATGGAAAATATACAATTGCCTAAATAAAATACAATTTTTCTTGAGGTTGTTAATGGCTTGATATTAGAAATACCCTGCTTATAGACCAAGACATTTCCAGTATCATTCATTTCCCATGCCAAATTTGTGGTTTGCGATGGAAGTATACTTTTAAGAACGGGGACCCGCTATGGCACTTATCAATTGTCATGATAACTTTCTCCTGCAGGACAGAGAACTAAAAGAACAATAATAAAAACCAAGTAGCATTCGCTAAACAAAGAAAATCAATCAAACACTCTGTTTATTGATCCATGTTAGAAATCTCTATAACAGGCTCAGTGAGTGGACAGCTTGCTGAAGCATATACTTTATGGCTAGGCCTTTTAAAACACCCAGCTGTAGCCTGATACCACTGAGAGAAATTATGCTCTCCTTATGCAGCCTCGCAGCAAATCTACCATCCTATAGCGCAATGCATTATCCTTAACATTTCTTTTAAGAAGGAGAGAGAACAGAAAAAAGGATTTTCGCAGCTGGCAATGTACTAAAACATATTAGCTTTCATCAGGAGAATATAATGGTACTACTGTTTAAGAAAATGCTACAACCTTGTTTAATTTTCTTAGTTTTTTTTAAATTGAGCCTTTTCTCTTTGGAATATGGAAGAAAATGGGGGAAGAGAGGCTCCGTAAATATTTTCAGCCTTCTCAGCCGAAATCCATAATTATAGTTTTATTCCTTTCTGGTTTCTGATACATAGATTTCACAGAGCTGATTGCAGGCTTCAGGAACCATTTTTGCCTTTTAAATTGAAGCATTTCAGGTTTTCTCTAATTAACAACCACTTGCAGAGTACATCACAGGCTTAGTGCCTACTCACCAGCCACATTTCTCATAGACAGATCTGTTATTGCGCTAAAATGAGGGCAAGAGGCCTTCTATATTAATAGTTTATGAAGATAGCTAAATTACAGCTGACCATACAGTATTCTGGCTATGTTCTTCTCCTAAGCCTCTCTCTGGACTCTTTTTCTGGGGGGACAAAGCTTCTTGAAGTGATAATGCCTTCTTCTGAATGATAATAGTTTGGACTGGTTGGTGTGGGGCAGCTATATTTTGAGAAATAGCTGTAGGAAGTGCTTAGGCAACCTTCCTTGTACAGAGCACCAACTAATTAAAATAGAAACATTGGCTCTCTTTTCCCCTTAAGGTGACAGAGTTTTAGATCTAAAGAAACAAAACCAAAAAAACACGGGAAACAGGACAGCTGTTATTAGACGTCAGTTCAAAGGGGAGGTAAATGAAAAGCCTCTGATTTATCCACAGGAAACTGCCCAGGATGAAGGTTACCCACTTTGTTCCCAGTCCTTTTTCACCCGATCAGCCTCACTGCGTGTTACTCATAATAAGCTAACTAGACCCAGAGCTTCTTGGAGCAAGGTGCTGCGCTCTCACAGTTTTATCTTGTACAGTGGCAAGCGCATGAGTTGCTTCTTAAATGGCAAAAATGCTGCATTTCCTTCCTCCCTCTGTCCTTTTGCTCCTCCTCCCCTCCCCCCTTCACTCCTCATTGCCTCATGACATTTGTGTCACCTTCTGGATCCCAAGTTCTCATTCACCTCATTCCCTTGCTAATGATTTCTGCGCAGGTGCAGCCATAAGACAAAACAATGGTGCAATACGAAAGGAAAGCTGTCAGGTAGCCAAAAGTAGTGTCAAAAGAGCAGTAGAGAAGGAGATATTCTTATACCTGACCGCTGACTGACAAAACCCAATGGCAGGACATATGCATGCATTTACCATTTTAAAGAAGTAATCATGCTTGCTGAAAGCGTCAACCTTAGAAGGAAACCCAGAGCATGAAGGATTGAGTTTTGTTGTAAAGCTCAGGAGCTGACTTGTATTATTTCAGGTAAACATGGCTGAGAACTGATGGACATGTATTCCATAGACACTGGCATTTTCTTCACAGAATAGCTGTTTTCTGCTGTGCCGTTTTCTGTTTTGCATAATACCATATGAACCTCATTACTGCCGTTTGGAGGGTTTTGAACATTCACAGAAAGAAGCACAGGGAGAAGAGCAATAGTTTGATTGATGCAATTTTCACATTGGCCCAGTGGATAATCAGAAGAGCTCTTCTATTACAAGGACATGCAGAAAGCAAAACATTATAAATCCTACCCACAACCCAGGGCCAATAAGAAAGGCTAAAAAAGCTCCAACAACACAGGCTTTCTTGACAGAGTCATTGTTAACAGCTTAATAGCAGCTAGCAGGCAAGAACGGCTCTTATTCCAGGAGTGCAAGGCACACAGCGGTTTGAAAGAAGGATAAATACATATGTATAGAAATTACATCTTCCTAAAATGATAAAAAAACCCAAATAGATTAAATGGACCCCTACCTTGCAGAGCCTGGAGTGTACGAGTCTGTACAACAATACAGAGCTGCAGGACCAGCTGTGGTGCACTTTCCAGAAACGTGGCTAGCAAATGCAGCATACTCACATCTGCATACTCATACACCATTTTCCAATAAAACCGCCATCTGTCATTCTCTCCACTCCGTCGACTCCGGATACCCAAGTATATTGTGTGGAAATATCTAGAAATAAAAGAGAGAGCTTGTAGAAATGCAGAACAATATTTTACAGGTAACACTTCTGCTTGAAAATAACCAGCGTTTTTTCAGTGATGTACTTCAAAATAATGAACATTTGTTTAAAAGGAATATCATATTACAATTTATAATAGTTGATGCGATGAGTAAACTAAGCTGAAGACAAGACTTGCCTTCATGAAACCATTTAAAAAGCTTAGCACTGTCTTATTTGCTAAATAGTATTCCTTTCAAGGACCCGTTTTTCTGAATTGAAATACTGGGGGGGGTGGTGGTGTTGGTGTTGATTATATGGCCTTCCTCAGAGTTTTTTAAAATAATGGGGGGGCGGGGAAAGCTGATTCTGCAATGGTCTCCACTCAGAACCTGCAAAGAACTGATCTCCTTTCTGTGTGGCTCTATGTGGACTTGCAAGCCTGGGATGGTCTCAGCCTGGGGGTCTGTTATGGCTGAGCTCATTGTCCTGCTTTTCCACCCGTCTAATGCGTTGAATATCATATATCAGATACTGCCAAATATAAAGTGCTTTTTCTCATAGTTTGATTATTTTAGAAGGAGAGAAGATCTAGCTGTGTGTTCCTATTTTAGGAGGAGCAGAGATGTGGCTGCGAGTTCCCTTGGTGATTAGAAGTGACTCGGTACGATAGCTCCCGTGCAGCAGCAGCAGGAAGAAGCAGCAGGAGCCAGGAGCCCAACAGGCTGCTGCGGCTGGCGGTAGTAACCAGCAGACAAGAGAAGTAACGGTCAGAAAGCACACGTCGGCTCTGGTGGCCTCTGCAAGCTGGGGGAAAACCACCTGGCAACCAGCCAATTAAATAGATGTCAGCAGGTGCAGGAGCAATGGGTGGTTTTAGAGAGCAAGGGATGACTCCTGGTGGCCAAGCCACCCGGTTGCCATGAGACAGACTCCACTCTCGTGAGACCCCACCTAGAGTACTGCATCCAGCTCTCGAGTCCTCAACATAAGAAGGACATGGACCTGCTGGAGCATGTCCAGAGGAGAGCCACAAGGATGATCCGAGGGCTGGAGCACCTCTCCTATGAGGAGAGGCTGAAAGAGTTGGGGCTGTTCAGCCTGGAGAAGAGAAGGCTCCGGGGAGACCTTATTGCAGCCTTCCAGTACATAAAGGGGGCCTACAGGAGAGCTGGGGAAGGACTTTTTACTAGGGCATGTAGTGATAGGACGAGGGGCAATGGCTTCAAACTGGAAGAGGGCAGGTTTAGATTGAACATTAGGAGGAAGTTTTTCACTTTAAGGGTGGTAAGGCAGTGGAACAGGTTGCCCAGAGAGGTTGTTGAGGCCCCATCCCTGGAGGTGTTCAAGGCCAGGCTGGATGTGGCCTTGGGCAACCTGGTCTAGTGGGAGGTGTCCCTGCCTATGGCAGGGGGGTTGGAACTCGATGATCTTCAAGGTCCTTTCCAACCTAAACTATTCTATGATTTTATGATTCTATGGTTTTTGTGACCCTTGCAGAGCTTGCAGCGGTCTCCCATGAGACACCTGTGTCACAACACAACGACCACTCCTGGTGGCCTTTGATCTGCTCTGTTATTCCAATCTGCTCTTTGTTATTCTGTGTCAGAAAGTCTAGGCTCCCACCTTGCTCCCACAATTTTAGTTCAAAACTAATTAAGGCTGGCTGAAAAAAACAGTCTCACTTAATGAAAAGTTCTGAAGATTAAGATACTGTCTTGCATCAGGGTGTCTTTGCATCCTACCGGAGAGCCCTGCTGGGCTACTAACTGATGGGGATCTCTGTTTCTCTTTTTCTCAATGTATCTTTCATGTCCTGCTCCTGAAGGGATTTCCTTATGATCATTTTAATATGTTTTCACAGCACTTTTTTTTTTTTTTCCCAGTGAGGTTATACTTTCTAATGAGGAAAAAATTTAGTAAATTTTAACCACTTCCAATATTATTTTAATTGGTTAAGATAAAACATTTCAGTATTTCTCCTCCTTTTCACAAGTCCATGTCTTAAAACCCTTTTCATAACTGGTGGAGTATGGTGAATTATGGAACCTCTTTATATATAGACTGCATGCAACCCTTCATGCCTCTTCTGTTCACTTGTAACTCCAGCAGTATCTTCTGATGAGAAGATTTTTGGCCTCTGACTGGCAGAACAGCCCAAGACTCAGTTGCCCCCTCAAAGAATGACCACTGTAATTGTACGTAACGAACCCTCGTACCCGATGCACACGCCACTGCAGAGCAACAGCTTTACTCAGGAATATGCATCAAACAGAACCAGGGAGTAGCACAGCGAAACAGCTGAGAGGTCAGATCTGAGCCTGCAGCATTCCTCTTGACAGTGCACATCATAGCAATATAAAAGGAAAACACATTAAATTCACATTTAAATTAAAATCACACCAGGTGGCTTTGAATTTTATCAAAGTCCCATGTGGGAGTGAAGCAGCAACGAACCGCTCAGAGACTGAGACCACAGAGGTACAGTAAACAAGACACCAACTCTACCTCTCGTGCAGAACACTGAGCAGGTCTAGATGGGTCAGAGTATGATGGGATAACAGGGGGTCTCCGATGTCCTCTGGGTTAGGTAAAGCGAAATGGCCTGCTGCCCAGATCTGAAAGAAGCCGCTGAGCTGGAAAGGCATCTTTTGCTGCGTAGTTCTGCTAATGGGGTCTGTCGGTCCCCCAGGTTCTCAGTCACAATCAGTTTAATTATTCCTAGCCCTCTGATTAGCGTCCTGCAGCACAACAGGGACAGGTAAGACTTGGCTTTCCTTCTGCAGTTTGGTTTTTGGGTGGCCTGCCTCACACGCCCTCCCAAGGGGCACACCTGGGAATCTTGCGCAGAGTGGGCAGAGAGCGTCTTCAGCATCCTTCTTTTGAGATATGACTAAGCCCCGCTATAAATACATAGAGGAGCTCTGGCTGCCGAGGGTTGTGCCAGGAGGCTCTAGCTCTGCCAATGGAGCCATCTGCAACCGCAGTTCTACAGCATTTGTGCAAAAAATACTTTTCCTATTATGAAAATGACATGCTGTGCCAGGCAACATCCCCTAGGGTTCTTTACCTGCTCTGCAGAGTGGTTGTGCATGGCAAATGTGTTGTGATTAATGAACCCTTATGGAAATATTTCCTCTCCCATTGCACTTTATTGTGAAACACTGGCAGTGAGTTATTGGGGACTGGGGAATCATTGCTCTTTGTCTACTTAGCTCTCTGCAATTTAGACACAAGAGGCAGAGGAGGAAGGTACTTTCTCTTTTTACACACTGGGGACCAAATTTCAGCCTAGGGTGATATTTTTTTCTGTCCTATCAATTTTGGCCAAATTAATTGCAGGCTGAAATGAGCATTTACACACATAATTACTGTCACTGATTTATAGGCACAATCAGGTGATTAGACAGCTAAATATTCTCATTTGCATCTACAATTAATTGCACCAGCAATTGATGTTAGGTGTGCAAATTAGCAGTTATTAAAATAAGAAGATGGTCTTCTAAAATGCTTCATATATCAAAGAAAATTATTTCCCCGTAGTGAAAGGGAGAAAGTGCTTTTCTTGTTGTGGTTTCCAAATATAGCTTAACACTGCAGTAATGACACATTCCATTTTATATATATATATATATGCATTATGTAATTGTATCTTAGACACCCTCACTGGAGTCCTATTGTCAGCAAATGCTATACAGACACACTCAGAGGCAGTTCCTGTCCTGAAATGTTTCTATATTTTGGTCTTCTGGAAACTTGCATTTTTCTGTGAACCTACGTTGTGGCTGTTATGTACAGTTATTCCAGAAAGATTATAATAAGAAGTAATAACAGCTCTGCATTGGCAAATATCTTAGGTTCACTGTAGGGTAAACTGATGCCAATGAAAATGAAAGAGCAGATGTAAATGTTATTATTTTGGTTGTGATTGCTTCTAGAGGCCTCAGCTACAGTCTTGTGCAGGTGCTGTACAAATATATAAAAACTGCCTATTCATTTCCCCAAAGAGCATTTAGTTGACATGAAAAGAACTGACAAGAAGTGAAGAAGTGACAGTTAGAGCACCAGAAGAAGAAGGTAAAAAAGGAGGGTTTTAAACTGAAAGAGGATAGATTTAGATTAAATATTAGGAAGAAATTTTTCACAATGAGGGTGGCGAGACACTGGAACAGGTTGCCCAGAGAAGTTGTGGATGCCCCATCCCTGGAGCTGTTCAAGGCCAGGCTGGATGGGGCTTTGAGCAACCTGGTCTAGTGGGAGGTGTCCCTGCCCATGGCAGGGGGGGTTGGAACCCAATGATGTTTAAGGTCCCTTCCAACCTAAACCATTCTATGATTCCATGATTCTATGAATGGGAAGCATGGTAACAAAACTGCCATCTAGAAAAGTAACTGCGTCATGTAATAAATCAAGATAGTCCATTAAAGTTTCTGATTGCATTAGAAAAGCAGAAAAGAAATACCTTCACTCAAAAAAAACCCCTTTCATAGCTCTCATGTTTGTGGAGAAAAGCTTAGGGGTAACTGAGTTTCCTAAAGTTCTTAAATTTAGAAGACTATAAAATGTACCATGAAAAAGCATTATCAAATATTATTATTTTTAAATGACTCTTTTTTTCTTTTTTTTTTTTTAAGCCAGACCACTGCTTGGGTTGTTAACACTGATATAAACAAGCTTACTATTCAGAATGAATACAATGGAGTAGGAAGCAATACTTCCTATATCGCTGATAATCAGATGGCAACATATATGTCATTATTTGAGGCTTAATATCTTTTTTACCCTCTGGAGGAAATGGAGATGCTTCAGCATTTAATTGTTTTAATTTATTTCAGTACATCACACAGCACAGTGAACAGACCATTGATAAAGCATAACATTGAAGAATATAAGTCTGAGGCAACATCACAAGTGACATTCTTTTTTCCATTATATTAATGAGGGAAGGCAATAAAGTTAAAAAAAAAAACACCAAAAAACCAAACAAACAGAGAAGCAGGTTAGCTCTTGCATTGCCCACAAGAAGTGTTGAAGGTGCCAGACAAATAGAAGCAAAAAATTATCTATATTTGTAGTTGTGGAAAAAATGTATTTCTGTACTAGGGAAAGAGACATTCATTCTGATCAGACAGTGGGTCTCTCTTTCGTGTTTCCGAAATCTCTTTCGTGTTTCCGAAATCAAGAGTCCTCAATTTGTTTCAGGTTTACATACCAGTCTTGGGGATAGTCAGCACAGACTGAGATACCTACATTTGCAATACTTCTCATGACACTTCAATTACATGATTAAAGCATGGCCAATTGTGCCTTTAATTGAGATGTGGTAGTGTAATTATATGATAATACCAAATATTTATAGGAGTGCTTTTCAAGTTTAAAGCGCTTTACAAACGTTAATTGATTAACTGGGATGAATGTAAATAATCTCACAGGGTTCATTCCCCAGGAATTGGCAGCTGACCAACCCAATACCTTCCTGCAGGAGCAAGGTATACCTTTTACTCAGCAGACTCAAATCCAGGTGAGATTTCATAAACCCATGATGGGGATGAGTTGCCCTTTTCTTGTGCGCAGAAAAATCTCACTCCTTTCTCCCTTATTCTTAGGAATGTGATATTCTGTCCTGAACTTGTGGATAAAAAACCTCCTCCTCAGCTCTTGCTCCAGTACAAGGTAGGCAATGAGGTCCCCAGAATAACTTCCAAATGGGAGGCAATTCCTTGGAGTTGGATATTCTGGAAAAGAGAGTTGAGATGCCACTGGCATCTGGGCTAAAGGTTTCCAATCTGACTACAGTTCACCTACTCTTCTATAAAAGGCCTTTGGTGAATATCTTGGTATCATTGAAACTTAAGAGGGTTTTGGCAGTGATTTAACGGAGCTTGGGTTTTACCCAGTTTACTTCATGGGTAATGTCATTTACGCCCATTACTTCTCTCTATGAAATTATTTCAGAAGCTGCTCCATTATGCTTCACAGTCACTATTCTTTTTAGTCCAGACAGCTGAGGCTTATAATAAGTGGAACAGAGAAACCAAATCCTGATCGCTGGTGGACGTGTTGTTCCCATGTGCGTGGGACTGAACTCTTCTGGCTGCATGCAGTTTGGCTCAGTCAACAACTTTCAGTCTTCTGAGCTCCTCTGGGCTTATCACCCCAAAGTTTACCATTTGCCCTTGCCTCCTTTCTTCCAGCCTCACAATTTATTGGAAATCTTTAGCTAGAAATCGAGATTTTGGAGATTACAAAGAGTTATGTTCAGTTGTTTTTCATTGAGACGGTGTGCACAAGTATGTGCATACGCAAGCACAGAGCCATATGCAAGTGCAGTCTGACTATGGCTCTGAGCACTTCTTGCTACAGATTTTCACCTTAATGAAACCATCCATCTGATGGTAATATACACAGCTCTAGAAAAAAGTCTTCCATTTAGAAGTGTCAAAGACTACATTGCTACCATGTGCTTAATCTAAAAAGTCCTTAGGATGATACACATGAATGAGAGACCATTTGCACTCTTTGGAAAAATGAAAATGTTCTGATTTCATGCCTCATGTAGTCCATATTTATTACAATTGCCTAAGTCAGTAGAGGACATTTGCTTATGTTACGTAATCTACTGAAACATTTGGGAGAAGATCAAAAGTCATTAATGGCTAGTTGTAGCAGTCCTAGACATTTATTCTGATGCCTAATTTGCCCCTGTATCAAACAGTACATTAAACAATTTAGCCGTACCATAAACAGTTGTTCTTTCTGTGTTTGAGGTGTGGAGAATAAAAATCACTACTGCAGAGCTAAAAAACAGTAGAATAAACAGCAATTCAGATAAGTGGTATTTTATTCTGTTGCTTAGTTACCAGAGAAAACTTAACTGTATTTGTATCTCAACAGTATTTGCCGTGTTAAATAACAACAGATTGTTCTATTTTGCTTCTTATGTGCCTTTTTATTAGGTGTGCCTGAAGACTAAAAAAAAAAAGTTTCTTCAGCAGGAATACTTACTTCCTTATCAGTACGTGCTAACGTTTATTCTTCTTGTTCTGAAGAAACAGACAAATCCCTTCAGTTTTAATTCCTTTTTCTAGGAAGGAACAAGCAGCCAACTTCTAATTTTCCAATCAAATTATTTTTTGATGGGAGCATTAAGGTTTAATGTGCAAAAGGAAACTGAAATGCATTCTGTAGCACAGCAGTGACCAAAGCTTGTCCAACCAAGCACGGTTCTGGCAATTTACCAGCAGTCAAAAATCTGGGCTTAATTTACTTTAAATTATGAGTGCAGCATCCTCATCTGTGTCACTGAGATGAGAGCCATGTGAGGACAGATCCCACTGGGGAATATTTCATCATAAGAGATGTTAAAAGACTTATTTCCAGAATATACCTCCATTACAAAGATAAAAAACAAACCCCAACTTCTTGTATTTAGTTTTCCCTTGCAGTATTTAAGATATCAGAGAAATATCTCCTTTACTTCCTTTAATACAAAGCAAGGCACTTTATGAGCATAAACAAAATGATTACATCTGTTTCATTACGACCTATAAAGCATTCACCAGCCTCTTCCATGACTGGGTGATCCTTCCCAAATGACCACGAGTCATATTGCAGCAGCGTTTTATGGTCATCTAAATTTTTATGGCCATCTGAATTTAGCTACTATCTGAATTCCCCAAATGCAACCAGTCATCCCCAGCACCTTCCTTCCTTTCCTGACACAGCCAAACCGCGGACCTCCAGTATGTGAACCACTGGTGTAGGGAGATGGTAAGACCAGGTAGGACTAGGTACAGGTTTAACGAGGAGAAGGCAGGGTGGTCTAAAGAATCCCCTGGTGTCCCCAGCTCCCCTACTAACCCCCCCTCGCCTGCGGGGTACGGCTGCTCGGCCACACTGCTCAGCCTACAGCAGGATTCAACCCTGCGCGAGGCAAAGGCCCCCTCCAGGAAAAAAATCTCCTTGTATTGGAAGAGAGGTGCAGCTCACATGCTTGCACTGAATGGCACAGACGCCGGGCTGTCCCGTCCCAGCACCCCTCTGGCTTCACAGCCTTTTGTTATCCCTTCCTTTTCTCTGCACCCGGCAGATTTGGGTGAGGCGGGCAGCAAACCCCCTGCCTATGCACACAGCGAGGTGATACCCCTGCGCCATGCCCACCACGTGCTGCCACATCAGGCAGAAGTACCCCTGCAAGTTTGCCATTTAGTTTAATCATTTCCGTGTTTCTGTTTTCAAAACTGGGGTATTCCCAGTATGCGCTCGCCTCCCGGGGCTCCCCGTCAGCCCGGCGGCTCTGCAGCATCCCGACCGGCCTGTGAGTCCCCGTGCTGCCAGGCAGCCCCTGACGTGTCTGTGGTGCTCGTCCTCGCATCAGCTTTCCCCTGGGTAGCCCAGGGGCCCAGCGGCGGATGGAGCTCAGTGGCCATGGACCCATCGGGCAGGCAGCTGATGGTGTCACCGCCGGCGACAGGGATGGCTTAACCTTGTCATACAGCCATTGGCCGCAGCTCCTCAAGATGCTGCCCCGACGCTTCTCAGGAGTAAACATTAATGAAATTTTTGCACTACCAACTATGGGCTAGAATTAAAAAGGAGAATGAAGAAGTGAAATGTAAAAAATATATATTCATATTGTGTGCTGCAGGCATCTACAGCTTTGTATCTCAGCGTTTCTTCACCAGGCATTGCCACTGGTGCTGCATAACAGCTGCCTTTCCTGTTTCAATCAGGGGACAAGGCCATTTAGACACATTCAGCAGCACAACTAAAAAGTTTTACTGTACTCTCATTTCCTGTACGGCACCGCACACCTGCGTGCTCTTTAACCACAGCCACTGCTTCATCGAAAGCTGATGAAATCGCTTTGGGCCTCAGAGGCCCCTTGGTTTCCACCTGTGGGAAGCACTGGAGTTTCTTACGTATTGTCAAGGCTGCAGCCCTGGAAGTGATGCCCGTGTGAGACCAGACCCCTGAGGGCAAGCAGCTTCCCGAGAGAGCAGGGATCTGCCCTGCTCTGCATCCTCTGAGAAGCTGAGGGCTTTCCCGCTGTGTTGAAAGGGTACAAACGGGCTCCCTGAAGCAACAACACGCAACTGAAACAGTTAGAAAAACATGGCTTTATTGATAAATGCCAGGGCACTCCAAAGAGCTAAATTAAAATCCTGATTCACAGTCTGCTGTGTGACTGCCTCCTTTTGGTTTTCTTCCTGCAGCCTTACATGCTTTTGGTGGTGCCCAAATGGAAAGCTGTCTCTGTCCCATGAACAAGATCCCCAACCAATAGTGGTTTACACTGAATTTCTTTCTCCTCTTCTCCTCCCTTCCTCCCCATGTCATATTTTCATTTGCTTCTAAGCCTGTCTGCCTGTTAGTCGTCCTAAAGCACACTGGGAACTGAATCCTGGTTTGCCTCTGTGTCTCAGTCTGGAGATATCAAGAAGAATCAGGGAGCAGAAAAGCACAGAATCCCCCAGGGAGCTTCAGGCATTCCCTGGAAAGGCAATTAGTCATGGCCAAGGATCTGTACCATGCAGCTGTCACAGGAATATAATCATTATCATAGGCATCCTCACTTCACCAGCCCCTGGGGCTGCAGCAGGAGCAGGAGCAAATGGTTTCCCTGTTGCTTCCCAGCTATGACAGAATTATGATGATAGCCCTTGGAAATGGTGCCAGGACCCCCCTCAGGAGACTGGCGAGGAAGATGCACCTGTCTCCTGACCACCTGTTTAACTGCACTTGAAGAAAGGACCACTTGTAGAGTTAAGAAGTGGGCACAGCTAGAGGACAGTGTCTCTGGCTTCTTCTCAGCTTGGGGTACCAGATGTATTTCCCAGCTCTCCAGAGAAGCATCCAGGCAGCATCCCATCACCACATAAGGATAAGACCAGGATAAGGCATCAAGAACCCTTTGCCTACCTTACCACATATTAGTTTCCACAAGAGCGAAGTGTACAACAGCACGCTCTGAAAACCAGTGTCCCATGGCTGGAGACCTTGCAGTCTGGAGACAGGCTCTTCTCCTGGGTATCAGTGTTTATTATTCACACCGCACGCAGGGAGATGCTCAGGCCCCTCTTGGGGAGCCTAGTTCCTCCCAGCATCCATCTCTCAGACCATTTCCAGAGGGACATGGGCTACTTATCGATCTGAACAGTTCACAAGGGAGGGTTTAACATGGAGGTGGAGTGCCAGAGCAGCTAGCAGGGTAAATACCCTTGAGCATTCCTGCACCAGTTCAAGGCTAGCTTTGTCAGGGAACCCTTCAGTGGTGAGCTCTCAAACTCATGGTCAAACTCACCATCTGGAAGAGGGAACACCTTCATGCCATTATTGACAAAAACCCATGTTTGTTGCTTTCTCTGATGTCTCTGATAAATTAAGTAGATGAATCTGCCTGCAGAATAAGCAGCTTTCCAGTGTCAACTTCCACAGAACAAGAGCAGGCAGTTGTGATTTCCTTGGTCCAGGAGTGGAAAAATTTGCATTTTTAAAGCAGAGGAGAAGCGTGCGGTATCTTTTGCAAAAGCCAAGAGAAGCAATAGTAGTGCAAATACTAGAGAATCAGAATGGCTAGGGCCGAGGCTATATTTTATCCCCACAGACAAAATATAATGTATTTCCTTCCATCTTTCTTTCATGACCACCGGTGTGTGCCAAGATGAATCCGGGTTGCGTCGCTCTGGGGGCCTTGCACATAATCTCACACTGTGAAACAGCAGGAGCTAGCTGCCTCCACTAACCAGTAAAAATGAACTATTGCCAACTTTCCCTTTCCTTCCTCCAAAAAACCTTCCAAATTGCTTGTAAGAGCTTTTATAGGACCTGCCTGCTCCTTCTGGCTCAGAGAAAACACACAACTGAGAATTCTGTTTGGAAATATGTACGCTGTAAATAACTTTTTATTCATCCTATTTATATAGCAGTCTATGCTTCAGCTTTTTCTTTTGAAGTACTCAGGAAAAGCTATTAGCTAATCCTCTGATATAAAACTCCTAATAAGTTGAATGCTCATTGTTTGGATGGAGCAATCTATAAGCATTCAGGAAGCAATGTGGGATTAGTCACTCATTAAGATATGGACGGACAGTGCTCGTGTGATCTTTATGTGATATTCAAATGGCTGTCAGTGTTATTTAACAAGAATTCGGGCTAACTTCCTGTTGGTGCTTATAAGTGGTCCTGACTAATGGAGAATGCGCTTTAATGTTGCCTGCTTGAAGAATTTTATATAAGATTCAATTCAAAAACAAATTTGCCAGCTAATAGTATTAGTAGTGCTGAATAGCATCTCACAAAGAAATGGTCCTGAATACCAAGCTGAACACCGCACCACGCAGTATATCTGCGTGCCCTGCACAGGTAGTATTCAGAAATCTTTGGAATAAAGTTTCTGGCTTGGGTTTTGCCTAGGGGAAAAGCTCTGAGGCAAATGGCAGCATTTTCATTTCAGCCTTTCATCAACTCCCATAGGCCAAATCCAAAGGGCATCAGTGAGGAAAAGACCCTGAGGAATCTAGTGGGAATTTTGCCAACTTAGAGACCCCCTAGTTTGCCCCCTTACTAATATATTATAGAAAAAGATGAAGGAATGTAAGAAGTGACATGCTGGCAGCAACACACAAACCAAAGGAGAAAATAACATGAGCTGGCAGGACAGCAATTACTTTTAGGGCTCGAAAGCAAACTGTGGTCATTAGAGATGTACAGTTTTTAGTCTAACTGGAATTCTCAATTCCAATATTAGTTCCATCTTAAAATATAGCTCAAAACCCAAGAAGCACTGAAGGATAGTAAAATGCCTATGAGAATGAATGCTTCAAGAAATAGCTTGTATCAAAGGGCATGAATTTCTAACAAATGCTGAGACTGACTGTGAATTCAACATCTATTTTGTTTGTAAAGTTATTCAGAAAAAAAGGCAGAGATAACACTGGCATCCAACAGGAATGAAGAAAGATTTTTTTGCTGTGGCAGAAACTCCCTGGACAAACACGAGGAAAGAGGCCTGACCACATCAATCTCTTTTATACTATATTTTGAGGAGGACATCCTAAGGGGCAGATGAACACAATGGCCATTGAAAGAGGCAGCACAAAATAGTCACGGGTGTCAGAGCCTTATACACATAGAATCATAGAATTGTCTAGGTTGGAAGGGACCTTTAAAGTCATCAAGTCCAACCATCAAGCTAACACTGCCAAAACCACCACTAAACCATGTCCCTAAGCACCTCGTCTACCCGTCTTTTAAATACCTCCAGGCATGGCGACTCCGCAACTTCCCTGAGCAGCCTCTTCCAATGTTTAACAACCCTTTCTGTGAAGAAATTTTTCCTAGTATCCAATCTAAACTTCCCCTGGCGTAACTTGAGGCCATTTCCTCTTGTCCTATCCCTTGTTACTAGCGAGGTCAACCCCCACCTCGCTGTAACCTCCTTTCAGGTAGTTGTAGAGAGTGATAAGGTCTCCCCTGAGCCTCCTTTTCTCCAGGCTAAACAACTGCAGTTCCCTCAGCCGCTCCCCATAAGAATTGTTCTCCAGACCCCTCACCACTTTCATTGCCCTTCTCTGGATGCGCTCCAGCACCTCAATGTCTTTCTTGTAGTGAGGGGCCCAAAACTGAACACGGTACTTGATATTACGTGTTACCTATTAGCTCAGAAAAGATTCACTCATGCGCAGCAGAAGCAACTCTGATGAAAAGTCTGTTTAAGAAAAAAATTACTTTAGAAAAATCTGTATGATCTGTATGAGTTAGTCTACATGGGCAGTTACCTCCATTTAACTGAAAATACAAATTTAAAATGGTTGATTTAAGCACTTAAATTCTTGACTTACAGGTGGCTTGCTTTGGTTTAGGATTGATTAAGACCCAGTCTAAGGTAAAGTGAAATAAGCCAGTCTCTGCTGGAATGCTTGAAAAAAATTTAGCTAAGATTTGGCCTATGAACATTTTTTTTAATACTATTTTCAGTTGGGTGTAAGATCAGTAAGGTTTTGCAACACAAAACACAATCATATTTGCATACAGATGCATATGTATAAGCTTGTCATTCCCCTGCAGTTTAGGCATCTTATTCCAGTAGAGAAGGAATGAAGCCCCTGTAATCCAAAGGGAAATGGTGAGGGACCTGCTTCAGCACCTGGAGGTGCACAAATCTATGGGGCCGGATGGGATCCATCCAAGGGTACTGAAGGAGCTGGCGGAAGTGCTCACCGGGCCACTTTGCATCATTTATGAGCAGTCCNTTTTTTTCTCTCTTCAGGGTAGGTTAACGGTTGGACTTGATGATCTTAAAGGTCCCTTCCAACCTCACTAATTCTATGATTCTATGATTCTATGATATAACATCTGGTAGAAGGCTTGTAAAGCTTGGGAGACCATACTGTTGAAATGCTACAAATATAACTAAACAAACACAAAATTTGTGTGCAGGTAAGTCCCAAACTGTTTTATGTATATGCATAAACAAAGAGCAACACTTTAAGTATCAAGTCTGAATTAATTGCCACCCTGAAAATCAGTATAATTAAGAGCCTGATGTAGTACAGGAGTGCTTTCAAGAGGGTAAAACTGGACAGTGGATTGCCAGGAGCCACAGGGCCATCTGCTCCTCACCAGGGCGAGGGGAGAAATGCCAGATCTGGAATGCTCATTTGGGACTTTTGGAGGGAACATTGCTCCCCAGAAAGCAGCTGGCACTATCCCTTTGCACCTGGGCAGGAAACATTCCCCAGCGCTGGTTCCCCTAAACACACTGCAGGTTAAAAGAGCTCTGAAGGGTACCTCTAAACTCTACTTTGGCTGTGGTACATCCACAGAGACTGGCAAACTTATCTGCTTTACCCTTACATTACAATCTTAAGCACGGAATCACAGAATGGCTGAGGTTGGACGGGGCCTCTGGAGGTCATTTTGGCCAACCCCCATGCTCAAGCAAGGCCATCACCTAAAGCCAGTTTCCTAGGAGCATGTCCAGACAACTTTTGAATATCTCCAAGGAAGGAGACTCCACAACCTCCCTGGGCAACCTGTGCCAGTGCTCAGTCACCCTCACAGTCAAAGAGTGTTTCCTGATGTTCAGAGGGAACCTCCCATGTTTCAGTTTGTGCCCATTGCTTCTAGTCCTGTTACTGGGCACCACTGAAAAGAGCCTGGCTCCGTCCTCTTTGCACCCCCCTTTCAAGTATATAAGATTGCCCCTGAGCCATCTCTTCTCTATGCTAAACAGTCCCATTTCTCTCAGCCTTTCCTCAAAAGAGGGATGCTCCAGTCCCTTAATCATCTTTGTGGCCCTTCGCTGGACTCTCTCCAGTAGCTCTACATATCTCTTGTACTGGACAGCCAACAACAGAACACAACACTCCAGGTGTGGACTCACTCATGCTGAGTAGAGGGACGGGATCAACTTCCTCAGCCTGCCAGCAACACTCCTCCTAATGCAGCCCAGGACACCATCAGCATTCTTTGCTGCAAGGGCATGTTGCTGGCTGATGTTCGACTTGGTGTCCACTGGGACCCCCAGGTCCTTTTCTGCCAAGCTGCTTTCCAGCTGGGTGGCCCCCAGCATATACTAGTGCATGGGGTTGTTCCTCCCCAGCTGCAGGACTTTGCACCCTCCTTGTTGAACTTTATGAGGTTCCTGTTGGTCCATTCCTCCAGCCTGTCAAGGTCACTCTGGATGGCAACACAACCCTCTGGCGTATCAGCCATTCCTCCCAGGTTTGTGACATCACCTAACTGGCTGAGGGATGATGGGGCAAACTCTGCCCCATCATCCAGATCATGGATGTAGCATCTCTCAAGATGTTAAACAAGAGCAGAGCCAGCACTGACCCCTGGGGTACACTGCTAGTTACTGGTCTCCAGCTAGATTTCACGCCACTGTTACCACCCTTTGAGCTCAAACTATTCAGCCAGTTTTCAATCCACCTCACTGACTGCTTCTCCAGGCCATACTTCATCAGCTTCTCTATGAGGATCTTATGGGAGACAGTGTCAAAAGCCCTGCTGAAGTCTAGGTAGACAATATCCACTGCTGGCCCCTCACCTACCAGGCCAGTCATTTCATCGTGGAATGTTAATAATAAAACTAAGACATCAGTATGGCAGAACTTATGGTCAGGTTTATAGGTACAGTGTTGGTGAAAAAAGTGAAAGCTTACAAGTAAATTAAATATTAAAAAAATTTGAATTTTAACATCTGCATAGCAAGCAGATAGCTCTTTAACTACCCATCCCTGCCACCAAAAATCCCTCAGACACATGACAGATGCCAGAGCTGGAATTCCTTGTTCAGACTGACACCCCATCTCCAAAATGCCACCTGCTACAAGTCTGATTCTTGGGCTAGACTTTACAGATTATGACTTCTTCAAGGAATATATGATACATGTCTTCCAAGCTCTTCGCACAGTGAATAAAAATGCTCTCAAAATCCTAAGTGCAACTGAAGTTACACATAATGCTAATAATACTGCTGTTAATAATAATAATTATAAGGCTGTTTGGCATTATTTGCTTAAATTGAAAACCATTTATATTAATCCAGCCAGCAAATTGCATGAACTTCCTCTAACCTTTGGAAACCATTAAGAAATTCAGTATTTTTGGCTAATTATGGTTGCAATTCACAGGGCCTGCATGCCTTCTGTGTTAGCTAGGTAAAATACCAGTGTCTCCATGACATTTCCTTCCTCTGTGGATCCCAGTAACCCAAGAGCAAAACTAGGTTTTCCATGTGCATGGCAGCTCTGAATTTAAGGAGTATTTGAGGTGAAGGTGGATAGGGATGTAAGTGTGCCTGATAAAGGAGGTAATAAAAACTACAAACTGCTTTTCTCAGCTTTTCAAGAGCACAATTAAGAACTTGCTCTGTCTGCTGGTATAGCTGAGACCAGAAGCTCGGACTGCTTGGGGAAGCAGGAAAAAGTAATTTTGCGGTTGGTTTTGGTTGTGTTTTGTTTTGGTTTTGGTTCTTTGTTTTGTTGTTTGTTTGTTTTGTTGTTTGTTTGTGTTTTTTTTTTTTAAATGGAGAATATTATAAAGAGAAGCTTTCCCTTTTTAGATTTACCAGTTTTTCTTTTTAAGAGGAATCTGTCTGATTGCTGCTGTCTCCCAGGCCCCAGGCCACACATATGGCCTCAGTTTCCAGAGAAAAGTCAAAAAGAAGGAATATAACTCAGAAGAGTGTTTCTATGCACAGAAATGTGCACGCATAGCAGGGGTAAAGAAAACATAGAGGAATACACCGAACATCTCCTCCTGGGTGCTCCAAAGAAAACAAGGGACTCGTGATAGGTTAAGAAGGTGGAAGACCATGCAGATGGCTTCCCAACACCAACAGCCACGGTTGGTCCCTGTGTGTCCCTTGGCACATGCACCATATTCCTGGAATTTGAAGCCTTCCACGGTCTGCTGGGAAATAAATTGTTTAGGTCCAGGAGGGATTGCTAAAGCTAGCTCTACCAAAGACCTCTGTATTAGTGTTCAAAGATGCATATCATTTCCTACAGCTAGAGGCAGCCATTTAGATTTGGCAGATGTTATTTTATTTGTTCAGGCTGAAAGGTCACTATAATTCTGCCAGCGCTATTTTCCGTATTTAAAATGTCACCCCAAACAGGTAGCTAAGGTAACGCATTTGCTTTCTACATGTCTTTTACCATTTTCCATGTCAGAGAAGGTCTTTTATGTCTTAGGAATGCTAATTAAGTTTGAGAACTGGTCTTTGAAAAAAACACTCGAAGGAAGTGAAGCACCTTTTTAAGATGATTGTCTCAGTTCCAAGGGTGTTCAATTCTATTGTTTTTCTAAGGGCTTTGACATGTTTGCTTCTGGCAGCATTTCTTTGCTCTCTCAAAGCATCTCTTCATGCAAGAAGACAATTATAATGATCTGAAAGGTTTCCTGCTACTGTCCTCCATTTCTGTGCTCACATTTACTTGTGTCTGCAATTTGCACCTACAGAAATACATGACAAATTTGACCCTGTGCTTTGAAGGCCATTTCAAAAAAGCAATTAAAGTCATAGCTATATGGAAGCCTACATCGATCTATCTGTTGATACCCACCCTCCACGAATCCTGGCTGTGCAAACCCACTCCCATCTTCATGCCAGCTCCTGAACACGACTGAGTCTGTGCTGAGCTGTTTCAACATGTCATGCAGCTCAAGAACTACCCCTGTTTTCCTCATTTAATTTTGGTTAGTTTTTCGTCATCCTGGCATGCTGAAATGACTCCGTGAGGATCACAGAGCACCAGAACCACAGGGAGAGGCAAGAGAACAGTAAGCCATGGACAAAGGCAGGAAGAAGGTGGGACCACATCATCCAGCGCTTGGAGGGACTCCCGCTGCCGCGACAGGGCAGCTTCATTTATTGGAAAGACCTCAGTGGTTCCAAGGATGCAGTTTTGCCTTGCCATATTTCCCCAGGGAATACTTCAATTCTTTTCCTAATTAGAAACCCCCTACCTTTTACTGGCATTTGAAATGCAGGTATCTAAATGCATTTCAACTGGCATGCTGGTCAAATATGGCTAACTGTACTCCAGAGACTCCTGTCTGCTTATTAACTAACTTATACCAGGCACATAACAGTAATAAAGATCTCTCTGTGCATTGTTTAATTCAGTGCACTGCAATTTTTATTTTTTTTTTCTTAACTGAGAGTTATAGCTCTTGTTTTGTATTATAAATTACTTGAAAGGAAGAGAAAAACATTCTGGTATTGAGGTATATTTCTGAATAATTTTCTTCATACGTTCTGTTTTTCCATCTTGTCCATGTCAAGATGGACGTGAAAGCAAAAAGACCAAAAGGAATCTCTACAGAAGAATACTTATTTTCCTTGTAAAATACATTAATGATCAATGCTGTCTCTAACGACCTGTGATTCTTTCTTCCTTATTGTTGTGTGTGTTTTAAACCAAACTGCAGACTGGCACGATATACTTGTGAGGCACTGAAACCCTAGGTCAAGATAATGACCATCATTCACTCTTTTAATTTGCTTTTGAAATTAAGTTTGACAAAGTCTGCAGAAAACCTGTTCCTGTGCCAAAGGTTTCCTTTTGTACTGACTATTTAAGTATTTTCACAAATGCGTTTTTATCCTTTTTTTTTCCTTCCTGACAGCATGGTTTGAGCACACAGGTCAATGTGACCTTACAACTTCCCAGGGGAAAATTAGTTGCAGAGAGATGGCATGCAAAGAAAGAGAGACTGACAAAAAATCAGTGGGTTTTCTGCAAAATACATTTACTGCTTCTTGGCAGTCTCTGCCCTCAACTCCCACCTTTGCTTTAGTAACATCTGCTGTGATTTTCTTATCTTGCACTGAGTGGTCCAACCAGAATTTCATTATTTGGAAAGTGCATTCCATTCACTAATGTGTATCTGATTAAACTTGGCTCCAGATTACCTTAAGTTAGAAGCACATTATAGCTACATCTTCACAGCACACTGAAACATCCCACTTCCCAGAAAGCATTGGCAGAGGCCCAGCTCTTACTGAAATCACCAGGACTGAGACCTCTAGCTTCCTTTAAATATCGGGTCAGATAAATAAAATGGGACAGGCTGAAGATGCAGTACCCGCTATGGTCCCCAGGCTCATGTGCTACTTCCCTGGACTGAATGGAGTCCGTGGTACCTTCCTCGTGCTACAACGTGGTCTCTGGCTCCAAACGTGTCTGCTACACCTCAGTCCCCTGCAGGGCTGAATCTGGCATTTAGCATTAAATTGCCATAGCTGGGCTTAGACCACTTTGTCTAAAAGAAGAGCAGATTAAAAAGAAGTGAACCTGGTCTTTGCCATTCAAAATGAAACCCAAACAAATAAGCAAATAAACAAACAAACAAAAAGCCCTGAATGAGCCAGTCCAAATCCCTTCATTTAGCTGGCTTTCAACATTGTTTTTTTCACACTCTTGGCCTTCAGTATATCAAGCAGGCCTGGAAACCGATGAAACAGATTTCAGCACTCTGGGAATCTGGCCTATGTTTGCAACGGGTGGACCTTAACTAGGCACAGGGAGTGCCAGAAGTCATAAAGAAGACTGATCCTCTTGAGACCTCCAAATTAATTTTAATGAACTGAGGAATTTGACTAAGCTCCCATTAAGCTTTTCACATTTGAAACTGCTGTTTCAGGGCAAACCTGTGGGGTTTCATCCATCTCTATCTTTCTGGCTTGATTTGAACCGTATCCTGGTGACGAGGGGAAACACTTCAAGCAGGAGGGAGGAAATGCTCTAAATGATTAGCCTCAGGAGTGAGGAAAGTTCAGTCCTAATTCTCATTTCATATATCTCTCATAAGCCTGCAGAATCACTTAAGTGGAGATAGGCTAACAACATACTCAGTACAAAAAATAAGACGGAGATCCAGAAAGAGCAAGCGTGCTCACAGAGTTGAATGCAACTCAGTTAAGTACCTACAGCCAAGAGACCAATGAAAATCTTGACTACCGCTCCGAGGAACAAACAACCGGTGGTCTCTCCAATTTCATCCATGAGGAACACCAGAATTATGGCAATGCCCAGAGCTGCTACCACACTGGTCCAGCTGAATGGCTTGGTATCTCCACCCTGCTCTTGTCCATATGGAATGTATCAAAATTTACATGCCTACCACTCTGATATGGACCAAATCCTGGCTATCATCTCAGTCACTCCTACACCCAAAATGCCTCTTGGTCCCCCATTCTATTTTTCTGGACCAAATACATTTATTGATCAAAAGCAGAGTGTGCTCTTACCACAAACCTTTCCTGTGGCCTTCTGGCTGAGTAACTCCCAAAAGATGTAAGACTGAAGCTTGAATCCCTGCATTCTGGGGAAGACCTGCAGAAAGCCCATGAATTCCCTCCGCAGTGCTCTGCCCACCACGCTGTAGGCTGGCTTTGTTACGACTTCTGTAGTTTTAAGACAATTACCAAGAACCAGCAGCTAATTTTCAGCATCCAGTAGGTAACCAAAAGCAAATGAGATTTCAGATACCTCCTCAGTATTTCCTCCTAAGTGTCGAAAGTAACATGAGGCAAGCCATTAATTCTAATGCAATATAGTAGCTTTATCTCCTTGCACGTGCCTCATCATCTCTGTATGGGAATGGTACTGTTCAGTAACATTATAGGTATATTTGGAGGCTAATTAAATTAGGATCTCAAAACACTAGCTCCCTGGGATGGCAGGTGCTATATAAGTGAAAGAGATTATATTTAAAATGTCACGTTAAGGGAAATTTTTTTTCTTCAGAAGATTATCTCACCGAAATCCTCAATGTGTTTTAAAGTTGAAATTTCATTAACAAGTTGTCAACACCAGCCCCTCCTCCCAAAACCCTCTCTTTTCCCTCCCACTCTTTTCCCAAAACACCAGCCATCTCGAAGCATCTAGAATGGCAAAGGAAAACATGGCATTCCTAAAAGAGGAAAAGAATCACAGTAAGCAACAGGAAAAGTTTATTTCTTTTTAGGGCTAAAAATGCTTCTCTGTCTCACACATACAAAGTTACCTTGTACACAAACACACTCGCAGAATGCATATGTACATGCTAGATAGCTAAACTTAAGCACACAAATACCATTACAGGTTAAATGAAACAAAGTATTGTTTCAGGAGCAAGGAAGAAATGACTGGGGACTTCTACCTAACTTGTTCCTCCATTTTAAACTCTTTTTAAGCCTAATTTTCTACTCATTAAATTAATGAGTTAGCAGAGCACTGGTTCCAGTTCTTCTAAAGTGGCTAGATACAAGTCAGGACCCTACCAATTCCAGTTTGTCCAATTTTGAAAATAATTGTTTCACAGCAGATACTGGTTATAAATCAAAATGGCATGATTCCTCTCACATTTCAGGAAATAATAGCACTGCGTCCATTCCAAAAAAAAAGTCATGGCAATCTCAGGTACTTCCTAATGAAGACTGCTACCCTCCATCTGTATCATATCAGGCACTATTTTCTCCCTTGTCTGCTCTCGCACATTACAGTTTCCAATGGTTATTAAATGCATCCTGGCCAGCAATTCTTTTAAATTAGCATCCCCCATAAGATGCAATATCCTCTTGAATTCCCCCAAGAACCATTGCAGCTGTAATCCGCACTTAATATTGAATTTGCACCAGAGAAATTCATTAGCTATGAGCGGTATAAGACTTCCTTTATGCATGCTTTCATTTCATTCATCCAAAACCACCATAGTCCTTGGCTGCAGCAAACAAATTTGGCCTCTTCCCAATAAAATCAATTGTTAACGCACATACTGAAAAAAGGCCTATGTATTCAAAAAGGATTAGTTACAGCTTGGACCCAGAGATTGTATCCTGCTGAATATCTTTTTAGGCTTTGGCGACAGCTTATAGGTTGAAAAAAAACCTGTTTGTTACATACTTATCGCAATTCTCATTCCACTTATATTCTTAGCAAAATCTGGGAATATGACACAGAACTGATGTAATTTTTTTAGACAAGATTATAGGCTACAATTCTAAAATCAGAGCTATGTAGATATTGGATAGATTTCAAACATTTAAATATTCCTTTCTCCAACAGTAATATGAATATCGAAGTAGTGGTAGCAGACCTGTTGTGGTTTTATATATATACAACATAGCAAATAACACTCTTTCTATATATACACATGCATACACATATACACACAAATATTCTCTGTGGTTTTTGCAATTTCGTGTTAATATTTGATGTTATGACATGGTCATCCAAAACAGGCAGCAAAAATTAATATCATGCCCTTTTAAAGTCTTGTAAAATTGTAATCAATTACACCTTCTTTCAGATCCCAACAAATAGGAGAGCGCCTGAAAAATTAGTCTTGCAAAGCTTAAACTGAGAAGCAGGCAAGGGTAGACTGGCTCGAGCACTGCAGCATTCATGAACTAAATAATTTGTCACTGCATGTCTCAAACATAATGAAATCTTGAAAAATGACTTTTCCTTTTACAGCTTTTTTCCCCATAAGAAATGTAGCTACATACAGTATAATTATAGTAGCATAACTATATATAGAAATTCTCCAGCCTGCCATTTTAAAGGCTACAAAAAATCCTGTAGCTCTATACCTTTCAAGAGTGACCATGAATTAACAGAACCACTGAAAGCAATTATCATGGCAATCTAGGACTCTTGATAGTTAAATTACAACATCTGACACAGATGGGGATAGGATGCTTCACCACTCGATATTGTGCATTTTGGAGTGAACAGACTCAGAAAATATATAGTTTCCTCTGTATATAAAATGTATATTATTTAAAACTGATTTATTAAATTGGATAGGCAAATCCCCACACTTTTCCCTGAATGCGGTACTTTTTTTGCTTTTTAATTACTGTATTTAATTAAAACTTTTCTTACTATCACACACAAAAAAGGTACAGAACCAAGGAGATCAAGGCTTTTCTAAAATGCAATCGCTCATGAAAATTTAGAGATTTCAACTATATACATGTAATACGGAGCAGATTTGTCACAGGTTTGAAGGACCTACATCCCTATAGGTCTTCCTTGTCCTCCTTAGCATGGGTTTCTCCAGGCCATATAAATCAGACCCAAACTGGCATTGTACCCTGAAGTTAAGATATATTAATGCACTGTATGGCTGCTGCCTTTCAGAAGTAAAGTAGTCTTAAACTGAAATCATCAGGAGCAATAGAAGCTCAGCATCTCCTTTAAATCATTTTTGCTCAAGTGCTTTTATTTGAAAAGTTTGGATCCAGGTACCTATATGCAAATAGGCCAAAAATTTCACTGTCCTACTTTACTGTACAAAGATGAATCAGTAGCAGTTCCACCCATATCAATGCAATTACACCAGTATTTGACCTACACTTGCATAAAGCAGGGTGAAAGTAGAATTACATCCCAGATCCAAAACTTCTTTCCCATTTTACACATATTTTTATACTTCTGAATTATTTCTCATGACTGCAAGCTTGCCTTCTCTTCTTCACACTTGCTGTATCACCAGGTCCTAAGATGACATTACTAAGCCCAAATTAACCAAAAGTTCTACTTTGGTGATCATTAGCATACATCCAGGAACTTTATATCTCAAAGGGGAATCAATCTGTGACCTTGTAATGTATGTATTCCTAGTTTGTAACCACTATTAATACCATGAATTTTCATTCAAATGCGATTACAATGATGTGACTTCCTCATAATGCATCTGATTAATCTTCCAGTCCACATAAATGGCTATTGCAGTCAATAGGTTAGATGGATATAAAGAATCTAAATGGATCATTCAAAGGACCAACTTCAATTTTATATTTTTCAGTTTATAACTGAAATATTTCAGCTATAAAGGCAGCGGATTAAGGGCATTACTGGAATAGTGCTCCCTTGCACTCCTCAACCTCCTCCAAGCAATACGCAGTCAGACTGAAAACTCAGGTAGCAGCAATAAAAATATTGTTTGAACTAGTGTACCTCTATTTTGTTCCGTTATAACCCTGGAGCTTACACACTTCACCTGCAAGCATGAAAAGGGATGTGTTTGGCAGCTGCCTTCTCTACTTAAAATGTCAGGTTCATACTTTCAACTATTGCCATCAATTCCAAGGCAGTAGTTAAACTAGTCTAGCTTGTGGGGTGAAAAAAAAAACCAAACATATCAGGGTCAATCTTCCATGTCTGATTTACAGGAAGAACATGAGAAATCCTGCTCGCCTGATGGTTTTTGCATTTGCCCACGTCATATATGCACGTCATATATCTGTGTGTTCAGATCTTAATGGCATCGGCAGTTAGCTTTACAATTCAGATTCACCAATTTATTCACCGAGTTCTTCAGTTCTTTCTAGGCTTTCAGATGCTTTTCCTCAGAAAAAAAAGTTTTTTTAAAGATGCCCAGATAATTTTATTAGCTTGCTGGTGTTTTATTTTTTTGTCAGAAGTTTCATTTGCCCTGCATGTTCCAGATAGATAGAAAACTTGTGTGAGAATAATTATAACCGAACCAAATTTTATTAAAATATTGTTTGCTCTGGAATTACGAGCATGGGTATTTCATTTCACTGACGCACATTTTGGTTTCTTGTTCATTTCTTTGCATGATACAAATATTTAAACTGCGAGGGTGCCCAGCTGTTGCACACAGAGCATACACCGAGGACTGTCATGCTGGTTAGACTGCCTGATCTGTCGGCCTTGACCAGAATCCAGTGATAAACCCTTCCTGCTTCAGAGTAAAATCCACGCATGAGGGCAAGTCAGTTTTCTTGACTTGTGCTGAATCTTGAAGGTTGAAGTACTTTGCAAATAGACTTCAGAAGCTTCTGTGGTGGCTAATGAGGACATCATTTGCTAAAAAAGTGAAGCACTCACACACTTGAGTGAGCTGGTACAATTTTCTCTTCCAAAACACATTATTTTCTACAAGTCTGTGATGAATTTCAACTGCCACAAATCTTCCGATTAAGTGCTGTATTTACGCAACCAACCGAACCTCATTAATGTCCCCTGCCTCAGAGTGCACCTTGCCAGGGTTTTAATCGTCATGTTGTCATGCCTTTGCCCAAAGTGAAAACACTCAGACCCAGGCAGTAGCCTTCTGTAGAGCATTTGTGATCATCTTGACACACACTGGATTGCAATAGGCTCAAGATATTTTTTTATCCTGCTCCCTCTGGGACAATGAGAGCGGGAGACAAAGACTGAAACCTTCCTGTCAATGAAGTTATTTAGAAAACCTTTAGAAACAAGTTTTTCAGATGGAGAATATCAAAACCATATTGTGTGCATATTTAATTTTTCATATTTCTGGAACAAAAAGACCCAGTTCTGCTGGGCTTTCTATGCCAGCTTGTCTCTTCAGACAGCTGCTCACCCATGCCGACCTCTTACAGCTTTTCAGATTTCCTTTCAACTTTAACTCTCCATTGGTTAAAACAAGATTTTCAGCATCTTGCAAAGGAGGAACAGGGTCTTTTAAGCTGACAGTTGCTTCCACTGTCTTTGCAATGTACACCAAGATGATCTCATCTGAGAAGCCATTATGACATTTGATATGGATTTAAGACAGACTAATATATTCATGCAGGAAAGAAGTCATAGCACTACATATTAGTTCAATTTTTCTTACATTTGGTGCTGACCTTAGTTAAGTTTAGAAGAAGATAGTTTTACTGTCTTTTCTGTTTGGTATTAATCTAATACTTAGTTCTCAGATCTTACCACATCTCATTTCACTCTTTGGTCATTAATGCACACGTGGATCATCAGTCCTTGTACAATGCCCTGGAGAAAGCTTGTAATTAGCCTACTTCCATACTGACCTTAAGTCATCTATAACTCCTCTTTGCTTCCCTCAGTCAGTTTACAGTCTATAACACAGCTTTATTTTGGGCCTGCCTACCTTGAATACTTAATTTCCTTAAATACCTCAGACAAAACCATATCAAGATCACTGGGGCACAGCTGAATTTGTCCTCTTTCTCGGTGCAGTAGCACTGTGATGGCAGAGCTGGTTCCTAAGAAGCCTAGAGTCAGAGGGGTTTTGAAGGTCTGTGGGGAGGAAGGAAATCAAGAAAAGGCTAATTTAGGTTACGGGACACATGGATAATAGAAAAGATCAATGAAGTTTCACGCAGGTATGTGAAGGGCTTCTTTTGTTTCCCCTGCAGCACACCTTCTCAGTGCTCCTTGTTGCTTATCCCTCCGGTAATACTTACCCTCAACCTACTCAGAGAAACTGCCGAAATCTCTCTTCTGACTCCAGCCTGATGCCAAAGGAGTCCTGCACCATTCTCCTGTGGAGCATCCCCCAGCCTTGTGCCTCACACCCTGCCAGGGGCTGGGAACAAGAAGCAGGAACAGCGCTGCACAGCGAAGCGCCTTTTGCTGGAACAGTTGATCTAGGCTGTCTTCTTATCATAAGCAAAGCCATCTGTTGCTCTTAATGGCCTCCTGCCCTAGACAGCCTCCTAAGGTGACAAATGCCATCCTCTTAGAGACTTTTTGGCAAAGTCTTTTCAAAAGTCTAAAGAACTGGCTGAAAAAAACACTTTCTGCTGGTTTAATGACAGATATAAACTCTACGAGATTAGTAAGATTAGATTTTTCTCTTCACGGAAGCCTGCCTGATTTGCATCTGTTGTATCGTGCTTAGTTTAATGTTTTATAGGCTCTAGCTAGCTTTTTTCAACTAATGTTCCTGATCCTAATTTAAGGTTTATGTTCCTCAGGTCACTCCTAATATATTTTTTTAAGAGAACTGTAGTATTTGTTACACTCCAGGGCTGGAGGCAAGTAGCTGACACTAGCGTGAAGCTACATTTTTATCAGCAGCTCAGCCACTTCCTTCTCAAACATCCCTGTAATTCCTGCATGAACAGTGGCTTGGCCCACTACCTAATTTCAGTTTATTCTACTGCTCCATTTTTGAACATCTCATCTCCCATTCTGCCTAGTTCTCACTTGCAAAAACAAGTGTTACAGTAGGAGTATATGCATCATCTTCTATGACAGGCACTAATGCAAAGTCATAATCAAGCTGCTTTGAAATTAGACTTCAGAACTGTCTTCCTCTGACTCAGGGCTTTGACTGCAGGAACTAAGGGAGAAAGAACTGCACTCTCTTCCCCTCTCCACTGGATGCAGAGACTCATCCTTTGAAGACGTGGCCGCAGCCCAGGCAGGATGCTGGGGTTTGGGGCAGGAAGTGCAGTTTACCTGGTAGAGCTGAGAAAACTCTCTCTTTCCTGGTGTTTCTGGCTTGTCTGCGTGTTTAGAGATAGAACACTTGTGACCAGATTTGAGGGGAGGAAGAAGTAAAAGTCAGCCTGTGGACCATTATCGCTTGAGAGGCAGTGAGGGTGGAAGAACCTGCCTCCCTCTGTACCACGGTCACAGCCTACTTCCCAGGAATGGCATGGCACTTTTGCAAAGCCCATGTTGCTTTGGGGATGCAGGAGCGTTACGCTGTCTTCATGTGACGCTGTGTAATTCTGGGAGATTTTTTACCTTACGTACAGGCATGTTGGGAAAGAAAGCATTTTGCGGCGGCTGGTGTAGCAGACACAGGCTGGCTTTTCCTCTGGTCTCTTCTGGACTATTACATCTATTACATGGTTGGCTGTGTTTGCAGGAACCAGGCTCAATGATCCATGAATTGTCATCCACTCCCGTGGGGAATAATTGGGGATAGCAGGAACAAAATCTCTGCTATTTTAGAGAATTTGGGATTCTTGTTCCCCGTTTCCCCTGTGTGCTGCAAGAGTTGCTGTGAATTCTTTAGCTTATCCCAAGCTTTCAGAGGTGTTAAAAGGTTTGCCGGGCTTGCAGACCTGTCTGGAACTCAGAGATATTAAAAAATAGTAACAGAATGGCTAGATGAAAGAACAAAGGGCTGCAAGCCAGAATCTGTCCTTTGCCAGATGGTCATCTTAATAATACTTTGCATAAATCTGGCATTAGGAATTTGTACTTTGGCCTCTGAAGTGGATACATATCATTAATGCTGTTTTACAAATGGAGAATCTGAGGATTGAAAAGGTACATTCAATGGCTACAACATCGCTAAATACATATGTGAGTAATGCCAAGAATTTTTACATGTAGCTTATGCAGAAAAGGTCTTAGTGCCTACACTGCATTCATGGAGATCCTCGGAGTAAACTGTACTGGTCAAAGAAATCACAATATGTCTCAGCAGCCACACTATAAACCTGAGCTAAAGGAGATTCCTGACTTTAGACCTAGAGATCTGTAGAGCTGCTTTTGGGTATTAGAGTTAGCTCCACGGTTTATGATTAAAGATGCTGTAATTCAGTCAAGGGCTACAGGTAAGCAGCATGGTAGAGTTCAGCACGGACACAGAAATCATGGGATGTACTTCACCCAGAGTGCCTCAACAGGTCAGTAGATTTTTGTGAACATATTTAGCTCGCACACTCCGTGGGCGGATATAAGCTTGTTTGTGCCCGTGCTGCAAGCAGACATCAGCTTATTTTGCCCATACTCCAAGACAGAAAAAAAGAGGCCATGACCATATAACCTTGGGCTTGGAATTAAGCTAACACTCATCTCTCCTTAAATCTCGTCATATAGGTCTAAGCAAGGGACCAATACGGATATATGATTTTCTGCCTCTAGTTATGTGTTGACATCTGCCCTAAACCACAAAGAGTAAGCATATCTTCAGTCTAGCTCTTCTACGGTAACCTCTCAGCAGACTTCAGTTTCATCCTTCTCATTTGGTAGTGAATATAATTTTGAGAGCATGCAGAGCTATGCCTTTAAAGCATTACTCAGTAAGACATCTTGCCAAGAACACTGCAAAATGTCTAAATCCAAACTGTTCTTCACTTTAGGTCCTTTATGTTCCATGTGATTTGTCCCTCAGCACTCAAGTACAATTTGATACAAAGGATACTTTAATAAGGATTTAGGGCACTGTTTCTGTACCAAAGGGTCACAAATGCAGGAGGACAGTGAAAAGAAATCAGGGTGACAGGAAGTACTGTAATTTGTTTTATATTATAAAGCGGAGAGAAAGCTGTTTTCCAAATCTACACACATACCCTACCCATTCAAGGTCAAATAATCTGTTAACCTCTCCAAACAGACACATGAACATAAGCTTACATATCCTTCTTGTTACTATGGATATATTCTTTGTTCTTACATTTACAGCAAGTGGAAAGAAATCATAAAAAATTGATTAAGACTTTGCCAAGCTGAAAAGCTTAGGCACACTGTTCCAATTTATGTTTTAAGAAGAAAAAAGCCTAGAAATATTTAATCTGCAAACAGCTGCTGAAAATGGTGAGTTAATAGGAAAGACTTTTCTTTTCTTTGAAAAAACAGGCTTAAATAACAATACATAGAAATAATAATCACTTTTATACTTTGGAAAAAAGTGGCATAAAAGTAGTGATGCTTTAAGTATTGTAGATATAAAAGTCTCAGTAAGTACAGCTTAACTGTGATATACTGCTATGTAACCCCTATTTATGCTAATGGGTATCTCCTAAATACTTTACTGAGTACACTGAGAAAAAAAAAAATGGTATAAAACAAAGTAAGCAGAAATGATTCTCACATGGCATGTGCACCCAGTTGACCCTACTTCAGCTCTGAAGTGCCTATACATTTGGAAATGCTGCTTACAGAGAGACCTTCAGGGACCCAACTGAGGATCATAATGCGAATAATGTTTTGTGTATATCACCTGTACTTCCAGTAAGCCAGTTATAAACCAGCTAAGTACCAGTGAAGTACTGGGACGTATTTTTATAACCCAGACGAATGAGCAACAGAGACAGGAGCTTACTGGGGAAGAGAGAGCACCTCCTGCAATATCAGAAACAGAGGTATTAAGAGCAAAGAGGTAAACGTCCCATCATATCACCCATACACATAAATAACTTTCTTTTACTGCTGAATCACAGCGGAAATGGCCTGTGCATGCAGCGGTAGGGTCGCTTTGTTTAACACAAGCTACTTAAGGATTATACACAGAAAAATATGGTATCATACAGAGTTTGGCATCTGTTTTTGCAGCTGTCACACTAGCCCTGCAAGGGAGCATTCGGAGCTGCAAAAGAGGCCAAAGGGGACTATATTCCACACAATCATCACCAGGAAAACAGGGTGCCAAGTGGGTATTTGAGTCAAATTTATAAACCAACTTGCTTTAGAACAGTGCTTCTATTTTTAACACGCAGGAATGAGCCAAGAAACACTGAAATCATGCATTACAGATTACAGAAAGATACAGTATTACCCTAAGTTTCTCCCCAGTGCTCTTAAATATTTGAGCTTGGAGCCTATGTTCAGCTTTGGGGTAAGTAAATGTATCTTCATTTGGAAAAGGAACAGCTTACAATAATTCAAAATAAGTGCTTTTTTAAAAAGTATCATTCCCTGTCAGAGACTGCTTAGTAATTTATAAATTATTTTGGCAGGCAGTAATGATTAAATGATCTAGGTCTTCACTTAAATAAAATGAGCCATGCCTTTTAGTTCAATGTTTAACATTTTGCATTATGCAAATGGCATAAGAGAATACTGAAATGATGTTCCTCTCTGCCCAAGACAATGCAACACCTGACTCAAGTTCTCCAGGTATCTATTGTACAAATTTTAAAATTCCAGACTGCGGAAACCCAAGTGCTACTTTTCTAAGGATTCCTTTGTTGAGATACTTAATATTTTTTTAAATCTCAAATTTTTAGACAAGCAGTGGAAATCTCTAGATTTACACACAGATCACTCTTTTGGTTTTTGATTTAGAAAATCTTAATAACATTCATACAGTTATATACAAAGCCACTGATTTGGATCAGCCTTTATTTAGTGAGTTTCTCAATATTTTAAACTGTTTATACAAATGTACACTGTAGATTTTCATTGTGGTTTTCAATAAGATCAAAATATGTATCTGTTAGAGTAAATTAAAAGAAATTGTATAAAACTGCCATATAATGAATAAACGTGCAAATTTATGAAGCATATGCAAATTTATCACATTATTTGGCCCAACTTGCAAAGTTCCGATCATCCGTCACCTCATTTATGACTTTATTCAAAGTTTACTGAAATTTGTGTGTGCAAAGCTGCAGTATCAGTGGAAGATCTTAATATAAAAACCATGCAGAAATTAACCAGCTACGTGGTACCATCAGCCTCTGTAACTGCTTGCTGCTTACCACAGCTTCTGGAACACCAGGTTCAGCAAATCTTTCTTTCCCATAAGAGAGAATGTTTTAACAGTGCAACAGGACAGCTTTCAGCATGGGCACAAACACGTGTGATCTCCTCACGCTGCTAATTCATGCTCAAAACAGCTATTTGGAACAGCTAAAGACCTGCTTTCCTCCATCTGACTCTTGCATATCATCGTGGCATTCATGCTGCGTGTTATGCAAGGGTAAAATCCAGGGTTTGAAACCTACCCTGGCTTCTGTTTTAAGTCCCCAGCCTAGACCCTTGTCTCTTGACCCTTGTTTTTTAAGCATACTACTCGTCCAAGGTCATGTTAAGGTCTTCCAAGCACATCAGCAAGGCAAGGGAGCTTGTTTTGGTCTTTATGCTCTGAGAACAGGCTTGCCTGCAGCAATTCTATTTCAAGTATCCTCATTCCCAGGTCAGTACAGCCTATTTTTATTGTGAATTTTCCCTGCCTCCCTGCCACACATATTTACCCTTGGACAACACCTAGTTCTCAACCTCACCAGTATTCATCTGCTGCTTCACAAGTTGTCAAATGACTACTCAGGCGCTAAAAAACCCAACGAAGTCTCTCTAGAGTCTTAATTTAAGTGTTAGCAGGGAGCTGAAAATTAGCAGTAACGCTCCTGCCTGCAGCTACGAAAAAAATAGAGAGAACTGACACTTTAATGATTGCTAAGAAAGGCTGGGTAGCAAGTTTGCTAGTTGCTCTCCATTCCACCTTCACTGCCAACGCCGGATGCGTAAGCACTGAACCTACATTCCTGCAATTTCTCTCTTGAGGGTAGGAACCTGAGCTACAAATGCAACTTTGGACAGTAAGTGCTCGTGTCAAGTAAGTCGGTGAGGCTCAGCAATCTGCTGGGGAAACTCTAGAATATTCCCACGTTGCTGGCTACACTGTGGAAAGATTTACACGCTGCTGTTTTTGAATGCGCTCGTCCACAAAGCTCTTTCTTAGAAATTTCAGCTTAGTCATCTTCTTCAGCACCTGCTGTTTGTAACTTCTACCTTCCTGATCCACCTGAAACTCCTCTATTGGTTTTTTTTTTAAGCTGATGATCTCTGCTCAGGCACTCATTTTTAGGTCCCTGTTCTCAGTCTTTGAGAACTTATTGCCTCTTTGATGCTGACTTAGCAGCTATATCCCATACAACTATAAACAGTACTTGCTGTGCTGAATGCTTTTAAATCAGTTGTGTCTGCTTTTCACTCTCAAACCATCTTCCTACTCGCACTTGGTGTATACAACTGCCTCCCCATCAGGCTAACAGCTGGTTCACAATCCACAGACAGTGCACCTCAGCTCTCGCCTGGAGAAGGCTGACTTTCTGTGACCACCTGATAAAACTGGCTGCCAAAAACAAGATGAGAAATACTTCAAATGTCAAGTTTACTAATCTGCTGAGGGATCTAACACTTGCACCCTTCTGATATTTGCCTCGTCTGCTGTTTTCCCACCACACCACCAGTCAAGGTCCACTCATGTTCTGCTCAAGGTGCAGTGGTGTGCAACCATGCTGCTCAGATACTGTGTGACCCAAATCCTAACTCCGTGCTGTCACCACTGAGCAACATCACTCTGCTGCACATTTCACCATGAAGGTTTTTCAGCTCGAGCACCAACATACCCCCAACTTCCGATTGTAGCGTTCTTCCTCTCCTCTCTCCTTCCGCTTCGTCTCAAATCCCAGGATCCTTGGTGGTCAGTTTAGCTATGCCATAACTAGTGGCACACTAGCATCTTGCCAGCAGACAGAATGGGTCCCAATCTGCTTCTGTGTTGAAAGCCTATCATTCAGATAACAGATTTTGATAGACTGCATTACCTCTGGTCCCTCCTA
>VUYV01000158.1:325505-399180 GCA_008711295.1 Anarhynchus alexandrinus | reverse complement strand
TTTTTTTTTTAAGCTGATGATCTCTGCTCAGGCACTCATTTTTAGGTCCCAGTTCTCAGTCTTTGAGAACTTATTGCCTCTTTGATGCTGACTTAGCAGCTATATCCCATACAACTATAAACAGTACTTGCTGTGCTGAATGCTTTTAAATCAGTTGTGTCTGCTTTTCACTCTCAAACCATCTTCCCGCTCGCACTTGGTGTATACGACTGCCTCCCTGTCAGGCTAACAGCTGGTTCACAATCCACAGACAGTGCACCTCAGCTCTCGCCTGGAGAAGGCTGACTTTCTGTGACCACCTGATAAAACTGGCTGCCAAAAACAAGATGAGAAATACTTCAAATGTCAAGTTTACTAATCTGCTGAGGGATCTAACACTTGCACCCTTCTGATATTTGCCTCGTCTGCTGTTTTCCCACCACACCACCAGTCAAGGTCCACTCATGTTCTGCTCAAGGTGCAGTGGTGTGCAACCATGCTGCTCAGATACTGTGTGACCCAAATCCTAACTCCGTGCTGTCACCACTGAGCAACATCACTCTGCTACACATTTCACCATGAAGGTTTTTCAGCTCGAGCACCAGCACACCCCCAACTTCCGATTGTAGCGTTCTTTCCCTCCTCTCTCCTTCCGCTTCGTTTCAAATCCCAGGATCCTTGGTGGTCAGTTTAGCTATGCCATAACTAGTGGCACAGTAGCATCTTGCCAGCAGACAGAATGGGTCCCAATCTGCTTCTGTGTTGAAAGCCTATCATTCAGATAACAGATTTTGATAGACTGCATTACCTCTGGTCCCTCCTAAATCACTGCTGGCCATGGCCAGTGTGTAGCCAGCACCCACAGCTGGGCTTTCAGGACAATCTGTGTTGGCTACGTGGCCAGGTGCACATTATGATTAACTGCACAGGGGACGATCTGCTGGCTAGGGAGGCTCTAAACACACCGAACACTGCCAAGATTGTCATGGTTTGGATTGGCCACTTGCGCACATGCTAAAAATAAAATGACAGCAGTAGACACTGGGAAAAGCACTTAACTTCAGACAGAAATCTGTAGTGACAAGTATTAAAATCTCACGTCAAAAAATTTAATCTAGGACATCATAGGTCCAGCTGAACTCTGAGCCCAGGAGCGCTTTCCATCTCACGGCTCTGGCTATGCACCTTGGCTGCATGTCAGCCCAAGGCTGAGGATGTGGGTGGGATGGGGACAGTCACCCTGTGCCCCGGCAGGTCTGCATGACCAGGAGTTAAGGCTGCGGGGCACAGCACTGAACTCATCCCTCCTGTAGTTTAGGCACTGTGTGACATAAAACAGAGTGCAGGAAGTAATGGAAGCTGGAGAATTCGTATCTTTTGTATAAATAGCTTTCTCTACGTGAACTTTGACATCTTTTAATTATGGTGCAAAGTTTTCAATAACAGAGAAGATACTTGGCATACTACAGGGATATTTAGAAGGATACTAGAGGGATACTAGGTTTGGTGGAACATGGGCAACTTTAGAGATAAAATGAGCAACAACCCTCAAAATATGAGCCATTTGAGAGGTATTGGAGTAAGTGCCTACAGCAGTTTATGAACAGATTCAGAGATGATGGTTCACAGTTCACCTATAAAACTGTACATAGTTTTGAGAGAAAGATTAATTTCACAGAACATCTTGGAAATGTACTGTTCAGCTGTGATATTCTTCTAAAAGTTAAATGTATTTGTACTGTCTAATACAAATATAAAGGGAAAAAAATCTTTTTACTGGAATGAGTAATCACTGCACAGTGTTTAGTAGTGCAATTCTCCCTTTAATTGTCTATTCCCTACTGTTGACTGTTTCAGTGATTCAAGAATAAATATCAAAGAATAAATAACGTGGATGCAAGAGATTTCTTAATACATAATGCCTAGGCTGCACTTTATAGATGAAATCTCAGACAATTCAATCGTTACATAAGCAACAGTCTCATGGCAATTCGGGAATTGCTGTAGATTAAGGCTGATTTCTCTCTCGTCTGCCTAGCCCTACCATAGCTTAATCATATTCTATTTCTGACTTAAGTTACAGCACCTCACTGGCAACATAACGGGCATTGATAGTATCTTGAAAACAAAGGAAAACTTCCTCTCTGAAGCACTGCAAAACTGAGTCATGCATAGTAATGCCCATCTTTAAAATAATTTAAGTCACTCATAATTTACACATGCATTTCAAAGAACAAATCATTCCAGTGCCTAAAGAAAACAAAACCTGCCATCTTTCTCTTTGCATGAGTCCCAGGAAGGCAATGGGATTTTGGGTACATGCACATCTCAGTCTGATAACTTCCCTCCACACATCACGTACCGTCTGAAGATACTGCGCACAAAGGGATGGCTATAGCGACAGGGGAGCATCAGCAAGCTCACCTGTCCTCACCATCCCTCCTCCATCCCCCCACCATCCCTTGTCTCTCTTCAGTTTTTCCCTCAGGAGCATTCAGACTGTGCCCTTGTTCTCCCCTCCGCCTCCAGACGCGATAGGGACTTCTTTGCCTCTGTTGAGAGTCACCAGAACCAACCGACCTTTTCCCTGGTACACTGCACGCCTGCGAAGGAGGTGGAATTTGCAGCACTTTGCTATCACTTGGACACACCAACTGGTGGCACGAGGACTTCTGCTTATTATGACATGCCTTGTACCATTTCTGTCTGCACCTTGATTCATATATTTAATGGACCCTACTTCCATGATGCTTTAAACCTAGTGATATCATAATTTAAAAATAAAACTTAGAAATTACCATTCCATAAAAGCCACTGATTATTCATTAGCCTTACTACAGACATATATTTTACAACCTGAAGACACCAGTCTCCTCACCTAGTTTCATCTCCTGAACAACAGAAGCTAAAAAGAGTATCACCCAGCAATTAGGTGAAAGGCCTCCTTTTCTTCCTCCAGGAACTGTTTTCTCCTAGTATGTAAGTACAGACACTGAACTCACATTGAACTCGGCTCTCACATGATTTTTACAAACAGCAGCTGTCGCAGTGCCCCCTCATGAACACGTGATCGACATGAGGAACACAGCTTGTCCAGTGTGAGGCAACATGACAGCAGTGCAAATGGGTGAAGAACCCGATACACCTGTGTTGTGCATGAAACTACACTTTGAAACTACACATCCCGAATAATAGCCTCAAGAGCCAGCTTAGCGCAGCAAGGCCATCAAAGGTAGCATACCCAGACCTGTACAGATACGACCTGAGAAGATACAGACCATACAAAGCAAGCTTTAAGAGGGCCCAGGTTTTTTATATGAACACAAGATGGACAACAAAAGCCTTCTCTTAGTTTCCGAGGAACACATACTTTGTTATCAGAGCTCTAATTACACTCTTGATTTGATTTAAGTCCAAATGAAACCCTGAGCCATGCTCTCATTAAAGAGCACTTATATTCCTATACTCTTTAGGTAAGCAGCTAATTTTAAATGGCTGGAAGATAAATTAATTGCATTAATTTTAATAACATTTCATTTAGAAGTCTAGGAGAAAACTAAATGAGACCCGTTAAGTAGATAATGGTGTAAACATTTTCTTCATTCACTGATTTATTAGAGAGATTCAATGCAATTCAGGCAATTAGAAAGGCTGCATGGCACGGACCATGATCATGTGTAGCAACAAAACAGGAGGCTTCCTTCCTGCGACAACCCAGCTACAGGGTACTGCCACGGGCACCGTGGGGTGACATCTGATCATCGCCAAGGCTGCTCTGAGTGGACTGTCTCACACATACCCAGCTGAGACCAATTAGACAAGTAGAACAAGCTCATTGATGCTACTTGCCTTTTTAATAATACTCATTTAAAAATGAAAATTCTTGATTGGGGTTTTGTTACTGCCCTTTAGAGCAGTAAATAGAACGTAAGTAACTACTGCCCACTTAAAATTGAATTCTTAAGATTAAAAATACTGCTTTTGCATACAGGTTTTCTTAAATGTATCCTGAAAAAAAAATTGCAATTTAGTTCTGAAAGCTTTCAAAACTCAAAATTTGTTTTGCAACCTCAAATTTTTCAAAATTTATTTCATTGAAAGGTTTTCTTTTCATTTTATGAACCTTGCTTCAGGACATGAAATGGACTCCCAGTGTAAACAAGATCTCCTATGATCTAAAATCAAAGACTAGATATGCAGTTAGGGCAGTATATATTAATGGTTTTTATGTTACACATTGGAAAAAAAATAAAAAGACATGATCAGCTTGGACCAGCTTGAAAGCTTCTTCCTTGTAAAATATAAGATCCAAAGATTTAGTTATATATCAAGTCAAGGGTACAAATGTTTCCTGGAGCAAAACCTCAAACACATGTGTCCACCTCCCAGCTCAATGTCCTACGCACCACTCTATTGAATCACAGTCTGCGTGTCCCTGAATATTTAGTTTGTCCATGATAAGGACTCATTTGGTTGTAATTTCAACTACTATGGCATTTTAAATAGGGCGATCTACCAGAAAAGAAGAGGCACAAGTTTCAGCCTGCACCCTATCCCACAACGCTTCTCATGTTAAAACTAATTTCTCTGGCTCCTGCATAGCAGGATCAGTCTAAGTAGCGTGTCAGATATGGTCTCAGTTGCCTCAATAAAACCTTTCCATCCTAACTTGATTTTTCCTCTCATGGGTGTTGCATATCGACTACTGCAACGATTCCCCTGCAGTTATTTAATTAGAGCTTAATCTTACCTTCTCACACAGAACAAGACTTGCTGCCCTAGTATTCATAAACTGCAGCCAGCTATTTGGCAGCACTATTGCTTTTGCTGGTGAACGTGGATTTTCCTCTTTAGCATCTCTCAGGGGCGGGATGTGCCGTTCACTTCCCCACACCCTCCCTGTTGCTGCTGTGGTCAGCCGCCCAGCAAAGGGCATCAGGGCGCAGGTAACAAAAATGAAGTCTATGGTCCAGGTCACCTCACAGGCAAGAGCTGCAGCAGGAACCGGGGGACAGAGGCAGGAGGAAGAGCAGGCAGGCGCTGATGCTGCAGCATACTCGCCGCTGGCAAAAGGGGTGTCCCTTCATGACAAGCCAGGAAAGGAGAATACAGCCACGAGGAATTACTGGAGGATAGTTACCAGTTTGTGTAACACGAGGGCATTGTGAGGCTGTTAAGTGGTCACCTGGGGACAAGTCTCCATTACAAGTGTTTGGCCAGTTAACTCTTATCATCATCAACCTGTTCAAATTAAACATGTTTCTTGGGCTTCTAAAGTGAGTAAGAAAAAAGTCTGTCACAAGCAGAGTCCAGACACTTCCCGCAGGTATGTTTTTGTAACATTCAGTGGGACCCGAATCCAATGCACAAAGTGCAGAACAGACTGTGCTGCTGGTAAATGATGTTAGAATAACATTGATTTTTTTTTTTAAAAATACTATCTTGTAAAGTTTTCTACTTAGAGGAAAAAGCCAGTATCATTAGGCAGATTCTCCTGAGTGCCTACAAGGCTCCCTCTAACGCACAGGGGAAAAATACACTTTTTCTCACACCACTTTTGTGATTTCCAGTTTTGCTTCTGTTCATCACTCATTTTTAAAAGTAGATTTACATTACATTAACAGACCCAACCTTCCCTAGCATCTTTGGCAGCCTTTTAGGTTTCACATTCACATTCTGTAAGCCCTAAAAAGCATGCAGGTTACTTTACCGGAACAAAAGCATGCGTGTTTCCTTGGGACTTTGCCTACTTCGGGAGTGGAGAAACCCACAGCCTGCCTGGCTTGACACCTGCTGAAGTATAAGGTTGGGGATACCGTCCCAGCTGCAGATGAACAAGTGGGGAAAAAAATGCAGAAGTAAGCTTTGAGTGGATCAGGGGAAAAAGAGTGACTGTCCCAATGAGAAACAGAGGATGTTGGTGTCCGTAAGCACAATATGCAAACCAACTTGAGGAACACAGTCAGGAATCAGGCCAAAACCTGCTCTTCACAGAAGTTCAAATGGGAAAGAAGATCCCAGAACAGGAGCAGAGTCAGGATAAGCATGGGCAGGCAGCAACGGGATCTATCTTAAGGCCTGCAGGAGGCAAGATAAGGAGCCAAGAGGAGGAAGGAAGAGGCAGTCAGTGATGTTAAGAAGAAGCAGGTCAGAGCAGGTTCCCAGGCGGTCCACAAGTTCCCAGAGTGTCTCCTACTTCAACAACAGTGCTTTGGGCACAGCCTTTCTCCAGAGAGCTTGGAAGTCAATAACCGGGCAAGTGATTGCCCTCAGCTAGCAAAAGCTAATTACAGAGACCATTCAAGGCATTCATTGACATATGTACCAAAGTTTTTGGGTTTTTTTTTGCTCAGTTCCCTGTAACAATGTTACAATTTTCTCAGACCCACCCTAAATCTTTTGAAATTCCAAGAAGAACGGACACAAAAGACCTCAAAGCCCCAAAACCCTATTGCTCCCAAAAGAACAAAGGTATAGTTTTGTCTCAGTTCAATCTACCGTTTTGTCATTTTTATACTAACCCATACTTTATTGCATAATCCATTTATAAGTCAATACAATTCTGAATAGCCTCCACTGAGAAACTGAGTAAATATCTGATTTAATGGTTTCTATAAAAAAGTGCTATAAGCATCCTCCTGTACTATTTGTTATCCATAACTGGGAATTGGTTTTATCACATCTTAGCACCCAGTGCAAATTTTTTTGCATGATCTTTTAGTAAAATAGCCTAGACAGCAATAACCTAGTGTCGGACGTATTTCCTAGAGCTCCGAACTGGTGGCAAAGAACATTTACAAGCAATACTTAAATTACAACATGCAAGGGACAGACCAAAACAAAGTCTTCTCCACTTCAGCAAAATCCTAAATGAAGCCTTTTGGAGAACTAAAGCATTGATCTTCCTATGCTTTTTCCTGACTTAGCTTTTTTTTTTTCCCCCCCGAGCTCTTTTGTCAACTTGCATTCAAAAGTTTTACCTGAGTAAAGCTGGCCTCAAAGTGGTAACACCAGGCAGCCTGAGAGTTTAATGCTGGATTCCCAGCCTTTCAAACTGTTTTTCATCTTTTCCCTTTCAATCAGCTTGGAAGGAAGAAAAGAGGACAAAAGTCCATCTTAATTGCTGACACCATTTTGTGATCAAGTATTGCCTATTTACAGAGCATTTTTGACGCTGTGTACTTGTGCCCTAAACTGACCCAATTTTGCGTTGTATCTTGATGGTACTTGGTGTGCTGGGATTATTCAGAACACTGCACTTTTTGGAAGAAGCCAACAGGCATTTCTGAGCGTGACTGTTCACGAGCTCCTGATCGTACTGCACCACATATAACCCTGAGCATGTGCTTCACTGACAGAAGACCTGCCTACAACTCAGATTTAAAAAAACACATCATCTGCGTGGGGACTTACTGCCTTTCATTGCACGGTTATGCTGGACCTTCATTTTCCACCCTCCTACTCTGCTACTTAGTCATGGATAACACTGCTGTTTCAGCAACATTAGTTAACCCATATTTTAATAGTTACAACCATCCACGGAAGGGAGGCAGGCGTGGGGTAGAGCCTCAGATTTACATTTGCTGTGTCATCACGGGCAAGACTGCTCTCGTGGCTCTGGCTTCTCATACAGAAAAATGTAAGGATAAATACTACACTTTTATGGAGGAGAAAAAGGGCTTCATTAACTGAAATGAATTAAAAACTGGAAAGTTGCCAAATCCAACTGTGAATCTAAGAAATCTATCCCGTGCATGTTTCTGAAAGAAACACTAAGTATTTTTGGGTGCTTACTTCTATTAGTCTTTGTCATATGTGGATGCACAAACTTAAAAATCATTTTGGAAAGCATAGCATTAAAAAATCTCCATCTCCTTTTAGGATTTCGCGACCAGCTGGAGGCACCTGGAGTGAAATATGCTGTGTTGTCTGGAAAGAAGAATCTGTGACTGCACTTCCACAGGTTCAAGTGACTGAGTGGAGAAATGTAACAGGTTCTGTGCTCCACAGCCAAAGTTAGCCCCAAAACGTGCAAGGTCCATTGTAAGACTTTGGAATAAAGTATTCCACAGAAGGAATGAGAAAAGAGAGAGATAAAAGCATTTCCTATGTGTTCATCTTAAAGACTATTATTTGCTTGTCACTTCATGGAGGAAATATGCCAATTCAGGACAAGAAATGCTCTAAGCTGACTGTAGGTGATTTTCCAGGTACATTGGCACAATGTAAGTTATCCTCATTCCCTACATCTTATGGGATATCATTTTCCTAATCTGCAAACTTAGCAATTAATCAAACATAGTCATGTAAATGTATTTTATACTCAAAATTAAACAACTCCTTTCTACTCTACAGTAACGATTTTCTGATTGTGCTATTTCTACGGTTAAGAATGATTCATTATTTTTTCTCTACATTCTTCTCCTTCTCAGAAACAGATTTTTATTTTTTTTTTAACCTGTGTTTTAGAAATAAAATTTTCATTTGAACAGAGGTTAAGAACAGAAAAATCTCATTTTAGGAAGTTAGCTTGTCCAGAAGGAGCCCTGTCTCTAACCAGAGCACTATTGGCTCATCTCAGATGGAAGGCAATCCACACATTTGGATAACATTGAGGGGGGTGTGGGGGGGTGCCTTCGCAAAAACAGTGCAATGCTAACACTAAACGAAAGAACTACTGCAGCCCTGAAACATTTTGCAGATGGGAGAATCAGCTTCCTGACAAGTCCTTTTATGAGTGATTCAATGGAAACATTTAAAGAACATTGTGCCACCTTAATTAGAGGGGTTGCCATATGTAATATGTATCTATTAACTGTAGTACAACTCTATCTTTCACTCCTGATCTAGTGTTGTAAGATAAATCTGAGTAATAGGTGTGGTTTTTAATTTTGTATTGTTTTCATATCTACTGATGCTGACAGAAACCAGGATCCATTTCATCACTTTTTCAAAACCGTAATAAGAAAACTATGCTCCAAACGGGCTTGTATATGGCAGACAAAAAGTGCAAAGAGAAAAAGATTCAAACAGGTTGGCATCAAATCAAACAGACAGCAGAGCTGGAAATAGACCCCGGGTCTCTGACACCCCAGTTCAGGCTTGTATGATCGGATCTCTCCTGCCTCATTTATTTACACCAATTTTTATTGTCTGCTGCTTAACTGAATTACAGAATCCACATCAACAGCTGGGGCTCACTAACTGGATATATATTTTTAATAAGAAATGTTTAAAATCTTTATTTTAATTGTCAGTGGTCATACATCTTGCACTAGCTTGCTTCCTTTTCTGAACATGAACGTACAGGGCTTTCATTTATTAAGTTACTGATCATTCATCTAAGGCTAGGGAGGGCAATAATGGCACTCATGGTAACAAAAATCAATAGAGCTGTAAATAAGCTTTCCTACAGCTCCTAAGAATTTTAAGTTCATTCATTAGGTAGAAACATATAATGCCAGCCAAGGAAATGCACTGGCTTTCTACACTAGTTTCTACGCCTTTCCTGTAGTTGTACCCACCACCTTCTACTTGTGGGTCAGAAGAGAGGATTCTGTGGACTTTTTAAAAGCAATGAATATGTTGCCAACCCTATTACATATAATGTAACGATTTTGCTGAATAGACAGAGGGATAAAGATAATCAGCGTGTTTCCATACAGCCACAGAGACTTCTCTGTTTCCTTTACATTCTGCCTTCTGGATCAAATCCCTTTTCCAGACTGCTAGCCAGGTTTTTTAAAGGCCTCCAGGAAGAACAGAATAAGTCATTTTAATAAATTCCAATCACATTTTGGCCTATGGAAGGACAGTGAAAACATTCAGGCCATATATAGTTTACACCTCTAACATCAGAAGGTGAAACATGAGAGTGTAAAAGGACAAGCCCCCACAAGGGAAAAAGCATTTGGGAAATAAAACCGCTGCTTAAAATGTGCTAAAATGGAGACCTTGAATTTGAACCCTTTCAGAAGGGCAGCGAGCAGAAGGGGAATTTGGCAATCTCACTGGGGTGTTCCTGAGTAGGAGGAGACTCAAGTACTGTAGAGCTAATAAGGTCAAATACATTGGCCACAGACTGCACCACTTTCCATTTTGCCTTAAGAAAACCAAAACACGCTATGGGGTAGTGCAAGAACGCATCAAAGGCCACGATTGGAGAGGAAAAGGCATGGCATTTTGAGGTCCCCTTCCAAATATCTGAGCAAAGTAGCACCGTAAACCATATCGCATCCCATTTAATACATTCAGCTCCTTTGATGAAGAAGCAGAGCCTTGGAAAATGTCCATGGACATGTTAGCAGGGAACACTGCCTAATTGCCAAAACATATGCACTTTAGTTTAAATCAATTTGACTTTTTCTTACTTGCAAGATGAGTTTCCAGCTCATATATTTTTGCAGAACAAGTTGGAATCTATGGGGTTCAATAAATACAGTGAAAAAAATGTGAGGTACTAGAAATCCTGATAATCTTGATATGCTTCTCAGAACACTATGAAGGAAAGCTGGATTTGATCGCTTGCCAAAGAACAGAGGAAAAGGTCTTTAAGCTAAATCTTACTGGATCAAAGATGACATCTGACCACTGAGAAACAAATCCTTTACAGTTTCGTAAGTAGCAAAGCCTCAGTAACTCCACCAGAGCACCATATATTAACACACATCTGACAACTTTGCCAACAGGAGCTCTTACTATTTAATCATAGAGGAATTTCGGGCTTAGCCTCCCAGGCAGACATATAAATATTTTCTGAGAAGAAAGAAAACCTAAAATTTCTATGCAGAGTACACACACACTTGTTTCCCCATACCTCCATACACAGAGGAAAGAGATCTGAACAGAGTCAGGTGTTTTCAGTCTGAGCCTGAGCACGCAAACCCAACTTTCTCATGTGAGGCTCAGATCGCCTGTATTAATTTAAGTGTGATGTTCATCGTGGCTGAGTTCCCTCAGCTTCATATAGAGTTAAAGGGTCCAGCGCTCGTAAATAAATAAGCAAGGAGATCAGACTCCCACGGCTGGTCAGTCAGATTTACTACTACAAATCATAGCAGATACTTTCCTAGTGTAGCTATCCGCAAGGAGCAGCTTATCTCCTAATCTGGGACTCATTTAGGGAGTCATTAATGGAGGAAGATTGAACTTGAAGAATGCTTTTGTCCTAGATACCTACAAACACATTTTTCTTGGAGCCCGGGTGCCCCTGTTAATTGGCACTGACTTTATAAGAGCCCACAAGAATATTCATAGAATTGAGAACACATTTCTAAATGATTCATGTTGCAAATCCTCAATTATCCATTTGCAGTACCATTACCATATTAAATATGTGATGATATGTGCACTCTTCATTATGTTCAATGTCGTCCTTTATTCTATTTATAGGCCAAAATCTGAATCTTAAACAGACATATCAATTTCTGGGAAGCTTTGTCATAATTTTAGTCACTGAAATCTTGATCAGAGTTTGGATTAAAAAAAAAAACAGTTTGTCTGACTGGAAAACCATCCTATATGCAAGAAAATAGAAATACTGCTGTAAGGTTATAAAACAGATAAACTTTTCTTTGAACTGCCAGCATGAAGCAGTATCTAGCATCCAAAACCTAGATTCAGCAGACCCTGTAGTATTAGAAGTCGTCAGGCAAGATTTCATCACAGGCACCACCCTAATACAACAAAATTTAATGTATGCACCATTTCACAATTCCTCCCACACACGTTAGTGCACATGGCTTATGCAATGTGTCTCACTTACTTCAGAATCACCAAGCTGAAATTGCTGGGCCATACATGGCTTGAAAATAGCTCCAGTGCGGCTCCAGTTTGGGAGATAGAGCCTGAGATTAATAAATGGTATGCCTGGCAGGATGGCTGCTGGGTAACATTTTATTGCTATGGCACAAGACTGCGGCCTCGTCATGCCCTACAGGCAACCTTTGGAGACTGGCGTGACACTCCTGGGATGCTCTTATGGGAAGCAATGTAGACTGCTTCTCAGCATCTCCGCATCTGCCTTCTGGCCCAGCAGTTGGCTCAGAGAGCACACAAACCTCCAAAGAGCAAGAAAAACTTCTGCTGAAAATTACACTCAGTATGAACAAACTTCAGCAGTGGAACTATTCGGTTCATGAAGAGGGGGGTGAGAATTGCATGGAAAGTCAAGTAACAACCCAACGAAAATAAAATAAAGCAAACCCTGCTGAGAGACAAAAGTGATGGTGGAGTATACCTGTACCTTTTGAGTTTGAATATTTTAGTGTATGTGATACAAAAAATTCATATTGCTGTATCATTGGGAGTTATTGTGTCGACTTTTAAAGAACAGTTGAGAGCTAAATGCAGCTTTCATCTGTACAATCCAAAAGTTAACATCTTCATCTAGCCTGAACAGCTAATTCTCTGAAAACCAAGATGATGACTTCCTAGAACTTATTTTCAGTATCATGCAGCTAGATTGGTGGTAATTGAAACCCTGAGAATTTTTTGGTAGGTACTCCTCAAATACAAGTCCAAAAAACAGTTAAAAGGTCAGGCTTAGGAGACCTTGAAAGGCCACAGAAGATCAAGGCTAAATCACAGCTACTTAACTCTATGAGGAAAATGGTAGATTTAGGCAAAACAATAGCTTTGTAGACTTTGCCTTTTTGACCTGTTCCTTCCTGCTTGTTACAGTCTAAGGCAGAAAAATACTTTCTTTTGAAGAAGTTTTTCTTTCTTTTGAAGAAGCTGTTCTCCATGACTATATTTTCACAGAAATCATAGGTCTGAGAAAAATCTATAACCAAAAGCCTCTTCAATAATACAATTGCTAAACAGGGGAACCCATTATCTATTGACTCAGCTAAACAACATAGTGACTCCTGTGTTTCCACTCTGCTAGAAGCTTCAGTCAGGCCAATAATTGAGAAAGAGGTATTCACAGGAGAAAATCAAAGTCACTGCACGGTCATCTCATTACAGTCAGCTCTGTGCTATTGCTGCACAGTGTGAGAGCATGGCTGAGCGATCAGGCTGAAGGACTGGGAGGTCTAGAAACAAATCCTCCTTTCGTATCAGAGAACCTGTGGCTACTACTGTACTAGCAAATAATGTGGTCTGAGACCCTACCTATAAGTCAACTGTCCATTGGGAATGTGCTAGTGAACAGTCATGCCCATGCCTGTCCCTGATCTGCTATGGGAGCGATAGCTGGCCCATGCCAAAGCTTTGCCAGTGATGAGGCTAATGGGAAGGGCAATCACATGCTGGTGCTTTGGCCTTGCTTCATTCAGCCTTATATGTACACAGCCAGCACAACCTGGTATCCAGGTCCTGATGTCTGGCAAGGACATGCCACTGACATCTTCAGCTGTCACCAACCTGCTGTCCAGCTTCCAATACTCTTAGGTCTGGGTCCCTGGACACCTAAGTTTCTACCACTGATCAGCTGAAAAGCCATTTCAGCTCCCATAGCTCTCCCTTGTGTGGACATGCCCTGAGGGTACCAAACGCACTTCACATCCTGCATTAGGTATGTCACAGCTGGGAGGAGGGGCAGGAAGCGTGCCACCCAAATCAGAGCAGGGAGTACAGGTAAATAAATGCAAAAAGGGAAGAGGGAGTGTGAAACTGAACTAGTTTTGACAACAGAGCATGGGCCATTTAAATACTTCATCTGACTTAGAGGCTCAGTTCCAGCAGTTACTTATGCTTGAGGACAAGATGTGAAGACAGAGATGTGACATTCACCTTGGCCTGCCAGCCATCCTCACAGCCTCGGGTACTGAGATTCCTCCCTCTCTTGTACACATCTCTCCCAATTCACTTGTGACTAATTTACAGTGCTTCCCACTCAGCTAGCCATTTTCTGCAGACCTTTCCTTGAAATTCCTCCTGTGTGTCGTATTGGGAGCATGCGCACAGGTTGTGCCCAGAATTGAAAATCCCATTGTATACAAGCTGACAAGAATAAGTTATTGCAACGAGGAGTAGAATAATGGTTAAATACCACTAAATATGGACTTCGGGAACCTGCAATCAATATGCACGTATGTGCCCAAATGGATATGCTCAATCAACTGAACATAACGCATGCTAAGACCCTGTCTGCACTGTGAAAATATAAATGGGTGGTACTCAGGCTATCCCCATATCTAGTATAGATGCAAAAACCAGCACAAAGTAAAACTGTAATCAGGGCAGCTTAATTTAGTAATGAACTCTGATTTACTCGAAGCGCTGCAGTCAGCAATTTCCAATTTGACAAAATATTCATGCATAGATATTCCTACCACTAACCCAGTTTTAGCATAAATGATATTTAATGAAAAATGAGTGATGAGCAGTAAATATTGATAATAGAAACTGGAAGGGAAGGAGGAATACAAAATTAAATTTATCATAAAGGAAAAGCAAATAACCTATTTTGACAATCTTTTTATCTTGTATTTTTTTTCTCCTGTGCGGTGGGTGAGAGAAAATCAGTAAAAGATCGTAAGAAATACCAGAAGCTTTGGAACTTTGCATGTAGAAAGGCTTGAGGGTCACTGCCATCCTCCCAGCCCTCTGCAGAATTTTGATAATTTGATGCAATCTGGAAGCATTTCAGTGCCAAAGAACAGTGGCTGCCTTCCATCACCCAAGTCTACTGATCTGGTTTACAGGTTCAGTGATTTAGCCCTTCCTTAAGATGAATGCTATTCTTGCACTTACTCTTCTCAAGGAAGGTCTTTTTCTTGACTGTGATTTTGGGTGAGTGAATAATTTTAGGGAACAATTTAGCCCCATGTTTCCCTTGCAAAGTATCTGCAAGCAGGCTGTAATTCCCTTCAATTTAGAATTCAAATGTATTTGATGCATTTTTTTCTTTTGTGGATTAATCATTATTTACTGTATTTGATATCTGAACTGTGCAGTTGCGCCGCACTGTTCAAACAAATCACATGGTCTTATTTCAGTGTGTATTATGGTGCAAGATCTTCACCTGTGCCAGCGTTAAATGAAAGCCCTGCATCTATCCAGGCACATGACTTTGCAACAATGCTTTTTAAGAATTACACGGAGTTTTACCTTCATTCCTTGGAAGCTGAGGAAGGGGCAAGGGAAGGAGGCACGGCTGACACGCTTCCTGAAAAGCTAGAGCAAACATTTGGTGAAATACTTACGAAGTGGACTTGAAAGAGAAGACTTAAAAGGCGGCATTTAGAAACCTTAGTCAGTGAAGATTCCAGCACAGCTGCCTTCTAACATGGCAATACCAAGGCTCCCTGGGCACTTTTAGGTCAAAGACCTCCCCTGGAGGCAAGAGATCTGCACCTGAGCACACATGTATGTCCCAAATGCCTCTAGGTCTGGCTGTGTGACTCAGTACAGTTACCTACAGCATTACACCTACAACATTCAAACTTATCTCAAGCAAATCTACCATGCACTTTGCTGCATTTTTTTTTCTTTTTGAGATTTTTTGCCTTTTTTTTTTTCTTTTTAGGGTGCCAGACTCCCAACAGGATGAATTTTCCCCCTCTGTTGCATCTCTAACACCTCCCTCTCTCTGCACTGCTCTCCTGGGGAGAAAGGCACAAGGGAGGAACAGCACCAGGAGATCTTGTTCTGTCCCTGTGTCACTCTGGTGCTGCCCCCCAGGGCCGATGAATCTGGCTGAGAGCAAAGGCTTATTAGGTGGTGCATGCTTGGCGTGACCATACTGCCTGCAAAACCTGAGCAGGCATCTGCCTGGTGTTGTACTGAGTGGTCAGAGACCTCACAGAAATGGATCTGAAGGTGACTATGCACCAGCTAGTGAAAACTTCTACATGGTGGGTGGGAACAGCAGAAAGGTCACAGCAAATCACAGCATTGGAGGACCCCAGCCAGGGAACTATTACTATGTAGGGCTAAATTGTCGCTATGCTTTGACCTTCATTGAAGTTCAACCCTGGACAAATCACAGACATTTGCAACTTGGAAGATATTTTGTCAGACTAGCTGTTAGAAAGCCATTAATGCTTTAGAATAGTTGGCAATCATCTAATTAAATCAGAGAATACTACTGCAGTGATGAGAAAAATGTAACGCTAAGTTCCTTTAGACAGAAAGAAAAAAAAAAAAAAAGATGCCGAGATTGGGGTAAGTACATTCCCCTACATACTAATGAACCTTCCCGTCAGGCTGTGATAGAGTCCTTAGTATAGATGTGTATTTGGCACTTGTCTTAAAAAGTTGAGTACTATTCAGCATTGTTCCATTTGGGCACTCCTACCCCTGGAGCTGCAGAAAGAGAGCTCGTGCTGAGTAAGATAAAAGCTGGCACCAGGCACATAACTTACACATTGAAGGGCAGGGCACCATATATGCTTAAGAACCAAAGAACTCCGAGGACACACTTCTATCATTATGGATTTTATTTTTCATCCTCTGCCAGATAGAAATGGGTCATTTGCTTTGTCAGAGGAAGTGATTTTAAAGAGTTACTTAGCACCATACTATAGAATAAGCATTCAACACTGGAGTAGACTGTTTTCTCATTTCAGGGTACGTATTGTCTTCCACTGCCTCTTACGCATCCTTTCCAATTGCAATCCTTTTGGTCCTTCTTAGGAAGGAAGTGTTCCCTCCCTACTGCCATGTCATCAAGAATTTCTTGTTTATTCCCTCCAGTTACTTTTTATTTGCACTTCCACGTGGGCCTCCACATCCTTCCTTCTCTCAGTTCAGTCATGTTTTAAAAAAGGAATAGGAATCCTTTACTCCTGAGGTTGTGTATATTTTTTAACTTTCTCCTTGTTAGTGATTATATTACAATTACTTTTTTTCCTGTGTGTGTTTATTGCACCCATAACCTACACCTTTACATAGATGACTCTGGTACACAAATGCTTGTTAAACCAGTAGCAGGAAGATTCAAGGTGACAATGCAAACCGATGCATTTTCAGAAGCATTATTCACATCAAGGAGATATTATTTATTTGCTACCTCGTAGCAGTGACAGGGCTTGCTAATGCTCCAGCCAACATTCAATTTCTTGACAATGTCTACCCGTAAATATATTTATTTAGTTTTTTTAAATCTTAATTAAATCAAACACTAGGCATATTAAACAGAAGCCTTGACCAAATGCAAACTAAACAACAAGCAATATCGCTTTCAGGAATAGAGCACTTGGAAAGCTGGCTCTTGACTGCCAAGAAAGTATTTGTTATCATGAGACAACACAGTTTTCCTTTAAAAATGCAACTATCAAAAATTTATCTATTTTGGGGAATTATGTTGACCGACAAGTTGTTTTTCAATAGAAGAAAATCAAACATCAAATTTTGATAGTAGTTGATTCATGCTTTTTAAGCTATTAAGCTTTAATACTAATTAGGTGCCTACAGCTGACATTATTTTTAAATTTTATATAGGATGTTGCATTAATGAAAAACCAAAACCATCAGTGCTTATGTTGGAGACAATCAATGAGAAGAGAAAGGAATGTCTGTTTCATGAGAAACTGAAATTTGGGGTTTCTTTCCATTTCACATTACCACAAATCTGCCACCAGCCTACGCTCCAAATGTTGGAATTATGCACAGATTTGAAATATCTGTTTCCTACCAGCTCTGGTTTCTATTACTGCGTCAGTCAAAGCCTTCCATTTGCTAGCCACCGCTCCCTCCATAAGAAAAAGCCTTAAAGACATAAGCAAGTCTTTCACAAGTAACAGGAGGTGGCACAGGTGGACCTCAAAGGCAAGCCTAACGTTGAGTCCAGCTCCTCTTTGGGAACTCCCTGCAGCCAAACCTCTGTACATCAGAAGAGTGTCACCTCCAGCACATGAGATGCAGACAGAGCCGGTTGACGAGTAAGACTCCCTGATGGCAGAAAAGGGATTATTTTTTTTTTCCTGTTGTTACTGAGTCTTATTTTGGTCAAAATGGGACTAAATGCAAATGTTTCAATATTTCCAGAGAACCAGAATCCCCCTGAGCCTTGCAGCTGCTTGGTGAAGGCGACTTTTCCATCAGACTCACTGCTGATGCCGTCAGGGAAATAGATGCTCCTCTTTTGAACTCTGCTTTGGTTTTGTGGAAGATTTCATCAAACACGGCACATTCTGAATCAGAGAATTCTGCCCCCAGGAACGAGCACTTCAGGATGAAACTTTGTTTTATCAGACATTTCCTGCACATGGTACTCAGAGACACTCAACGGCTGCTGTATCATGTGAGTAGGAAGAAGCTTTATTCAGCAATCAGGACCCAAACTCAGTATTTGTATTCAAAGGAAAATTGAACTGAGGCATCTATTCTTTTCTGCCTTTATAATCGTGGTGCCCTGCTGTTTCCTTCACTAGAGATTTTTAATCTCATCTGGTCACTTTTTAATCAAGACTACTTTTACAGCATAATTATGTACTATATTTGCCAGTTAATTTGATCCTGAAATACTACCTCTTCTGGAAAAATGCAGGATGTTTCACATAGAATGCATAAGAGATGTCAGTCTGCTTAAAATTTGAGTTTGCAAAGATCACGCATTTGCTACAATCAGCTTGATCTAGCATCATAGTGGTGTGAGCCTCACTACTAGCAAAAGTTCCTTTGCTGCCAATGCACTCTTTGACAAGTTAGGTATCTACGACAATGCCTTTAAGAAGGATGTCTTCACGAATATCCTTTTGCTTATGGTCATTTTAAGTAGAAATTTCTTGTACAGAAAGGTGTACTCACTTAGCAGAAGTGCTTAAATTGTAATGGAATCCTTAAAAATAGCACAGTCTCTCCCTAACCCAGCAAGCTGTCATTGATTGTCACCTAATCCGAACCTCAAATTTAACCCACGCATTATCAAAGGTTCTCAATTTATGAAATATTATGCACTCCTATGGACTTAATGTAGCAATGTGGAAATGTATATGATCAGGAAGGAGCACCATAGGAAGAACTTTGCCCCAGCAAAGGGCTGCACCTCAGCAGCGCCCTTATATATAACAAAGGCTGATGTCGTGCCAGGAAGCATTTCATAACTCAAAGGCTGAGAGCTGATACCTGGTTTAGATTAAGTTTGTTAAATTAAGACTTTTAGGAAAACCCTATGAATGCAAGTAGACACAAGAAGATCTGCAGAGACGGACAGTAAACAAATAAAGAGAAATGTTGCCCTTTGTATGGTTCCTATTCTGGAAGGCAAAATCAGGCTTGTCAAAGAGTCTGATAACTGAATTGTTCTAACACTATCTGGCACTTCTATTTAAGCCAGCAGCACATTAGCATGGGAAACATCTTCAGATGAAAATAAAACAAGAATGATAATTATCACTCATTTTATTTCTTTTTATCTCCTTTGCTAATCTAGTGCCATCAAACTTGACTTTGTGTCAAGATCAGAAAACACCTGTTCCTGGGCAGTTTACGATATAAAATATTCTCTGTGTGTGTGTGCACAAAATAAATATGCGACAGATCTTTGGTTTTATCTGTTAATCTTCCATCATAAACCCAAATGAGATTAACAGTATCTAGCGTGCAAAATGAGAATGACAGACAGTATTGTGTGCATACAAACTGGACTATATCCAAAGAGCCCATACAATATTTGGAATAAAAAACTTTAGACCGGTCCACTTTAGCAGTGCTTTTTGCAGGGAATCACTTACTAATAGCTACAGTCTCTTCACTGAAAGCACTGGAGATGATTTTCATTGCAGAGTTTTTGCATAAATACAGCAGTTGAGAGAAGCACAGCCTAAGTTTGTCTCTTGCAGTGTGATGGAGGTTTTAAAACTATCTACAAGAACATAGAATGATGGTCCCTCAAGCATAATCAGTTTCTCATGGTTTTATTTCTTTTATGATCTTAGGATTCTGCAGAGAGGTACAGTTTTAAGGATAAGGAGCCTGTCCATTCTGAGTGGTGACTTAGAATAAGAAGTAAAGTTAATGCTGCATGTACTTCAGAGTCTTTTCTAAGCTACTAAATTACACACAGAACTAGCCAGGAGATGTTAGTAGCTTTATCTTTAAAAAAACCCTCACCTGTATTGTTTTCTTTCTGAAAGCACAACAAAGAGAGGAAGAAAAAAACGTTAGAAAAAGAAGAAAGGAAAAAAACAAAAAAGCGAGAAAGTCAACCTAGAGCCATTGAAATAATACAGCAGTAAAGGACTGACTAAACCAAATTCATATTCTGCTATCATTCTTTAGGCATACATGACATGACATGCATGAAACATAGTCTGCAATTGCAAATCACATTATTAATAACAGCAATTATATTCTTGTTGAAGAGTCCTTTCATAGAATCATAGAATCGTTATGGCTGGAAAAGACCTTTAAGATCATCAAGTCCAACTGTTATCTAACTCTACTGGGCCCACTTCTAAACCATGTCCCTGAGCACCATATCTATATGGCTTTTAAATACATCCAAGGATGGCGATTCAACCACTTCCCTGGGCAGCCTGTTCCAGTCCTTGATAACCCTTTCAGTGTAGAAGTTTTTCCTAATGTCTAACCTAACCCTCCCCCGGCACAACCCCAAGTCCCTCAGCTGTTTCTCCTAAGACTTATTCTCAAGACCCTTTACCTTTATTCTAACAGCTACCCAACCCATTTCAATAGGGCCTTGACAGGAGTATGCTACTACTCTGTATGTTATTGCAGATGTGGAGGTGAAAAATATAACGGTACAAAAGGTATGATTCCCTGAGAGGAGTTTATTGAGTCCTTGGGGTCACTGTTGAACTATAAATAGAAAACCCCAATTGCTACACTGCTATAATTTGTTCAGGTGTTTGCATTTTTCCATGAAAAATGAATATTCTTTCATCTCAGCCCCCAAACAGGATAGGATGAACTAAATGTGCTTTCCTCATCTAGCTATAAAACCAGAAAACATACGCTTTTGCATTATAGAAGCAGTATATTATGCTCGCTACACCATTTTGTTAACTCTGTGATAGTATCTGGCTGATGTCTAGGTTATTTAGCATAAGCAATCACAATCTATCCATTATGCTAAATGAATAATAATATCTTCTGGGCTATGAAATGACAGGAATTCATAGTTTCACAGACTTCGAACAGGTTTTTGCTGATGCAGCAATATGAAGTTCCATGGTTGAATACACATTCATCTTTAAGCGAACACTTAACCAGAAAAAATGTAGATGTTTGTCTCCTCCTTCTTTGCCTTCAGGAGAAAATTAAATTAAAAAAGTAGTCAAAATAATTTTCTGTCAAAATAAACATGTAAGTATGGCCACGCACACACTATTTCTTTGTAACAATAACTGAAATGTCTTCCACCTAAGACTAGAAAAATACTGTTTGATCTAGGGTGTGTTGCTTCGCAGAAGGGCCATACTCCTCCCTCTATAAAGGATCAGCTTGATTGGATCTTTTCATGTGACTGGAGAAGCTTTTGCAAATATGAAATAAAAGCAGTCCATTCAATAGTATCATACAAGATGTTGTCATATTATATCATCCCTGATTTTGCATGCCTCTAACAGTTTCCCCAGGGGCGCCAGGAGGTCTCCAGTCCCATCAACAATTTGAGATTGGACCCCTCTGTCATATTAAAAAAAGAATTCAAGTTCCTGGGACTGTAAGAAGCTGAATGGGAACTCTCTGAACAGACCAGCTGTTGCTGATATGTAAAATGAAATTCAATAACCCCCATTAGGGTTCATTTATAGTAGCTGTTGATAACAGCTACTCTGTATTTAATGAGTGTTGGCTTCTTTTAAAACATTAATCAAAATCTAGTGAGTCACCCTAGGTATGAAAATAATGTCAATTACCAGATCTGTAGAGCTACATCTACCAAAAGTAGGCCTTTTGAGGTACACACCTTATCTTACTGCCCACAATCCACAACATAAATAAGAATGGCTATGCATAAAACATTAACAAATGCTGGTCCTATATTTATAGATTAAAAAAAATTTAGTCACAGCTTGAGTTTGCAATATTACAAACTGAAGGGCAATTAAACCATTTATATGCAATTTTAATTCTGCTTACAGAAGCTGAGTAGCACAGCTGGAGCCATGTCTCTGTAATTCTACCACAGGATGGCTATACTATATTAAATAAAGAAAAGGAAAAAAAAACCACCCTGAATTTCTCAGACTATCACAGAACAGTAACTGCTTCTTCTTCCAAGAAGCCACTTAGTCATTTAAAACCAGTGACACGGCATCCCTAAAATATATTAATTTGATCAACATCATCAATAGAGATGTTCAGAACTCACAATTCCCATACTGTTAGTAAAGTCAATATTTAAGAAGAGTTTCATTTTAGATTGGAAAGATAGATGGTTCTGAGTAGGGATGCTTTCTCAGAATGCATATCAGGGGAGGGAGAAAGAGCTATACATGTTAATCAGATTTTCCCAAATTAAGATAGAAATAGAGACCCCAGTTATGAAATGCTGTAAACAATAAATCCTGCAAATTTGACATTACAGCTCCCGATAATTCCAGATTAAAAAACCAACCAACAAACAAACAAACAAAAAACAAAAAAAGAAAAAAAAACTAAGAAAACCCGAAGCATAAGGATCATTCAACCTGGTCAAAAAAATATACAGAAATCAGTATTTTAGCAGGCTAACATCACCTGTCCTTCTGCAGCCAGCACGAAGCTGACCTAAGCCTATGAAGCTGGCCTAAATTACATATTACGTAGTTCTGCCTTATTCAACACATTTATACTGTCTCCTGATCCAGCAGCAGGCAGCCTGGGTGTGCAGGACCCAGTCCTAGGGGCTTCAGCACAACCCTGATTCCCAAAACACCTCAAGGGACTGGCATGGCTTGCAAAACTCTGCTTCTCTCCAAGCGGCTCTCAGGCTTGGAGCAGTCCTTGCTCCCAGGCCACCTCTGAGCAGAAGACCTGACAAGCGATGGGAAGGGTTTCAGCCAGGCAAAGCATGGGGAAGAAACCAGGCCCAGCTGGTTAGACGATCATCAAAACCAACTGACTCAATTCTTCAAAACACTGGGTTTCAGCAAACAGCCTCCCCTGTCCCTCCTCCTCACCCTCAATAGCAGAAAAAGATTTTGTTGTTGTTGTTGGAAAAGCTCTTGACCAGATCTGAGAAGTCTGCAGAGAATAGGTGACTTGGCTATTCAATGAACTTTTTACATAATCCCTCTCTGACTGCCAATTTGTTTTATATAATAAATCAAAAGGTTAAGGATCAAATGAAATCATGCAGAGAATTACTTCAAGGCTCATAGCATCATCAGTACTTTATACAAAAAGTCAAAAAAGCAGCAAAACATCTTTTTAAGTGTCTAGACAAATGATTATTTTAACCAATAATCAGAAGTGAATTCCACCACCATAAAAAGGTGTTAAAATCTTTAAGAGGCATCAAGTTCAGTCTCGGGCTACATAACCTGCCAAATCTTACATTAACAAACGGTCAGGAGCAAACAGGGATGTCAAATATTTTATACCAGAGCTGTTAAGTGCCTTGAAAATACAGTGGTAAAACCTTGCAGTTAATATCCACCATTAAAAGGAGAAAGTGTAAAAATAGGAGTGATATGTCCTAAAAGTTAAAATTTTTGTACAGCTTCTCCATAATGTCATGTCAAGGCCAAACCTCAAAGAAGATACAGGAACTCCCTGTTATAGGCTAGAGTAATCAGCCCCCAAAATGAAAGGTATACACAAATTAGTAGTAGTTAGATGATTTTTTCTGACTGAAAAAGTTCCTCAGTATAGTGATTTTTTAAGTGTTAGAGGTTATTATGTATTGTAAATTACAATTAATTTGCATCTCCCTTCTTAGAAATAAAAAATATTGTTCTATGGAGCTAGGATACAAAGAGATTACATGAATGTGCTCATAGGTTGGAACCTCACTGTTTGAAGACAGTATAAACTCAAAATATATATGTGCTGTTGCAGAAGAGCAACTACTATTCAGATAACTCTGGATAAAAAAGGTAAATATTTCTAACAGCACATTCACAGATTAAAAAAAAAAATCTATCACTCGTATCCAAGGGGACCTGAGAACAGGAAGGACCAAGCTTGTCCTCGGCATATGGAAGATCACCATATTTTATATTTTAAATATGATTTGAACGCAAGCAAGGCAGCATCTGCGAGCTCAACTCAAGACAGTGCATTTGGTGACCGTGGCAAATATCCAAGGACTCCAAAGGAATCTGAACAGACTCTGTTCAGTAGGTTATGATTCACCAAACCCTCCTTCTGAAAAAGCATTTTGTGAAGTCCACGTGGGGTTTTTCAAATAGGTCAAATGGAATAATTTATACAATTCAGTCTCATTGACTTGTCCAGTTCCTTAAAACAGGAAGCACAAACGTGACGCTTAATGGGGAAAAACAAAACACTCCCCCCACCTCCCAAACACACACACAAATACTCCTCCTTCCTCAACCCCTCCTAAAAATTCAGAGCCCCCTCCATGTGTAAGCTGTTCATGCTTTTAAGCAAGTACTTCTCTATACCTTAGGTTAGCAGTTATGTAGGAACATTATTCAAAACAAAACCATTGGCTTGTGGAGGTGGTGTGATATATCAAAACATGTCAGATACAGATCTGTTGCTCTTTGTCCCTGAACATCATGATAAACTAGTGGCAGTGAAATATAGAAACGTATCTGGATCCATCAAAACAATTCGCTCTCAAGCTGTATTGCTCAGACAGAACAGTACATTAACAACAGGGCAGAAGGAATAAGTAGGCTGTTGCACCTTCTGGACGAAGGAGTTCATGTAGAGTCTGAGAAAAGGTTGTACATGTGACTCCTCCCTCCAGCAATAAGGTTCATTATACAAAATTTCTCCTTGGCAAGGGTAACATGAAATTTTGCCATTCGCAATATTCATACCGCAGGAGACTCATGCCATTTTCATTCAACCATCTGGCCACAGAACATTGTTTTTCAGGGTATTATCCAGTCTGCTCAAATTTAGAAATTGCATCACCTCAGTTTTACGTGTTTGGCGAGGGAAGGCAGTTTAGTTTGCCCAGCTTCCCTACAAGTCAATGGAGAGACTCAGATACCTTTGAAGACTTGCAAAAGTATATCTAGTCTTCCTAGCTTATGTAATTATCCTTTTTTTCCTGCCAATATATGGAATTCGGGCATTTCCAGACAACATCAATCCAGTCTGCTTAAATGAGGGGTTCATCTTTTCCACTGAGATCACAGGAAGCTAAAGGAGAATTTTGGACGGCTCCATTCACTTAGTCCACAGAGTGGTGGCATTTCACAGAACTGCGTTGGCAATAAAAATGTGTGAAAGGAGTGGAAGATCTGGACGCCAGGCTGTCTTCAGCCTGATCAGAGCTGACATCACGTCTCAGGACAGTGGCCTAGTGAATACCAACAGCTCTTTAGACACCATGTCACCCTGTCCAGCACATTGAAGGGGAGCAAGTGCTGCAAGAGCTCAAGTCCAGCTTATTAGTTAAAACACCCAGTTGTAAGAGAACTTATGTATTTATGCATTTCCCATTAAACCATGTCCTTGTCACATTGCTTATCACCAGGGACAGAAACTTAGATCCCATCCCTTTCCCCACCCAGTACTGTCCTCGTATGAGGTGAAGCCAAGCACAGACATCACACAGTCTAATATTGGGGGACTTTTGGTTCAGATACCTTTCTGCCTCATCTTAGATTGTGATATACTTTTTTTTGGCACTCAATTCCCCAGAAAGAAAGGCTCTTCTGTGCATACAGACTGACAAAACATTAGTGCCTTGGAAACACTGAGACTACACGGGAGGCATCTAATGAATTTCAATGCCTGATGGATTTAATAGCCTTACTAAGTAAGCAGGCTGGATCAGTGTCTAGGATTCAGCAGAGTTTAAAGCATTCTAATTCCGTTGTAGGCAGGATTTAGGCAGACTGGATCATAATCTCCCTTTTTTCACATCCTTAAAACAAGTAGCAACGAATACTCCAAATTGCAATCCGTAAACGTATTATAACAGTTGACAGCAACAAACTTCACCAGAAGCCAAGTTTCTGACTCCATATGCGTGTATATGTTTGCTTAAATTAACAGTAGTCAGCTGAGATCTGATGTAAACGCTATATAAAATAAGCTGACAAGTTTTTAAGGGTTAAGAGACTCCAGAGCCATCAAACAAGAATAACTTGCTCCCACTTTTCTAGTTATGCTACCGAGCATGTTTGCCATGGTTAGAAGCTGGTATAGCAAAAGGGTAAAAATGAATGAAAAATTCTTTTTATAAAGGCCAGATACTGTTTATCCTACTGCCTGAGACAGAGCTCTTGAGCGGTTAAGCTTTTATAGTGTAGAAGGACAAGGGAATATACCAGATCTATACATGAAGGTCTATCATTCTTGCAAAAATCTATGATATTATGCCTTGCTCGCACTTATTAAACCAAATGATGCTTTCCTTCACAAATGCATATTGTATCTACTGTTGATCCCACCTCCCAAAACAGAAGACTCGCTAACACAAAATCAAGCGATCGAGTGATAAAGCTGCTAATTTAAACATCTTTGCTACACAAGCCACTGAAGATCTGAGCTTGAATTTCTTTCAGTCTATGAAATCACCTCAAGGAAATTAAGACAACAAGCTTCATACATAAGTGGTGTGCACTTTTAAGAGATCAGAAACACAGTTTGCCCTATAACTCTGTCATTCTCACCTGCAATATTGTATGCAGAGCTTGTTACTCCTATCAAAGAGAATATTGCTGAACTAATGGAGATGCTCAAGGAAAAGAAATGAGAACGCTTTTCATAAAAGAAAAAAACTTCTGTCCATGAGTATAATTGGAAAATACTGGTGCTGTCAGCTCCGTAAAAGAAATGGGAATGATACTGGTACAGAATATGTAAGTAATTGATGTTTTGCTTTGCCTGCAGAACAAAGGGCTACATTCACAAGAATTGAGAAACAGGTAAGGACCTATAATCTCAGTTCATTCCTCAATTTCTGCTATTGATACAAACAGAAGAATTCAGACCTTACACTGTTCCTTCCCTCTCAGTGCATATCAGGTTGAGTAAGGGAACAATTTCCAAGATGAAAGACTCAGAAAAGCTCTTCCCAGCATGTTGCGCAGGCTGGTGGTTAAGGCATTCTCTTCCAAAGACACAAGATATGGGCTGAAATCCTCCCACAAGAAGAGGGATTTAAGCCCAGGCCTTCCACGCTTTGGTAACTATCGCTCTCAGCTACTGTATGATAAAGAACCACTGTTTTGCAAAAATTAGTAAATTAAACAAAATAGTTTTGGAATGACCCATTTTTCATTTTTTTTCAATCCATATTCATGAAAGTAGAGCAGAATACAAACATAGAAAATAATTCAGGTAGAAGAAAAGGTAGAGTGTGAAAACAGGAGTTAGCAATCATAAACACGAAGTGAAAGGGTACTCAGTGAAACAGAAAAAATAATATCACTGAATATTCAAAACAGTTATATGAAAATGCTTTCTTGACATGCTATGCAATGAAGCTACAGAATTAATTTCCCCCATGAATGCTTGAGGTCAGGAATACAAAAGCAGAAGAAAAACATTTATATAGACAACAGAATCCAAACTATTACAGTGCAATTTTTGGCAGCAGCATTGATTCTCAAATTTCCAGATTTAAGTCAAACTCCTATCAATCAGAAGGAAACTAGAAATAGTCTTTACCTTGGTCTACACTGGATACTTACACCCTTTTTCNAAAAAAAAAAAAAAAAAAAAAAAGAGTGCCCTAGATAGTGCCTGAGAATAATTAGACTTTCTTAACATGCAGTCTGATGTAGAATGACTATGTCGATGTTCCCATAAAATTTTGTTGTCAAAGATACCATAAACACAACTTCAAGCCCATTTTAAAAGCCAAATTCTTCCAAGTCTGTATTTTGTGTTAACGGCTTCTTTGTATAAGCAGCCAAACTAGAATCACAGCCCTGCTTTATTTTGGAGTCAAGTTCTCTGTTTCATGACCATTAGTTTAAAGAAAACAAAAAAGGGAAAGAAAGAAAAAGGTATGACCATTAGGAAGAGTGCATAGCTTTCAGGAGAATCTCGTGGGAAAGTGGTTTTTCAGAAGTGTGCTGGAAAGATTATCCTGGAAAGACTGAAACATTTATTCATGACAGAAGAAACTCTTCTCTTTATTCCAGCCATCAAATACCTGAAATAGATTTGTAGTCAGCACATCACAAAATAGATGAGCCTGTAGTCAAATTTGCTTTTATCATTTAAGTATATGATCTTGTTTGGCAATGTTGTATCACTAAACTGAATTCACATTTAAGTCACAACTTTGGCTTGCTACATATCTCAGCTTATTCTGCTGCAGTTTTCAAGCCTGACTATGATCATGTCATTTTGCTTTTCGTTGCTATCCCTATGAGGAGACAGTAAAGCCTTCCCATCTTACAAAGAGTTACCATCAATAAATTTAAATGCTGAAATGCCACTGATCATAAGAACACAAAATACTTTTCTGAAATAAGACATTCAGACAGCACGTTTTTTTAACAGAATATTAAATGTTTCTTTCCATAAAAATCTACTGAACCAAATATAAGTGCACGCAAGAGAAACCAGGTTGCGGCAAGTCTAGACAAAGGCTGGATATGTTGAAAAACACAGAAGCACGTTTGATACTACAGAGCTGCTACTCTCCATCCCTATCTTGAAATTTTATAAATTTTAGCATCTTCTTCACAAGGCATTTCAAAGGTAGTCCACCTCATGATCTTATAGCCCCCCAAAATGGCAAAAGACTGTATGAACATACTGCTCGTCCGTCCATGGGATACAACAGCAGTAATGTTTACGCACGTATGTCACAAACCCCAGCTGGCTCTCTCCTTTTCTGGCTGAATCTGTTCTTTACACAATTTCACAGCAGCCATTTCACACAGACCAAATCAAGGGACATTACGATAAGACCATGAAACAGTCAGACATTCCGGTAATCTGAAGCAAGTTTTTTCTCATAATGGAGGAATCTAAGTTATAAATATGAGATCATGAGAAGATAGTCCTAGCACACCACTTTTTCTTCTGGTAAGAGAAAGCAAATAGTATTGTGAACTACAGAGGCTCTACAGTAGCTCTGTAACTCTGCTTGCTGGAGCTGCTCGGTGTGTTTTCTTGAAAAAAAAAAATTACAGTGACTGAAATTGGAAGCTAAAAAAAACTCAATCATGAGCTTGACTTACAAATACTTCAACTTGTACTTAAGTTTTATTTTTAAAAACACTGCATTGATAAAAATTGGGAAATCTTTATAAATTATTCTAAATTGAAAGAAAAAGCTTCCTCTCCTAGAGGAACAACACTGCAAAACCAAGGTGGATTCATGAAATACCCTGGTTTTCTTGAATCTTCATTTTCTTGCTAAATGTCCTTGCTAAATTCAAGTGTAGCCATAAAAGATTAACATATTGTACTGAACTCAGTGGATCACTGTAGTATGATGGGGTGAGCATACTGGGCAAGGCTAAGATGGTTGCTATATAAGATCCATACAGGGGGGAAACCAAAACCAAAACCAAACCCTACCCCAATCTCTGCCGTGGGTCAGCAGGAATTTTAAGCAAGGGCTAGCACACTATGATAGTCATTATTAATTAAAACCCAGTTTTAGTCACCTGCATGTTCACAGCCATCAAGTGCCCTTCTTGCAGGTCCTCCTGGATTGGCACTACTGGCTGGGAAAGAGCCATGGAGCATCTCGGTGCAGAGAGCCATGGGCACACAGAGGCCAAAAGAGAAACGGGCTCTGCTGTGGCAGCCTCACACTCAGCCTCCCCTAACGAGGATACCCATCGCTCGACGCAGTCACCTCACAGAGTACTGCAGCCTCAGAACGACGAGAAATATAAACGCCTCCTCCCGCCCCCGAGCAGCCTGGGTCTCTGAGCAAGCTCTAGGAGTCATTTGAGAGAGGACTGCGAAGAGTATCTCATAGCAGATTGGAATATTAAACAAGCAATTTTATTCCCCCTGGCCCTGCAGACTATCAAGAAAATTGTTGCATTACTCAGAGTTGTCCTACATACATTGCTACTCGTGTACTAAATACCTATTTAACCTGAAGTTCAGGTTGCTGAAATAATTAATACAATCCTACATTAAACACAAATATTACAGTCTTAGTAAAACAAACAAACTAACCTAAAACGCCAGGACTGAAAATGATTAGGGATGTTGTTGCATATAAAATACAATTAATGCTGCAGAGCTGTTATTAGGTGGGTTTTTTTTCAAACACAGGAGAACTACCAAAAGAGCAGTCCCTCTGCTCCTGCTTACAGTCACCAATCATGCATTTCAGAGTTAGGCAATGTCAGAAGAAAGGTTGCCTGTGCAAAATTAATCCAGTCCCGTTGGGTATACACATTATGATACACTCTTGTAATTACACATTCACACACTGTTTTGCCCCTCAGGACCACTGCTGTATTCAGTTCACAGGAAGGAAGAGTGCTCTGCTAAAAATCAGGTGGACAAGCTTCTGTTTCTCTTTTGTTTCCTCTTCCAGGGTTGATACTTGGTCTTGTGCTGCCATATTTACTGCCTGCTGCCCAACCTCGCTCCAGTAACAGCATTAGCATCCTCCTGGGCTTTTCAGCAGTGCTCACCACTGTGATACTCAAACGGTTCACATATATTAACTGACTTATTTTCTGAACACTTCTCTGACTAAGATAGTATTATAACTGCTTCTATTGGGCACATGAGGAGCCACGTCACTTGGAAATTCAGGTATGAGGTTTCCACTCACTTTGGGCAGGCATAAACCAAGAGTTCATGAATGCAGCTGAGCGCCCAGAAAAAAAGAGCACATGCAATCAGTGCCCATTTGTGGCCGTCTGGTTTAAAAGATTTATCGAGTATTCTTATATAAAACTTATGGCAGGTATGGGATCCAGGTTCACAAAGGAAAATTTAACTGCCTTGAGCCCGAAACTCTCTTTCTGATCTGCCTTGTGCCATTCAGAAACTTTCAAATTTCACAGCAGATTAAAAGGCATTTTACAGAAAAATGAGCCCCATTACTGCATAGTCCGGATTCACTCCCTCTCCCTCGCTCACTCGCAGAAATTTGTATTGCATTGGTAATGTGCTCCTCCAGCATCACTTTTTGACTCCTTTTGCTCCACTGCTACCCTTCTTACTCTTGATTCTTCACTATCCCTTCAATCCATACCACAGGCCCAGGCTTCAAGCTTTCCCAGTCTCTCCTCCTCAAACAACTTATCCTGAATTTAGCTTGTTTTGTCTAACCATTCTCGCGTCCTTTTCTTTCCTTTACCTCAAGCCCTTCTTTTTCCACCCAAGTCCCTGCACTGTCCCTGTCAGGTCGTCCTCTGCACCTTTGTCCAGTTAGTCCTTCCCCTCGTTTGCCAAATCCATCTCTGTTTGAATCTGTTTTTCACAGCCAGGCTTTTCCCGTTTGAAAATCCTTTTCAACTTTCATTGCCCTCTCCTCGTCATCTCTTCCCTTACCACTAGTTTTGATGGGAGAATAATTTTATTCCAAACACACTCAAAATCCTGCTAAAATTTCAGACAGACATGATATCTGTTGACACTAAGTTCTAAGAATGTGCAACTCCTGCTGGTTGCTGCAGAGTCTCGTACCTGCACAAATAAATAACTTTAATACAACATTAACAGAACTTTCATGTCATTTTAGTGAAAATTAATATTTTTACTGAATAACACACATATGGGAAAGCTGACTGCCTTTCAGCATCATCCTTTTAGGTACAATACTCCTTTGAAAGAATACTTACATCTGCAGGAGCTGCGGATGGTTTTATGCCTAAATGTCTTGTGGTATGATGAAACCTTATACTGACCCATGCACTTCTTCTGTCAGGGACATTCGGTCAATTTTCTTATATAAATCATATCTGTTCGTGATTTTCAAAGTGTGAATAGTAATGAAGTCGCATTTATGATGCTTAATTTGATTTTTAATTTGGCCTCTGTGGGTCAGTGCCTCAGAGAGCTGCTGCTGCTGATAGGCATCATCATGTGAAGAAATCTGCATTCAGGCCAGCTGTGTTTATGTATCATTCACACTGGTATCATACAATGGAGAAAATCACAAATTTGTCTCTTAATTGTGGCAGCTGTGTTCAGTGAAGTGTCCAAATTAGAAACGACCTATAAAAGACTGTATTACTTGTAAAAGGAATGTGCTCTGGGGAATTTTCTACACAATGGAATATTTTGGGAGCAAGCTTTCAAAACAAATAGGAGATTATATATGAATAAAAACCATGAATGATGCATGTAACCATGAATGAACTTTCTGAGTGTATCATTGTGCCCTTTGATAGAAAATATTTCTCAAAAGTCTCAAAACATTTGAGTTCCAAGTCCTAGTAAAACTGGCTGAAGCAGGACCTGACAAAAAAAAAAAAATTAAAGCACAGCCTTCAAAGACAAAGGTAAGAATATTCTGCAAACATTAAAGCTAAAGCTCTGCATACACTGAAAGGGAAAACATAGCTTCTGCAGCATAGGTTGTCAAACCCAAAAGCATTACCTCATCGGGAGAGCTGAATCCAGGAATTCCAGCCAATTTGCTAGTCTACCTGGTGTTTTTGTCAGCTGAATGCTGGATTTATTTATAAATTACATCTAAACTCTTCTGTTGTGCCACACAGACCTCACTGACAGAAGGATTTACTGAAAATGCCGTGGTGGAATCAATGAAACTCATGTCGTAAAAAAAAAACAAGACAAGAGAATTCACATATGTTTTTAGATACACTTAATTTTTTTTTTCCAGTTCATTTTTTTATTCAAAACACTGGCTTCCCAGAAGTTTCACTGTTTTCTATATGTTCAAGAAAGTAGATTTGTGGAGATTTCAGCATTCAGTATTTTTCTATTTCAGTATAGCCTGCACCACAATAATAACCTGGCACTTGCCTCACTGACTGCCTAAAACACTTACAGAAGGAAATAAATTTAAAATGACTGAAGCCTCTCTTGACTTCCAAAATAAAATAAAAAAAAAGTTTTAAAATTTTTGAGTGAATCAGGCTCTGACAAGGTTTGGAATATGAATGACGTGGGTCTGGGTTACATCAGATTTCTTGCAGAAAGATTTAAATAGAACATTCAATTTGTGGCTTAGTACTGCAGCACTCTGGGCATTTTTTGCTAACTTCCCAAAATACGACTGAATTCTCTATCTCCTAAACATAAATTCCACCCTTAAGTAGATCATTAAGGTTATCTTTATATAATGCAACCCATAATGCAAGGAAAGCTGCATGATATTCCCATAGACTTAGAAACACAGACTGGATGAAATCCTCATAAGAGGGCATCTTTCTGCTTGAAAAAAGCTCACTCAAAGACTTCTTAAAAATGGGTGTTGGACAAAATGAAATGGTTGTCCAAAAAGACCTCTGTGTGGTTTCACCAGAGACCCATCTCAATCTTTTCCAATAGATGATGGAACAGAAAGGACAAGAATTGCAGATATTCCAGAGGAAGGATCAGAACTCAGTGATACCAGGAATTTCAAGGAATAGCCCAAATTCAGCCCTCTGAAATTCAATATATACAAGTACGCATATATACAAGTATACCAATAAATGAGTAACAGCATGCCAGACAGGAACAGGACAAGGAACAACAGCAAATTATGAACAAACAGGGACCGACAGCATGATGATGTTGCACATGTGCATCCAGAAGTATACCTTCTGGTGTGCTTACTTAGTGCTGCCACAGCTGGAATACCCTGTCTGTTGTTGCCCAAATCATAGTAAGACAGTGATAGGCAGATTAGGGAGAGTCCAGAAGACAGTAGCAGAAATGGTCATATCAGATGTTTGGAAACACAGTGTTATGAGGAAAAACTGGAAGACTTACATTGGTTGAACATGGACTACGAACAAGAAGTGACACGTAAATAGTAATGCACATATGAAGGCAGTTGTTATGAAGAAGATAGGGAAAGCGTTTTACTAAATACTCTAAGTCTGCTGCAATATTAATATATGAAGCATACAAATAATAATTGGATTGTGGGTACTCACCCACTATGGTGGTTAGGACTTCCAGTATATTATTTTTTTCCCTAGACTAGTTAAAGACCCAACCACATAAATTTGGGACTGTGAAATACATTATGCAGCACATGGACAGAAACATAAAATTACATAAAGAGGTCCTTGGAAGGTTTTCTGAGTTTCGGACTAACCCTCAGCATTCACAGGAGAAAGAGGTGTGTGCCTGAAGATGAAGGTGCTGAGTGAGTAGAGAGGGGCTCGTGAACATGCGCTATATTCAGACACAGCTTGGGCTGTTGAAGGAGAAAAGCATATTTCTGTTGATGTCTCATATAGAGGGTTCAGGACGTAGTGGAGCACCACAACCTCTGTCAGGAAGAGCCTTCTTTCTGGGGCAGGTCTCCATCACATCATTATGCATAGTCCTGCCAACTGCACAACTCCAACCCTGCAGCAAAGCTGGTATGATTCAGGGAAAATTGGCTTAAGCACGCTTCTGTAACTTTTCTGTTCAAGCCTGGACAGTCTTCAGTCCCATACCTTCTGCTGTCTAAGTTAACCTCTGCTTCATAGCAGAGGGCAAGATCATTTTGCAGCTTCTGGTGAAGATCTCGAGGTACATCCTCCATCTGTGTCTTCAGAGAACAACCCGTGGCTGCAGTCCCTTTCAGGAGAGAGGCTGCCTGGGTCATGTTCCGCTGCTGACTTCTTGCAAGAAAGACTCACTCACATAAACGGGGCACCCCGCAGAGAATAAAAGGATAATAGGCTCTCCCATGCTTGAATAAGAGACCGGAGCTTTTATTCACATTTTAACTTGCTTCATTAAAAATTCCTGATTACTTCTGGAGTGTGGTCCTTCCTCCCTCGGGACAAATATGCCATGAGAACAAAATTCATTTTCACTGTGACTCTCTGTTAGCAGCAAAGATGTCTTGCTTTTTTGTGTACCTCATTGTCTCAATGGGAGAACAGCATGTGCAACAAGTGCTAAAAATGCAAGCAGTTTAAATCTAAGAGAAGGCACTTCTTTGCACTGAATAATGGTCAAAACAATAAATTTGTGAGAAATACATCTTAAAGTTGACTTCTTCAGAACAGTTGCAAAATGTATATGGTATATTCACATGTTTGAAGAAAGGTTGCATTTTGCTGAAATACTGAAATGGTTTCAGCTTCCTCATGCCTGAACAAAAGGCAGAGAATTTTTTTTCCCATTTGCTGCACTGTCATTAGAATATCAATTTTAGGAAAAATGAAAAAAGAATAGAAATAAAAAGCCTGTAATTTATAGAGAAACTCAGAAACTGATAGGTATACTTTTAACTTGCCACTTTCAAATCTTCAGCTACACATATTTTTTCAAATACAACTAGCTAGTTTGCTGGTTTAATTATGTATATAATTATAAAGCATTGTTGTGAATTTAGTCTCTATTACACTCACTGTGTTTAGCACACTGTAGTTGTTTTTCATGCTGCAACATTACTTCAGACCTCCCTGGACTGAAATGTAATCTTCTTGGGTGCTTTTTCACTGCCATGTAATCACACACCATTCAATCATTTTAGACTGCGATCTACTTCTCACTCTCCTCAGCAGCTCTAATGGACGACTTGTCCCAAGTTCATTCATTCCAACTTCACGACGTATTGCACCCAATAACGACGTATTGCACCCAATAATACATGTTTCCATCTGACTAGCAGTACGTAATACGGAGACAATACAGACATTTGCATTGCATTCAGCTCACTCACGGCAGCGCAGTTGATCCGACACGATTCTACCTGACACAGTGTTCATCTATGCGAGTTCAATTTGCAGTCTGTATTTGACTTCTCCTTACAAAATTTGTTGTGAAGCTTGCTGGCGCTTTCTTTTTTACCAGATTGTTAGGAAATTACAGGTAAAAGACAAAATGTAAATATAAAATCCATACACATGCACACAAGGGTAATATTTTTTTTACTGGCTTTGTTTCCTTTTAAGATGAACCAAAATTTAGAAGCAGAGGAAAAAGAATTGTCTTCATATTCCCGTAACAGTAAGTTAATATCTACATCTTTCAATTCTAGTATGGCTACTGAGAGTTATAGGAAAACCTAAGGCCAGAATTTTCTCTCATGGTAAATCTTGATAGACCAAAAATAGACTTTTTCTTATATAGCTTAAATCTTTGGAACCACATATTAACTCAAATATATAGAAAATGCACACAAGTTCTGTCACAACAAATCAACGAATAAGAGACACGGGGCGAAGACAAATGCAGTGTGAAGAAAGGAAAACAATACTTGCATCACTTAAATATTTACATTATACATGAAAAAGACATCACGTGCACCTCAGTTTACATGGTCCAACAGTTTTAAAACACAGGAGGCTGACATGGATGACGGTATCAGGAAACTAAACAAAAGCAGAGATAAAGTCTTTTCATTGAATGGTGCCTGGAGCTATTAATTGGAGAAGATTGCTACTTGACTACATCTACCCTAGAAAATACTTTTTTTTTTTTTCCATTCTTCCCTTTTGAAAGCAGGCAGAGAAAAAAGAAAGGCTGGCAATGAAGATGAATGGGGTTATCACCAGAAGCCTGAGAGAGATCTGAAAAGGAAAAAATCACAACATCTGCGGTTTGTGGGTTGTTCGTGAAAGTAGCTGAGCTGAACAGCATTTCCCAAAGCTTGGGAGAAAAGATTAAGATTTATGTGAGAGCAAAGATGTGCTTTGAAGCTTTCTTGCTTTTAGCATTTGCTTTGCTGACCCTTAAGCAAGCACATAAATAATGTTCTGTTTTGAATAAACTACTTCTGACTTGCTTTAATTTACTCGCAGGTGTGAAAAACAGGACCGGGATAGTGGAGGTGGAGCACTGAGGTGAAAGAGGCATACACCAGAAGTGAAGCCCTTCAAAAGTTACATAAAAAAATTATTTCATTCTTCTTTTACCCAAAGTGACCGAAGCACTTCTAAAGTACAGTTGAAATAGCCGCCTTAAAGGCTGTAAAGCAGCAACAGTAATAACAAAAAATAGTGTTCTCCCTGCATTTTCCATTGCCATTTAACACACATATGGATGGACGGCTTCTATTAGCATCACACGAGAAATCCATCTACAGTTGATAGCACCTAGTCAGTCCACTGTGCAAAGGCCCCAATCACACATCATTGTTCAGTAGCCCCTCCGCTCAATAGCCAATATCAAAATTCAGTATTCAGAAACCTGTATTAAGCGCACAGGTTTCACATGCAGTGCATAATACAAGGCAAAACATCTCAGCACGGTGATTCAAAAAGCCAACACATTTAAACAATGAAGTGCCTAGAGCTTGCTTACCAGAAACGCTTAGCACAGAGATCTATCTGACATCCAATTTCTCTCCTAAGCTAAAGAAGCTGACTCAGTGCTACAGACAAGCATCTCAGGCCACCAAAGACAGAAAGCCTCATTCCCTGCCTAGGAAGAACTGCCCCTACCTCCAAAAACCCTTCCTTTTTCAAATAAGGGAGTATTTTAAATTGTATCTTAAAACACAGCTGTATTTTATACTCAGATGAGAGCAGCCTGTAGGGTAACATCTTTGTGATTAGAATCACACTCAGACAAGGGACACATCCAATTTTCTTCTTCCAGCGTGAGGCATTTCAAAGCTAAGAGTGTGCTGCAACCACCAAGTTAAAAGGGGTTGAAAATCACCCTTTGCTTATTGAGGCTGAGACTACTGAATGAATGCACAGAGATTTCACAGAACCGAGGGTAAAGACCCCGGGACTGCCTCCTCCCAGCACAACCTCTGCTGGAAACACATGAATGTTATATGTAAAAGACAGGCACCACCATTACTTTCTCTGATGGATCCATTTAAAAGAGTGCCTACCCTGTCTCCTCCTGTGACGGGCCTGAATCCATTATTAATTAATTCAACAGTTATCCTGCTGTATTAATAGTGTGTGGTAGAAGTACTACGGATACATTACCACGCTACAACCTTCAGCTGTTCTTTAAAACCTTCTTAAAAGTACTTTTGTCATAATCAGAGTCATTAAAATGCTCTTATTAGCAGAAGACCTGCTGATGATGTTAATTCTCTGCAACTGGAAAAGCATTAGAGGCTGGACTCTCTGAACACAACAATTTTGAACGGCGCCAGTGTTAAAACTGATCTTAAACTCTGCCAACACTCAATGTGAAAAGACACAGTTTCAGAGCCAAATCTTCCTATAACTCCTATCAGTGCCTCGAAGTGACGTAGGCTATAATGGTTTCCTCACTTGCCTTCTGTCTGTAGAGGGAAAGCAAAGACTGAGCAAAGCAGTGCAGATTTGGGCAGGGGTATGCTCCTGGGAGTTACAGCTGCAGTTCATCTTCCCCATTCCCACTCTCTATGGGTTGCCACTGAAATCAAGCACTGGAATCAAGTAATCTTGACCAGCTGCTAAATTGAATTTACAGGCACAGATTGAATATCCCCCCCTCTAGCCATGGAAAGATGCTTTTAAAAACAAAAATAAAAAAAAAGGGAAAAAGAAAAGGCTTATCACATATACTTCCGACACACAAAAAAATGCAATAATCAAGTCCTTTAGGAGACACTTGATCGTCTCTTGCCACCCATGTAAATCCCACTTCAATACTAAATAGCCAAACCCCCTAAAAGGCAGACTATTTTCAGACCTCTCTCATTCAGATTTGTGTTTACTGACATCTACTGGCTATTCTGACTCATATCTTCATTTGCCAGTGGAATTAGAGGTGGGTCAGTTTTGCACTGCCGTAACTCCAGCGACTTCAACAGCATCAGCCACATAAGGGAAAACTGGTCCTTTCTGTCCCTATGTATAATACAGAAAATCTAATTTACACATACTACTTCTAAAAGTTATCTTTCTAAAAGTATGACTCATTAATGAGGTACCTATTAAAACACCTCAAGTGAAAAGACACACAGTGGAATACAGTTGCCAAATTCAAAACCAGCGCCCCTAAATACTTTTCCCTCTTGTGAAATCTGAGCAGAATCCAAGGAGAATCCTCCTTCAACCAGGCAGCATGTGCTTTACAAAGAAACACTGCTTGTAGAATACAGTTAACAGAATGATCTATTGGACCACAAGAATTAGTTAGGTGATGCTACTGCAGTGTATTTTGCAAACTTACACAGAAATGATCACTTTGTTCAGTATAATGAGATGATTCACCAGTACCCATGAACTATATAGAAAAAGAACACTTTCCTCCAGCTAGTACTCTACAAAAAATTTTAGGCAAGCGGAAAATAACCAATATTGACTGCAAGACAACAGATGACACATTTATTCAATGTGATCGATGTTGCAGGAATTTTTCCAAGTGAAAACTCCATGGTTTTGTCACTTCACCTGAAAGTTGCACATCCTTCTATTGTGCTTCAGTATTGGTTAAACATAGTCTGGGAAACACCACCGCCTCTTGATTCAGAATCAAAAAATGCTCTCTGAAATACTGTCTGAAAGGAGAGGAAGTCAGGGTTGGCTCTTTGAGTAAACACAGCCAGTCAATATGAATGCCAAAATTTGATTCACCTTTAAAGAATTTTGGAATCACAAATTTTCTTTATTATAACAAATTCTGCTAGGACTTGAATTAATCTTGCAAGAGAAATATTCAGAAGCTTACCATGTTGTTTAATACTAAATTAGCTAAAGCATTGACAGGAATGTTTCACGGGAATTCACAGGAAACAGTTTCTCTCTGAGATTAACTTGAGAAGAGCCAATAGACGACTCAGTCTATGACTTTAGGATGTTTTCCTACCAAAATCGACTGTTCTCCTAAAATCAGCCAATGCTTTCTGACATCATCAGAAGTAGAGCAAGTAGCAAGGCTCATAACCAAGTGGCATTCTCCCACTAGCAATGAGGAAAGAATTTCGGTTTCCTGAAATTTCAGTTTTTCCTTTCTCTCCTGCACACTGAAATCTTGTAATAAAAGTATCATAGACATTAAAAGTATTTACCTCCATCACTGTTTTTAAATAGGTAGCTTTTAAAATATAGAGTATTGGATAGGTGTCTGCTTTAAACAAATCATGCTTTCATGAGATTAATTCCTCAGTGGAATAATTTTAGATACCTGTATTATTTAGGTCAAATTTCCTAAATTTTAGACAGGAAGAGCTATAAAGAGCTATACCAGCCTCTTGTGGATGAACAGTTGAAATAGAATACTAATTTCTGAAGACTGATGCAAAAGAAATATGCATCAAACTGAAGGCAAAACATGGGATTTCAGGAAAAAAAGTCTTATAGGAACCCAGGAGAGATGAGAATATCTGAGTAGACGCTTCAGAGTTGGGCAGTTCACTATCAAAAGCAGCTCAGCTTCAGTTCATACATTCATAGTCTGGAGATGAATTGGAAGAAATCAAATTAATATTCTAATAAACTAAGTAGTATGTATTTAGGCTTATCTATACTCTGTACCACATGCTGAGAAGGGGGGTCCAAAATTCTGTTATCACCCTTCTCTGAATATATACAAAAAAATTTTCACAGTGTCAGACAATACTGAATGCCAAAAAAATTCTCATGGTGTTGCATCGCCAAATAATATTCCTTTTGTTCCGTTCTGTTAGGTGCTACCCGAAATGGCAAGGGCAAATTAGGAAGCTTAGTAATATCACAGATAAATGCTCCTTTTAAATATGGAAATGCATTCTACAGCTCCCGAAATAAATTCTCAGATGAACACACATCATCCTGTGAAGTTTAATTAACTAGTTATTGGTTTTTTTAAAAAAACAGCAGCCTTTTTTGGAACAGTATATAGCTGGCTACTCAAATGTTCAAGGCCTAATTTTCCCTCTGTGAAAAAGACACACTAGTTTCTGAAAACTTCACTGGTCAAATCCTCTAGCATGAAACTATGAACAAATTACAAACCAGCATATTTTCATGAATACAATATCATTGGCTCATAACTCTGCTAATAGAACTGAATGAGGGGTAATCCACTAAGTTAACTGGAGAATCAAGCATCTTGTATTTTGGCCTGATTTTTGTTAATAAGTAACTTTAATTCTGTCATCTACTCCTTCAGCCATATTGCTAAGACAAATTTACTGTCCAGTTGATAATTAAAGTTTTACCTTTAAGGACAAAATACTGAAATAAAAAGTCTGTTGTCAGAATGACAAACATTAACTACTATTATTGTTTATTGTTGGAGAGAAACAGACATCAATGGTGTGACTGCAGTCATTCTTGGGGAGGATCTTATGATTCCAGTATGCGAGAGAAGCACAAAACAGAACCATAAAGCATGGCACCTAGATTACAAGCAGCAAAGCATGCATATTTTAACATGCGAGGAGCATAATTTTAGCACTATGAACAATGCGTCATTATAAACATGATAAAGGAGATGACTAAAAAGAAACCCTACTCACAATAATGATTTTCTGTTTTCCTATTTCCTTACACACTGTCCTGCAGCCTTCCTCAGAAACAAGAGGATAAAGCAGGGAGGCTGCGTACCTTGAAGATCACGAACACCATGAAGATCTATTAACTAAGAAGTAAAAGCATTCTAAAATTAAAGGCCATTGCTAGTAACCCGGTGCTCTAAACTCCCATCTAAAGAATATCAACGCTATCTGAAAATCCAGTCAACACAGCTCCTGAGTTTCAACCAGAAACTAGCAAATAGCTATGCAGATCGGGAGGTATATAGGTAACACACTGTTTAAACAAACATGAGCTCAGACCAAACTTCACAAGGTAAAATAAAAATGCAGTGTTGTAGATGGATATATAAGCTCATCCTAAATGAACTTAGTGGGATACCAGAAGCAGCGTAATGACGTTAACATGGCATACTACGTTGGTTAAAATGCCTGAGAGGAGAGCTACTCTGAATGCCTAATACAGCCCCTTTTCTAAAGGGTTACTGCAGAAACAACTACTTTCAAGGCACAGACTCTGTCTTTGCATGATTGTATAGACCACAGTTCATTTTTTTTGTAAACAGATGAAGCATATTTTTTAAGCAGAAGCAGTTATTTCAGGAGCAATATATATTTTAAGAGTTTGTCACTGTAAATAAAGGTAACAAAGCACGTCACTATAAATAAAGGTAGCAAAATTAGCCAGTGGCTATTTTAGCCTTCTTCAAAGATGGAGAGAGGCAGAACATATCAGCTAACATTGGGAAGAAAAAGGTAATTATATATTTGTCCATTATAGAAAGAGGATACTCAGTTTCCCACCAGTGCCATCTTTGCCCATCTGTGAATAAGACCAAAAATCTCAGTAGTAACAGGCTATCACAGATTTTTTGGGATAGACTGCCTTTTAAAATTACTAGACCAATTGCACACAAAATTACGGATTATTTTGCTCCCCCACCAGTAACACCAACTTCCCTATTGTTGACTATTGTTATTTATTAATAAACATAAATTAATAAACATTTATTAATAAACATAACCTTGCTGTAGAGCCTTCTACTGGTAAATCTCAAAGCACCTTTCAGTATTGGCATTGTTAGCTCCTTATTCTTGGAGACAGTGAAGCAGAGGAGAAAGTGATTTCTTTGGTTTCTCTGGCAAGATACACAAGGGGGAAAGAAAGAAAGAGGGGTGATTAAGAACGTTCTTCAAAAATGACAGGGAATTCAGTATTAAAGATGCTATCCAAATAGCAAGGTCTTTGACTTCAATGTCCAAATCGTACTCTTTTCGCTCATCCCTAGCAGAAGTCTTCTTAGACCTCCTGGAGGAGCAATGAACACCCTGTCAAATTTCTACCTAAAAACATGTAGTGTCTTTTAGAAGAGGCCTGCTTTACTTGGAACAATATGTCTAATCTTTTAGCAGTACAGATATTAAATTCAAAACTGAGCAATAGTAATCCAAGAAGAAATTTTTACCACAGTTTGTTTTTAGTAAGCCGTGCAAAATCATATTGGAAATCTACAGTATTCCATCACCTGAAGGAGTGACAGAATGAACTCAAGCATGTGCCTCATACTGAGAATCCTATAATATTTCAAAAGACACCTCTTGCCCATGTTTATTGCCTCTCAGTGATCACAGATGAAGAATATCATAGTCGGAGAGACAGCTTTTATTGTTAGTCCTGCAAATAAAGTCTGGAATTTGAAAAGCAAGCTGTGTTCCTCATGATCATTTATCAGCAAGATTTTGACATTCGCAACTTCATTAAATAACTTTGCCGGTGACACAAGACAGACCAATGTTCTTGTTATCCTGCAAGGCATCATCACTATCAGCATCACTGAAAGGGTAAAAGGTTTCCAAAAGAATGACTCTTTTTATTAAAAGGAAGGATCTGCAATTTAATTCTGAATACACACACAGAGCAGACTGATGAAGAAATGATCATTTAAAAAAGCACAAAAAAAACACCATCACCAGTCTGAGCCCCATTTAAACAATACAGACAATATTTAATCATGTTCCTATTTTAAATAGTCCCCCCAAATTCCCATTAGAGCTTTTTTTGTGACATTAAAGACAGTTCCCACCCCAAGGAGTTTACAATCTCATGTAGAACAAAGAATCCCATGAAAAAAAGCTATTGTTTTAACTAAAAATAACAATATATATGATTCTCATATCTGTTTTAGATGTATAATTAAATAACAGTCCGACAGCCAAATTAAAACAAAATTTTCTTAAGAATAATTGAAGATGGACAAAGTGAAGAGATTTATTTTTTTTTTAGTGCAAGGGAACTACAGTAAATTATAGCAAAACATTTACATTTATTCTTTCATACTGACTGCTGTTGGAACAGGTCACCAAAAACCCAAAAAAACATATCATCTATAGGCAAGAAGCTAACAAAAACCTGTGCATGTTTTCAGGTTATTTATAGTCAGACATACATAAGACTGCTAAAAATATAACAACGGTATGATCATTAGAAAACATACTTACAATTTTTAGAAGGTTGGTAACACAGAGGATTGCCTTCACAAAAGAGAATTGCACATGGATTTGTAAAACTATAGCGTTCTCTCTGCCAAATAGATGTTAAATCCTTTTTGAAAGTACTTATCTGATCTGAAGGCTATTACATTCTTTTTTTTTCAGGTTCAGGTATCATGTTGGATCATTGAATTTATTTCCAAAACACAACACACAAAATACAATGCAGTGACATGGCTAATAGTTGAATTTAGTGCAAATACATTCTGAGATTAGATTGCTACTATTTTCAACGTCAAAAAAACAAGGGGACACTCTGTTCTTGGATGTGCCATTGCTACTCCCAATGAACTCCAAAGGTATCAAAAAATCAGTGTGAGGGAAGAAATAAAGCATTATGAAATAAGCACATAAAGCTTATGTGGAACCTCTCCACCTCCCAAATTGCTGGTGAAATGTAAGAACATCTGCAGCTAACTTTTCAGAGAGAACTAGGTGAAGCTACAATGAGAGAAGACTTTAGCAGAAAAGAAATCCATGATGGACACCAAACATCAATATAAATTCTCCTGGAAAAAATGGCCACTTCCATGCCTAATGAAGCTGAACTTCTCTGCAAACTTTGCCTTTTCCCTGCCTTCTTCTAAATGTCTTAACCAGGGTAAGTGGAGGTAAGCCCTTACTCTGCAGCTCATCACTCTTCATTGTAAGAGACTGTGGAGCTGCTCCAAAGTGAACTCAGTGACTGAACTAAATATTTGGGATCAACTGAGAGCAGCGTATTTCCGTGTGAAACACAGCCAGAGCAAACCTGCCAAGTCTTATGCAATCTCCATTCAGCATGAGACTGACTTCTACTCCTTCTCCAATCTCCTGTTTCCCTCTATGGTACCAGCCATTGAAGGGAGCGTCTGCCTCAGTCTGGCACGCTGAGTATGACACCACAACTTGAGCCTACTACCTGGTACTAATACCTAATTCTCCCCTGGCTCATGGAAGGTCCCTATATGCCGGACACAACTCTCCAGGGAATTTCATGCTCTGTAAGCTATGTTTTCCAGAGATGCATGTGCCTGGCAGGTAGGTCCTGCCATGCTTCAGGGGAGAAATGTGACAATGTGCTGAAGTGCAGCAGAGTGCAAACTGGCAGGGCTCTGGGTTCAAAAAAACCTCAGGAGAATCCAGATTTTCCTCTGCTACAGCCTAACATGGCCCCTCTCCATCAAGTGACCTTGTACACTTGAACCATGGACAAGCAGCCAGGTGCACATTTCCACATACAGGTCTTGCATTTTGAATGAGAGATAAATGGCGATATCTGTTGAAATTCAGAAATCTATTTAAGAAGAAAAATCAAAATCATAGAACTGTAGAATAACATCAGTAGAAAAGACCTAATGGAGGTCACCTGGTTCTACATGGGGACAACTTTGAAGTTATATCAGGTTGCTCAGGGCCTTGTCCAGTCATATTTTGAATGTCTGCAAGAACGGAGGCCTCACAAGCTCTCTGTGTAACCTGCCCTCATGTTTGACCACCCTTAAGGCGAAGAATTTGTTCCTTATGCCTGGTTGCTACTTGTGTCCATTGCTTCTCATTCTTTCACTGCACACCTCCAAGTCTGTCCTCTACCATGACGTAGCTGAAGTCAGAAATTAGATTCCCTTCTTCTCTTCTTCTTCACTTCTCTCTTCAGACATCATGTGCTCCAGCACCCAAAGATACATCATACACGTAAAATGAAATGGTTACAACTGCCAATTCTATTTCTAATATTGATTCTGTTGGCCTCTGTGATACAACTGAATATGCAGTACAATATAAGCAGAAGAGTTTCCCCAGTGCAAAGTTAATGGGGGTAACTGTACTTTTCTCACAGTATACCTACACCACACTATGAGCACTTGTGCTCATATTGGCACTACGTTCGTTCCTGGGGGATGTTGAGATTTTCGGTAAGCTCTCTGAATTATTTTCAACAACTTGCCTCTCCTTCCTAAACATCCACAGAGTCACAGGAAGGCAACAGAAACTACCAGTAATGGGGTGGAATTAGCTGGTGTCTACTCCACAGGGCAGTTACACTAACAAGCAACAAACTATCATACCTCAAGTTTCACCCTATACTTCCTGATATGTTTATTAACTCAAATTAGGAAAAAGACACATGGCATTCGGCTTAGGGTTTGTATGTATGGATATAACTTGCACATTAATAGTCCCAGACTTTATTTTGAAGAAAAGTAACCAACTCACACGCTAAGGATAAGAAAGGCTCCAAGATTAAACTGAAAAGCTGTGCACAGTAATCTCACTTTGCAGTTTTGCTCTCTGTAAATGGTCAGGGATAAGATCTGACTCTTAGAATAGATTTTCAGACTTAACTCAGAATTTCCTAGTGTGGTCAAAGCAGTTAATTTAGAACCCCCCAGTGACTAAAATGTAATCTGCAGCTTTCATTTTACAAGCTATTACACAGATTGAATGCTATTATCATTTTTCTTTGTAATATAGGCTGCTGGCAAGTATATATCTTTCTTTAATTGTGCAGAACTTGAGAAGTGGGATGCTAGAAGACAGTTTTTAAACATTCTTGATAAAAACCAACTAAATCAGCCCCATGTCATATCATGCATGCTCAGTACATGTGCATGGTGAGGAGGGGTTCACAGCAGCTGTATCACAATGTACATCCCAACTTAATACTACCAGAGAGGGTACATATAGTGTCCTAGGAATTTAACCTTGGTATAGAATGACTACACTAATAAAACAGATGTAGAAAGCTGTACACGATGGAGAGGGTGGCACAGGTGGAAAAGGGATAAGAGCTACTTTTTTCTGGACCCACTCCCCAGCTCACACTCTCAAAAGGAGTATGTGCTGCTGCTCCAAATAAAGAACTATTAAGTGCCAAAAGAGGGGCATCAGCCCCACCACCAGCCAGGTGGATGTGCTGTGTGGGAAGAAATAAGCGAAAATGTAACTCCAGCAGATTTCGAATTTGCATTCTCTCTGCAATCTGAATTGCAGCTCTCTCCGCAGGCTAGAGAGAGAGAGGAGCAGGATGTAAGACACACGCCAACAGATTTAATATTATTTGTTTTATTCTAATAGGTAAGCTGGCACGGGTAATTTTCAGATCAATTTTTTTCCCAACACAAATTTCGGTGCAGACCTGCAGCAATTCTGTTTCAGTAACTGGCACTGCATTTGTGGAGAACGGCTGTTATTTAGCAAGGATTTAGACTTTTATCTTGTTACACATTCCACGGTCCGCTCGGCCGGGTCACAAGTGCAAGCCAGAGTGTCTGACAGAAAACCTACAGGGTGCTAAGGCTTTGCCCCAAAGAAACAGTGGAGAAAATATATTCCAGAAGGGTCAAGAGAGAAGAGAAAAAAGATAAGGAAACAATCGTATATATAAACTGAATGTTTAAATCTTTTCCCTCCTGGAGATGTAAAATGACAGTTCGGGTGAATAGCTCTCACATGATGCTGTCACCCTTCATTCTGCAACTCCAGCTGAATGACGTCTAACAGGGAGCTCTTTTCACCTCACCTTCAGGGATTAGATTTTTGGAGACTACTTAGGTAACTTCTCACAGATGAAAGTTAAAGGCATTCAAACCTGTACTGCAAGGAATGTTTCGACAAACGCCTCATGGTTTATTCCTATATACTGCTAATGCACTGCAGTGTATAGTAGTAACTATCGACTTGTAAAACCTCATTATATCAATATGCAATAAATCACTGTCCTTTCTTACTGGTAAGAAAACATAGAAATGAAATGCATGATATCTGATATACCATCATTCACCATGCTATCTATGTACAGCCCATCCCTAACACATATAACCACCATTAAGCGTCTTCCCCGTTACAGGTTTCAGGACCGGGTTTCTATATGGCAAGCGCTTTGTCAAAGGACTGTATCACAGGTACAGTGTTACATGGAATAATAGAGCTATTATTGTTTGCTTGAAGTTCTATTCCTTTAAAAAGTAATTTTGCCTCCATCTTGCCTTGCACCACATTTAAAAAAAAAAAACCCTACAAATCATACCTGCTCAGTGTATGGTAGGTCAATTTCTTGCTATGCATTACAATAGATGTGCTATTCTACGCTATTCGGATAGACGTGGGGAAGGCAGAGCAAAGCAACGCAGTGCCACACAGAGATACCAAACTAAAGCTACATGGTCTAAACCTGATCTGAGCCTATGCACTCTAATTGCATTAGCATGACACTATGATATCCTAACAAACTTGCAGATTGCACAGCTGTGCTGCTTCTAGTCCCTGGGCTATCCTCTACGTACACTACGTGGTAATTCTTGACCTGAAGAGTTCATGGTCTGAAAAAACAAAGCCATACACAGAAAATGGGAAGAGAAGAGCAGCAAAATACTAGTATTCCTCAAGTCCATGAAGTCTGCCATGAGCATATCAGCATGTGCTACACCATCAGGGTTAATAACAGGAATTAAATGACCAGGGTAATAGCAGGCACAGGTTTTTCTAGGTTCATGCTGTTCTGCTTTTGTCAAGATTTGTGATTACTTTCTATATTACTTGCTAGGCCAAGGCAGTGAGAATATTAAAAAGTAACTTAAGCTAGTTACTACTAAGTAATATCATCATGTGGTTTTAAAAAGTTGTCTCTCTCTGTCCTATGTATAACTATTCTCCAAAAATACTGCAGATATTTATTTCCATACCAGTCAGGTTCTTCAGTAAAAATATTACTTTTTAACACCTCTTTTGTACAATGAAAAGCACAAGTTGCTGATGGGTACACAGACAATCTTCCAAAAGGTCAGACGAGTCAAGGCCAGCATCTTGAGGAGGATAGTTAGACTCAATGGCAGGAATGCAAATGTATTAGTTACCTGATGTAAGTTAAGCAGTAGCTCAGCAAGTTTTGACTGATCTCAATAGTGTCTAAATGCTGTAATTAAGGTTTCTAAAACAGTAACAAATATTCAAGTCCCTTGGTATTTGCCATAAGTAAAGGTACTATGTTGTAGAAAATATCTGTGTGGATGCCAGGAGCCACTCTTTAACATTAAAAAGAAGTTTTGTTTTGTTTTGTTTGTTTGTTTGCTTCTGCAGAAGTACCTCTGTGTTTTGTAGCTATTCTGGTACTAAGATTACCCCTTCATAATAAAATTGATGGATTATCCAGAAATTTGGGTGGCTGGTGAAAAAGCTTTGCAGAGGTCTTGCTTAGAATTTTACTGCCCTAAAAAACTCAGAATTATGAAAATCTTGTAAATGGAGCTTCTCTGAAAGGCAAGGTGTAGAGGAATGCACCTAGTGCATGAGAAAAGTCTTTTTCCAGCCGGTAGAGTGAGACTGAAACCCTAATTTATCACTCACAATAATACAGTAGATTAGCGTGCTACGTGGCATACATTTCTCAAACCCAGAAAGTCACTGTAAATTGTCAAGACAGCTATTCAGGTAAGTCAGCTAATGCACATGGACACAACTATACGGGATAAGAGGAGGATGGCTCCCTTCTGAGCAGGATGCCAGACTGGGGAGAGGGGGCACTGCAGGGTCAGAAGCATGACCTTGCCAAACTGAGTTCTCCCTCCTAGCCTTGTTTCCCAAAACCTAGGGGAAGGCGGAAGGTCACAGCGCAGGATTACTTTCGCTCTGCCAACTCTCTTTGCTGGCGAGGGCTGTGGCAATTTCCCGGGCCAGGCAAGGGAGCAGGCAGGCACAAAAAGAGCAGGGAAGGGGATTTAGGGTCAGCTCTGCTCGGTTTCACACAGTAAGTGGAAATGGGAGGGTAAGATACACAGAGAAGAAAAAAAGAGTGTGGAAAGCTCTTGGCAATTATAATCTTCCAAACTGATATCCAGTGCCCACAAGAATTCTTTATCTTTGCTTACACAGGTATTATTGCACCACGTTAGCGATACTGCAAAGATGAGAGGCACAAAGTATACCTCTATTATATACCTATTTACAACATGTACAGTCCGTGTACATAGTAATACTAGTCTTCTGTCAAAAAAAGTACTACGATGTCATTTTTGTCACTTCCAAGTAATATTTTTACTGTTTTTTTTTTTTTTCCTGAGCCATCATACTAAGAATAATAGGTCTTTCTTTGGGGTCTGGTGATCTAAAACATTGGGGGGAGTACAGAAAACACAGTATAAACCTCAGACGAGTGTTTGAGGGGAGGACAGTATCTCTCAAAATAAAAGAATGTACTGTGAATTGCACAAAACATTTTAGCCTGGATTAGCAAAGCGTTTCACCTAGCCCCAATCCGCAGATTTTGGCAAATGACCCGCTGAAAAAAAATTGCCTGGCTCTACACCTAGTAGCACTCTGTAATCTGTAAAACCTAGCTATACTTGTGTCCAACAAGAAGATTTGAAGTTGTCTACTAGATTTACATCACAGCCGCTTATTAAAGCCCTATCTTGTAATCTGATCCGGGCTAATGACATCTAGGCTCTCTCAGAATCCTCCTGCCGTGTTAGTGCTACCCAGGAGTAGGGAGGCTTTTCCCTGCGTTAAATTACATGACTGAAACTCAGCATTTTTGCTTATACTTCAGGAGGGGGGGTCTCAGACTGGGATAACCACTGCTGACTCCCTGTAACCTTGGGCAAATCACCTCACCCTGGCACGGCTCATTTTAATCTTCTTTTAAACATGAATAATAACACTGGAGAGCACTTTTATGTCTTTGGATGAAAGACTTAATCTAGTACAAAGTATTTTTATTTAATATCAGAATATAGCTTTCAGAGTAACATCTTATATGGAGTGGAAAATTATGATCTTACATAATCCGTTGTATACGGGCACTGACAGCTTATCCTTGAGGGTCTGGCAAGAAATAACTATGAGAAGGTAATGGCTGTGCCGAATATTTTTCTCTAGCCATGACACGTCCCCTAGGACACAAAGGTCTCAGCAATTAGTTTTGTTCCTCTTTTGAGAAGAATGCATTAACCAATATCAGGGAAACCCTGTAGTCACTTGGGGCAAATGCACCCAAAGCCCAACTGCTGTTCTGTATGGGCAGGGGTTTTTTTTGTCATTCCAGGCCCTAAATGGCCATATTAGCCCCTTACAACATAAGCATAATGAATGAGTGAATAAATAGGCACTATTTGGTGTAAATTTTCTTACAGGCACAAAGACTTAATTCTGGTTGTATTTTGACCACAACCCAAACACGAGCTCAAGCTCAAACTTAGCCAGTGCATCAGTGCAGGTCTACTCCCACGCACACGCCCACAGCAAACTCATGGGTGTTGGTGGGGTGGAAGCTTCGCTCCCTCCATCTGGACAGGAGGTGCACGCTGAGCCTGGCCCATACACCTCTGGATATCATGTGGCTGTGCAAGAACCACGCTGGAAGGGCTCTCGCATGATATGCCACAAAAGCAGAAAGAATTTATAGCACGTGAGCTTTATACACTCATTTAAAAGGATGCACATTTTCAGAGCATCAACCTACCAGCAACCTCCTTCGTTCAACACATATTTGGGGCCAAGAAATACTCCATACCCTAGCCCACCAGCTAGACTTAATGAACAGGGCTCTAAGTCAGACTCCATCAGCATGGAGTGCGTTGAAGGGAGTTCAGGCTGGAAACCCCAACTGAGGACACATTCATGGAAATTTTTCACCCATTGGGTGAATTGGGAGACAAACAGAGCAACTTATAGGTAGGTACCAAGTAAATATTTGCAGGTTGGGGTCTTTAATGAGTTGTCTGCAGTCTCCAAAGCCTTCTCTTCAGAAAATGTCTCTATGGAGAAGACAGTTTATAACGCAAGATAGCAGAATATTCTCTGGGAACTTGAGGTATAAAAAGCAGACCTGAAGACAACAAAAGCATAAAGAACATACAAGAAAGTGTAAACGCTTCTAAACTAATCACACTGAAAACACTTTCAAGTTAAGGCTGTGCTCCCCTAGCGTATTTCTACGTACATTGAAGTGTCCTGGTGAAAAAAAAAATGCATATAAAATAAAAACAACCTTTCTGAAAGCATTTTTCTCTAATTTTATAATCTGAAATTGGTCTAGAAGAAGGGAAAGCCAATTCAGAGTTTCGTTCATTCTGAAAAAGGCAAGAGAATCTCAGAAAGACCATTCTGTTTTTATCTGGGTTTTAGTGGTGCTTTTTTGGTAGCATTTTGGTTATTCACTTTTCACCACCAGCTGGCCAAGTCAATAAATTGTGTGGGTCACACATGGGAGAGTTGCTAAATGAACAACTAGAAGGATTTAAATTTAATGTCAGCTTCTCCATAAGAGAAATATTCAAAGTATGGGAATACGGAAACAGTGAATGTTGAATCAGAAATACAGTGACACAGCTGGTGTTCCACAAATAAATAACCTAAGGAAATTTGTTTCTACTCAAATGGAGAAGAGATAGTAAATAAATATTATTACCTGTAAATAAATCTCTTGCAAATGCTTTTGTAAAACAAACAAACCTTTCCAACCCAGTAAATGCAGACGTTTATTTGCACGCTGCTGAAGCCAAAAATCTTGAATAATTTTGGCCATTAGAGTGTACTTACTCTGCATCTATTTGTCCTTTCCTTTAAATAGAAAGCTAATACTCCATTCTCCCTTGAAGGCTTATTAGAAGATAAAACGCCGAAGGATAAAACAAACACAAATTAAATGGTGGTAGGAATCCCAAGAGAAGAGTAATTCAGTTTACATTTTGGGGGGGTTTAATTGCTGGTAAATTACACTTCTGAAATCATGTTCAGAGGATGAAATGGTTTCTGCTTTGCTTTGTAAACCATTTTCACATTTTTCAGGCACGAAGCCAACTGACTACAATGACATATAGAACTATAGAACTCATAGGATCTGCACTGACCATACATTCATTGACCTAAAGGAAGAGTTCAAAGCATGTGGTATATTCATTGAAAGAAAAAAACTTGCTTCGTATATTTTTCTAGCTTACCTGAATGCCCCTTCATTATCTACTCAGTTACACACCAGTTTCCAAGCGCAGAAACAATCATGGTAAATTGATCATACGCAAAAAGAAGCCAACAAATTAAATCAAAACCTGACCATACCTGACCACGTTACTTCCAATTTAAAAAAAAATGTTCATTTTTCAAAAATTATTATTGCTTGCGTAGGTCCACACACACACCCCTCCCCAGAAAATACTGCAAAGTACGTAGTTAGTGAATGGCAATTTTCCAGGGCATGGCCCTGTTTTCTCACTTCACTCATAACTGACGCCTTATATTGTTAAGGTCAACTTTCAAGTACCAAATACCAATGGTGGAGCATAGATTCTTTTATTAAAAAACAAACAAACCAAAACATGTAATAGCTACAAGAGTTGGAAGGGAGAAAGGTGAAGCTATTTCGGTGTTTGGTAGTTCGTGTGATAAGTGATCAATAATAATACTTGTGGCGAAAGCAAAATAAACACTTTGTTATGCAGAAGAGGGGATTATTCTTGAAACATCTGCGTATCTATCTGTGCATTGCAGCACTTTAGTTATAGGCTGGAATGCACTGAATGTTAATAGAGGTCAAGAAAAACAAATCTTTCACCACGCTTAATGTTCTTAGCTCTTGAGTGCCTAACTCCAATCCTTTGAGAGATAAATGTTATAAATGAGGACTGTTCATAAAAGACCCATCCCCTGACTCTTAAACATAAGACCCACACTAAGGTGGATCTTATAACAAGGTTTTGTCTTCAGTATTTTTCTTGATTATTGTTATACAGAATAAAACTATTGTTAGATAGTAGGGCTCAATCATGTGAGTACTTACAAATATCATGAGTCATCCCACTAATAGCAGTGAAGTTAAACAAATGAAAGTCACAGGTGCTACACTAAAAACAGAGATGGTGACAAGGTAAAAATGCATTGCCCATGGGATCTGTCAAAGCTCCGCTCCCACAGCTTCCCAGAGATCAGGGGACAGAAGGGAGGAGCAAGCGTTTCAGGAACTAAAAGTTACCACACTGGATTGTGAGGTGTTGGGGTTTGCATTTTTTCCTGATACAATTGCAGATTTCTTAACCTGTTTTCTCTCTTGGCATAGTCATTCAGATCCAAAGACCTCAATAATTTTGGTTGGTTTATACATGATTGTCCAACCAGTTTACACACCTTCTCCTGCCAATCCCAGCCATTAAAACCAAGAAATGCAAACCACCACCACCCCCCACCAAGAAAAAGCTGTTGCTGTTGTTGTTGTTTTTAAATTATTTTATCTAAATGTAAGGAATCAGAAAAAAAAAGATTAATATTGCAGTGGATTAAATTCCATTGCCCTTTAATGATATAAGAATTCTTTTTATGCCAAGGCAATATTTGCTGGTTTACTGCCATTATGAAGGGATGGCAATGTTTATGCTAATTTTCAATGCACAGAAGAAAAGGTCTTTTGATCAGAGCTTTTTATTTTCATCACTTTGATTGACTGTCAGCTATACTAATTATCATAGAACCATTGATCATCCTTTGCTGCTAACTAAGAAATGTTGACATGTTTTCTGTGGCATTATTTAGCATGCAAATTTAAGAAGAAATGGTGCTAGACCTAATGGGCAAAATTTTCATGTCCACTTCATTTAAGGGATGGTCAACAGCTATTTAAGAATAAAATCAAGTTTAACTGGACAAAGATCCTGGAAACAACATATAGAGTAAAGAAATGGAGCTGCAGAGAGTACAGAAATGCTTCCTATTTATTCATACTCATACTCTCTCTACACCTTTCTTCCTGAAATCCATTCCCTACCAAAATCCTGGACCTGGAGGTCCTGAAGTAAAAAAAAAAAAAAATAATTTGATTTCCCACAAAAATTATTAAAGACATTTCATATCTAAGAATAAACTGCAAGTTCAGCATAACATTTCCGAACAGCATCTGTTGATATTTTTCCAAAGTCCCCTTTGCTTTAAAAAATAATAGATTTTATCAGAAAAGTCTTTTATCCTTTATGCACCGATCATATTATCAGAAAAAAGAAAAGAAAAAAATACAATACACCTCAGAGAAGGAACTAGAAACAATACTTTTCCACAGTTTAAATGGTTACACTGTAGACTGTGGAGTTGCACCTACTATAGTAGTGATAAAATTATCCTTATAACTTTTAATCAGTCCATAAAAAGTTCATGTAATGGCACAGAATCAACAGCCCTACTTACTTCCTTGGCAGCTTCTTTATTAAGGTCAATACCAAAAAAATTACTTAAACTGATCAGTTAATTCTTTAAAATCCACTTAAGATTCCAAAGTTACTACTATTTCAGCAGAAAATCCCTAAACCTGTTAAAATGCAAGAGGTGTTGTCAATCACATCAATCAAAATGCACTGCAGAGGGGTATTTAAAAGTTATAATAAGCTTTAGGATTTAAACTAATCACAGTACTTCTAGTAAGTGCCATCAGTGCTGAATCTCAAAGAATTGTAACCTCAAGAAAGGTTTGAGAGATCATAGAATCATAGAATGGTTTCGGTTGGAAGGGACACTGAAGATCATCGAGTTCCAATCCCCCACCATAGGCAGGGACACCTCCCACTAGACCAGGTGTTGGGGATGTGCAATAATTATACAGGAAAGATCTTTGTTTTTCTAAACAATAAAATTTAATTTCTTCTGCACCTGACAGGAGAGCCTGAGACATCCTATAGTCACCATATCTTGTCAGAATTTTTGTTAATTTTTAAATTTTTGTTACATGCCAGATAGGTCCCTTGCGTCCTCTGCAGACTTCCTGAAGAGAAGGGTCATGTGTGTGATGAATGAAGAAAGGAGAAAAGGTACCGCAAGAAGTAATAAAGCAATCTGAATACAGGGCCCAGGTGTTCTTTCCAGTATCTCCTGCCCAACCCAAAGTTATTGTTTTGACCCCACGGTCATGAATACGAGAGACAAGTGATATGAGTTCACTCTGTGGACAATCCATAAGGTATACATGGTTTTTATTAAAAAAAAAAAACAAACCAAACCTCATAAGTCTAAAAAAGACATTTTCTCTTTATGGAAATACATCTGCATTATTGGTCTAATGAGGGACAAATGCCTCTTTGGGGAGGACCACTTCTCTGATGTACCCTACTCAAAGTTGCAAAAGTTTGGGAGCCACGATTGCGCTCCTGTTTGGTTAGCAGCCTCAGCTGTCCTTGCCCCTCTCTGCCAATTCAGAGAGAAGACAGATGCTAATTTTCAGTTGCATATTGTAATCTGCTTGTAACAATATTAATGGAAAGAATTCATATTACCAACATGTTTTATCAAATTACATTCTTCCCTCACAGAAAAGCATTTTTTCTGATATCTTTGAAAACAGCATTAAAGACGATTCTTTCTGATTACTGTCAACACTGAAATGTCTCATGTGGTTCTATAACTACACTAGCTTTGAAATCTGGATATTTTTTTTTAATTCCTCCTACTCCCTTCAAATCATCTGCCTTAAAAACATTAGAGATATCTTTAAAGGGAAGGGAAAAAATAATGTAGAAGAGTTTTTATTCTCCTCCTTATATTTTAGAATCCCCTTATTTTCTTAGGCTGAATGCCCCACAAAATCATGAAATTAACCTGAGACCGATTATCAGTTTTATTCCTTATTTAATAAGAAAAGCGCTGTTGCTTTCCTTTTAATGGATGAAAGTCTTTAAAAATCCCTACTGACACTAGGCAGGTATAACAAAGTTTATTGTGCCTTAACTTCGAGGTATCTAGGCCTTTGATATAAAAGATTAAAAAAAAGATTTAAAAAACAGTTGTAAAGACCAACAAATGTAGCAGACTTTGAATAACAACATATATGCTACTTTCTAGAAACCACATTCTACCCTTTTGTAGTTACAAGAGTTGGCTTGATACTGCATGCAAGTCTGAATGTAAAAATTACCCCCAAAAAATAGCTTAAAATTTCTTGTAGCTGCGAAGCTGTATTTGCCAGTGGACTGTATTTATTAAATTAAATCTCCAGAAACCAATATGGTTCAGGTGAGGAAGCTGAGGGACAGAGTGTGGGATGAGGCACGGGGGCAAGAAAAAGTCAATATGTAGATTAAACCTGTAAAAATACCATATTCTTAATCAGTCTTTTATTCAACCACTTTGTTCAGAATTGTAAATTATGATTTTAATATAAGTAGTTGCATGAATGAAGACTCATGTCACTACAGAGGTGCCCTAAATGAGAGGCAGCACCCTATAGTGCCTCACCGTGTGTACAGACATAACAAAAGTCAGCTCTCAGTTTATCGTCTAATCTGGTAACTGAAGTACAGGAAAAGGGATGTTGCCCCTGCTTTAGTAATAAGAGCAGAGAGGATGTCTGGAGGTTTTATAGGAGTGGATATGGGATTTTATCCCAAACTGTATTTTTTTTATACCACTCAGTTCTTTAACCACAAAATCAGTTCTTTACATTGCAGAGCCAGCCTGGCTACAGCAGGCAAACTGGAGCCCAGCTTACTGTAACTGTACTGGGTCTGGCTGGGATGGAGTTAACCTTCCCCACAGCAGCCCTCACAGTGCTGTGCTTTGTAGTTGAAGCTAGAAAGGTGTTGGTAACACACCGGTATTTTGGATGCCACTGAGCAGTGCTCGCACAGCATCAAGGCTGTATCTCCAACCACCCCCCCACTAAAACACTAGTAGGCTGGGGGTGGGCAGGAGTTTGAGAGCAGGACATAGCCAGGACAGCTGACCCCAACTGACCAAGGGGTCCGTACCACATGACGCTTTGCTCAGCAATAAGAGCTAAGAGAAAGGAGGAGGAGGAGGAACTTGTTATTAAGGTGTTTGTCTTCCGAAGCAACCGCTACACGTACTGAGAACCTACTTCCCAGGAAGTACCTGCTGGTGGGAAGTTGAGAATAAATCTTTCTGCTTTGCTTTGCTTTGCTTCCATGCATAGCCATTGCCTTTATCTCAACCCACGAGTTTTTCATCTTATTTTCTCCCCCTGTCCCGCTGAGGAGGGGGAGTGAAAGAGCAGCTTGGTGGACACATGGCCGTCAGCCAACATCAACCCACCATGATAACACATAAATATTGATAATGCATAATGTATACATTAACAGAATTATGAAACTTTCCCTGCTTTATCATCAGAGCTTGTCTATGCCAGTATAGATTAAAAAAAAAAGAATGGCAAAGGTTTGCTGAAGAATCTTTATTTTAAAGAGTCCTACAACGAGAAATTTCATTCAACGTGGTTAAACTTTTCATTATAAAATGACCAAAGTTGATTCAGAAGTCACTGAGTGACAGCAGCTATAATGGGGTTCTATTTAATTTCAACAGTCAGCTTTTAGTATCAATAGACATTTTAAGGCCAAAGGTATTATTCTGAACAGTTAAAACCTATTCCTGTTGAATTGTCAATGGAAGCATATGGTGTTTATGAACTAAAGATGGTATTACATTTTTTTATCAAGCTACAATGGTATTCAGCCAAATACCTTTTTTCCTATTCACATGCTGCATTAACTAATGTGATACTATTGATGACATTTTTCATTTAGGAGCATTGTACAAAGTCAGATTTCAGATCCATAAATAACAGAATTTTTTCAGCAGTTTGTGACAAATAATGCAGTCCTTACAGCTGACCTTGCTAGTTTTAGAAGGGACTTGACAAATAATTCCTCAGGTCCCTTTCACGGCTACAGACATAACTTTTTCCCATCTGTAAGTATGTCTAACAGCTAAAACGTGCAATTTACTTTTATATTCTTTATGCCTTTATATTTTTTCTAACATCAAGATGTCTGAAAAGGCTACTTAATCCCTTCAGGATCCTTCAGAGAAACCTTGGCGTTGCCTCTGAAGAGGCTGTATTTTATGCAATACAGTTTACTCATGCAGAAGGAAAGGCAGAGTGAACTGGCACTGCTGCAGCAACTAACCCCCTTCCTCCTCTGGGTTATCCATTCTTTCCCTTCCTAACTCTGAGTACCTGTAACTTTCCACATGACGTCAACTTTGATCTCACTCCCTATTGTTAATCTTTGTTTTTACAAAATTGTTACAAAGAAAAACGAAAAATAATCAGGAAGATTATATACGATGTCTTTCAACCTACTTAAACTCCCTTAGGGATAGAAAGAGATAAAGTCCTACCCTAGATGCTGGGGACTCAGATGTAAAATTTGATAACCAAGAAAGAAGAGGACAAATCCAGAAGAAGAACACGTTTCACCTGTCTGTTCTGCCTGGACAGTGTAGCAAATGACTGAGCCGCAGCTTCACAGCTTCAGTGCCTGTGTCTACCCTGCACTTGACAGGGCAAGAAAAGGCAGAGTTATGGCACGCTGTATACGCCATCTGCTTTTCAACAGCACAACTGTATCATGGATGGCTTGCAGGCAGCTTAAGACTCCCAATCCTCTGCTGGCATAGATACGCTAAATCCTCTCTCTCAGTCGCAAGTTTCAAGTAGATGTAAGTCCACTGACTTGTTGCTGCTTTGGATTTGTATTGGTCTAAGTGGGAGGATCAGCCTGACGTGAGAATGGGTGGCACGGAAAGGATTGGCTGTAAAATGTTGTAACTGTCATTTGGTGTTTCTAACAAAATGATACTCATCAAAAGTTGAGAGGATAAATTTTCTGACTGAGCTGTGACCTACCCAGAAATTAATTTTTTCATCAGATGTTGCATCACCTTAAACAATGTTCAGAGATATTAGCTGTCTAGCTTAAGTAAGTTTCAATTAGAATAAATTACTTAGGATTATAATATGGTGTGATTTATGCTGTTTGCTTAGCTTTACTTAGCATAAGTAGCTAGATTTGCTGTAGCTGGATTTGCTGAAGCCTTTAGGCTGCAATAGAGTTAATTTTCTCAGTAATTTTCCTAGCAGCTGATGCAGTGCTGAGTTTAGTCTTTTAGTTTAAGAAAAATGTTAATAACACACTGATGTTTTGGTAGTGGTTTCCCTAAGTCTGGGACTTTTCAGTTCCCCATGTTCTGCCAGCGAGCTCAGGTGCACAAGAAGCCTAAACCAGAAGATAAGGAGGCTACAACCGTCAGCAGAGACTGCAAATCAACAAGAGCAGTCAACCACCTGTCTGCCTGAACACAGAAAAAGAATCCAATAAGGTGTTAGAAGACCCCAGACCAAAAATCACCATTGGACTAAAAGATGCATGAAGAGTGCATGAAGGGTGGATGTATAGACCACAAAGGTATAACTGCCCAGGGATTTCTTCGTTCGAGGTCCCCCTCTGGAGGCACCCAGCCTGGGCTGACCCTGATGCTGTACCCTTCAATTAAATGACCTATTTTATAAAATCCAACACCTGAGACTCTGCTGCGGGAAACCTAGGGATAAGCCTGAAGAAAGGGGGAGCGTGACTGAGAGTAAATGTGTATGTGTGTGTGTGTGAGGTGTGGAAGGGGGCACCCATCAGCTCACTGGAGTTGCCCACTGCAAAGGGACCCTGGTCCCAACAGTTAAAGACTCGGGTGGTGTGTGTGCGACTGCTTGAATGATGTGTGAATACTCAGGCAGCAGCTTCTCCTTTAACAACAATAAACAATAACATTTGTAAGCTGGACATTTGCTCTCTACAACTATCTGAAAGGAGGTTGCAGAGAGGTGGGAGTCGACCTGTTCTGTCAAGTAACAGGTGATAGAACAAGAGGAAATGGCTTCAAGTTGCGCCAAGGGAAGTTTAGATTGGATATTAGGAAGAATTTCTTTACTGAAAGGGTCATCAGGCATTGGAACACATTACCCAGGGCAGTGGTGGAGTCCCCATCCCTGGAGGTATTTAAGGGTCATGCAGATAGTGCTCAGAGACATGGTTTAGTGGTGGGCTTGTCTGTGTTAGGCTAATGATTGGACTAGATGATCTTACAGGTATTTGCCAATCTAGGAAATTCTGTGATTTGTGACATTCTGAATACAGGTTGTCATTTATGAGTACTTTTCAAGGCCAACTTTTCCCACCTTTCCTCATGTCCAGTACAATGATTTTATTTATGTGTGTCACATCATTGCCAAGAAATACCAACGAAAACCCAAGGCTCTCTCGAGATGGTCCCTGTATATTCATACAGTGGAAGAGTCTCTGCTCAACAAAGTTCAGGCTAAACCATCAAAACTAACTGTGCACTGAGGTAGAGGGGGAGAACCAGTACTCAGCTTTTAGTAAAGCCTTAGCAGTCTGGAGTCTACACTCTCCTAAAGAGAAAGCATCTCTGGAAAAGTAAATAACTCCTGAATACCACACAGCCTGAGCTGGAATGACAAAATGTAATTGCACTAGCCTTTCCTAACAAAATCCCATGTAAATCAAATTGTTTTGAGCAGTTAAAGCAGGAGCCCTGTAATTTTTAGTCAATTTCAAGTAAAAGAACTCATTTTTAATAGTTTACTTTTGTGGTACTCTCTAATTAGCTTATAAAGCATTAAAAATACTGCGTAAAATGTGTGGAAAAGGAATTGAACATTAATTAGTTTTTAATGTTCACTACTTTGTTTATTTTAAACAGTGTATTATATGCCTTCAAAATAGTCACAATATACTGCAAGTCTTAGGTTTTTAGTTTCATTGCACAACAGAAGTTTTTTAAAGTCTTAACAAAGTAAGACAGTTATTGATAATCCTTGAAAAATTTTGGAGCATTGTCTTTTTTATATATATAGAGAGAGAGAGACAGCCAGAGTCTTAGTCCCTTGCCTTGTTTCTACATATTGTTCTTATATAGAAATCAACATTTCTTTTCAACATAGGCTTTTCCACTTTTCCTTTCTCAGCCTGAAAGCATTTTAAGGCGTTCTTTCTACCCACAGCTCATTTCTTGCCCTTATGCTACAGTTTGTCATCTCCTGAGTTGTGCCAGTACAGCTGTTTATGGGCTATTCCATAAACCGGGTCACAAAACTCAGCCAGAGTAAAACCAACCTTGTTCCAACACCTGCAACAAGGACGTGGTTCAGGAGAACTGTTTAAAGTTGTAAATAAACTTTCCGAATAAACTCAAGTGCTGAGAGAGCTTCTAGCATGTGCTATTACAAATGCTGCCATTATCCTATACATCGATAATATTCTGTCTGAATCTCTGAAGTTGACTCCAAGTAACATCTCCAGTATTTAACTTTAGTAATTTTCAGGATCACGTAGGTGACAGGTGTGGTATGGCTGCCTGCGTATTGCTTACAGATCCTGTCTGTGTTAATGAAATTGCTGTTTCACTGAACACTTCTGGGTAGCTAGAACTGACCAAGGTCATCTCATGTCTCTCCCTAGCCAAGAATAAGGGAAAGTCCCTGGCTAGGAAGACCTATTTAAGTGGAAATACCTCATAATAATGAGATACCTCAGAAAATCCCCCTTGGGGAGAGTCTCTGAAGGAAACAGGCTAGGAGGAGTGGAATTTCCTCAAAAGCAAAACAAAGACCAGGCATATTGCTGGGTTTCAGAGGCCTCAAAGCACAAACGACTTGAAAGGAACTCAGATTTTCAATGTCACAAGAAAAAGAAAAGAAGACAGTGCTGCTGCCTCTACACAAGCGTCTACTGTAATTATCAGACCACAGATGAAGTAAATTGGCTACACAGAGGAATAAGAGAAAGGGACCCTGGTCCCAACAGACCAGTCCTGTAACTCAAAGGGGACCAGTCACGGGTCCCAGGCATGACTCTCACTAATACTAATCACAGACCAAAAGAGGTGAAGAAAATAAGTTAAGACAAACACGTAAGGATCTGCTGCTTTGTTCAAATGTATACACTCCTTTTATCAGTTAGAGAGGATTCCCCTTCTCCCCATCCAAAGGTTTTCTTTCTGGTCATTTCAGCTTTCAGATGTCTTTTGACCAGTTGATCTGTGAACACAAAAATGACCACATCGCTGGGGCTCTGGGAGACGTTTTGGGTGTCCTTCCTTAGGGGTTTTGGCTTTGACCAGGAGCGTGTTTCTAAAGTGAACCTCTCAGCTGTTCCCGTTTACTTTAAGGAGGCACATTTATCTGTTGATCATAAAGACGTCTCAGGGCATGCAAACAGATTTCTTTTGTATGTAAAAAACCCCAAAACGGTGCCACAGAGTGTGCCGAATCCACTTGAATTGTTAGTGAGATAGTCCAAAAAGAAACAAGGGAAATGCTGGCAGCGTGGACATGAGGACTTCGGCAAACGTTTCACTCCACAGTCTGGCTCCTCTTGGGCTGCCGTGCTAGCGAACGCAGGCACAGCCTTACAGATTTCCACGGCCAGAGATCCCAGGACTGATCACAGATGCTCTGGTTTCAGCTCAGGGGTGGTGCTGGGGCCTGTGCCTGAGGAGTTTCCCAAGACTCCAGAAAACTTAAAAAGCCTCCAGTGGGACGGGGCAGCAACCGGGCATGGGGCAGTTGGCAACACATGCATGCAATTTCTTCTCATTTTTGCAACTCGTGTCCTTTAGTTTCAGATCTACTCATTTCAAAAATTCCACTGCTCTGTTTATATCTCATTTGACTGAAATAACTCTCTGCTATTTTAGATTTAATCATAATCTCCAAAATAATGTAATTCCCATTAAAATACACGTATTCTGAAGATTACCAGACTGACATAGAGAATTTGGTAAAAATACCCAAGGGAACTCTTCCATGGACTAAGAAGAAAGGATGACTGAGACAATCCATCAACATAAATTTAGGCTGTATAAATATTTTTATCCTACAAGCTAACTCGCCAAGAATTAAGTGTTCTTCTGCACCAATCATGGCAGTACATTTTATTCAGAGTTTTGTTTGGTTACTTTCCTTCATGTAAAGATTTTCTTTCAGAAGCCAACAGCTAACTCGTTAAAGGAAATTTGACTAGTCTTAAGTAAGCTACTTGTTATTTCACTACAGTGCAGTATTAATGGGAATAACATAAAGGATAATGGAATTAAGAACTCGGTAACAGCTCAAACAACATCCCCTTATATCAGACTAATTCCAGTGTGTTTCTGTAGTAATCTGTTCTGCACCACTCCAGTGTGCTTATGCAATCAGAGCAAAGAGCTGTTACCAAGGAAACCAATCAACCCAAGACCCCTTGTGTGTGAAAAATGCAGATATTTAACACCAAAAATCCCATATAAAATAACTTCAAATAGCAACCCAGACTGGACCTACCTCTGACATTTATAAGTTCATGCAAATCTGGCAGTTGCTGTTCTGACCTTTCAGTTAAATCATTTTGCAGCTGTGGACTGAATAAGAAAATTTCTGTTAAAAAAAAAAATTAAAGATGTATTGGTCCAACACACAGAAAAGTTTATCCAATGTTATTAATTACAACAAAAATGCAAACAACAGAATTGTATCCCATAATTAATAATCCATTATTTTTATTAAGCTTATAGCCAAAAAAAACTAGGACTGCTCTCAATGTGGATCGATAATCCTATTGCACAGAATGAACCGATACAAACCCTTACTATCAATGGACATGCTAATAATAAAAAAAAGGGCTTAACTTTAACTCTCCATACCTTATGGTATGAAGCTTCTTTCCAAAGCTGCTAATCACACTTAGCTCGTTAGCAGATGGTAATGCCCAAATTCCTCAACTACATATTTATTGTAAATCACTACAGGATTGGATACTAGATAGCTGTGTTCTCCAGCAATGTACAACCTGGATCCTACACAGGGAGAAGTGGCAAAGCCCCTCGTTCATCAGGACCTGAGTTCTTAAAATTACCATTAATTTTGCCAACAGACGCGGCTAACTGCAGATGCTCAGCAATAGTAAGCCCAGGTCTGTATGCACACAGATGAAATTTACATAAATGGTTTTAATTTTCTGGTTTCTTCTACACTCCTTTAAAGTTTGTTTCTGGAGATATTGTCTGCAACTGCAGGGGCTAAAATTCAAAGCAAAAGTCTTCTAAGTTTTACATCTCACATAACGAGCTTTAAGAAAAACTCTTCGCTAAGAGAGAGAAATTGCTGCCCATAGACACTGAGAGTTCTTAAATGACAATTAAGTCCTCCAGATGCAATTTATGAAAGCACAGAAATATTACTTAAACTATACATATAATGGTGCAGAGCTACTTCTTGTTGAAGACCATTATCTTTGTGGCACATAATCTTGAAAATGAGTCTGTATTTTAATATGCATAGTACAATTTACTGTCTGTAATGATCGCTGATAATATCTTGTTGTAGGACTGCACCTGTAAAGGACACACTGTAGATAGAAAGATTAAATTGGAAGTTAATTCCTTACTGAACAACAGTGTCTAAAATGGAAAGATTTTGAACATATGGAACTAACAAATACTAATCAAGCTTAACAGAAATTTGCATGCTTCAGGGGATTTAACAATAGCTTTAAATCATTTGTGTTACTAAATAAGCACACACTGCTTTACAGAAATCAAACCTCCCAGTTAACTTCATTTGTGCTAATAGAAGTCACAGAAGATATGGCTGGCCTACTCCGCTGGCAGAAAGCAGCGGCAGAGTTAGGAGACAGTTACACAAAGCCCCAGAACACCTTTATTTTTTTTCAGTGCAGGAGTGAAATGGTTTTTACTCAGGTTTCTGTCATATTTAAGAGAGATGCATCACATGTTAGGAAACCAATCCATGTTTCTTGGATACCAAAGGTAAGGCACTGGAACAGGTTGCCCAGAGAGGTTGTTGAGGCCCCATCCCTGGAGGTGTTCAAGGCCAGGCTGGATGTGGCCTTGGGCAGCCTGGTCTAGTTGGAGGTGTCCCTGCCTATGGCAGGGGGGTTGGAACTCGATGATCTTCAAGGTCCTTTCCAACCTAAACCCTTCTATGATTCTATGATTCTTGAACTGCTTAAACAGTTTAATATAGTCCAAAGTTGTACGTGATAGTTTTGTTATTGTTAAATTTAGTGTATGTAAATACAAAGAGAGCGCCTGTCTTAAAGTTTCCTTGAAGCTATGTTGACCCCAACCACTTCTTATCTACTGTATTCATCAAGTCAGAGAGCTTAAGTGGTTATCTAGCAGTAAACAACAAATAAAACCATTTAAAAGGCATAGTTGCTTTTACCTTCTCCTCTTCCACGGTAAGTTTTACTTTGGCATAAGTTTTACATGTTATATGTTCTAGCATATAACATGGATGAAACCCTGACATAGATTAACCTGACGTATTCTACTGTTCGCTCTTACAGATTTCTGTAAGCGCTCAAAGCAGCAGCCTGTCTCTCCTCCCAGCCATGCTCCAACAAAACGTTTGTTTTCAGCTCTCCCTCACACACATCACACATTTCTTCTGAAAGGAGTTCAGCACTGATCATAAAGAAGCCACCAACCCTGGTTTTGCACCAGCTGAATGAATTTCTAATATTAGGAATCCGACTACGATCTGCCATGTGAAAGAAAAGAGGAAACTCAGGGTCTGGGGCCAAAGGAAGGGGCCACTGTGGGAGTATTTTTGCTTTTTGGGGACTGGAGGGGTATTTGGTTTTAAGAAGTAAAGCACAAAGTCCAGTGAAGGAAGTAAGATCTGGTGCGCTCCTAAATCTCTGTCGGACAAAGCAAATGATAAATATCTTTCTTTTAAAAACACTAATTTTGAGCATTTCTAGAGCATTGCTAAGTATCTAGCACAGAATTGACGTGAAGAGCATTTGCCAGGCTTGTTTGGATGTTCCACTTCTTCCCATGGCCAAATTGAAAGTGAGCTAACTGGCACTTTGGGGGCTCAGCAGATGACTCTATCGCATGTTATCAGAGCATTAAATAAAGCACCTTCTCTTCTGGTGCACACAATATTCATTTTCCCCTTCCTTTTTGAACTAAATAACCTATGTACTGCCATACAATACACTGAACATCTCAGTCCTTGTAACAGTCACTTGTTTTGTTAAAGATATACATTATCATAACTTTTTAATTTTTTAATCAGGAAAGACAACTGCATTGAGTTATATGATGCGTCTCCAAATTACTTCTGTGGAAGCTGACATGGGAAAAGTGCTGGCCCTCATACGTTAGCCTGGGCTTGGAAAGTTGAATTTGGGGTTTTCTGGTTCCCACATAATCCCTGTTTTATCTGACGATTACACTGCAGTCTGCAGGATAGTGTTAAGATGCCCGGGCTAGCTGTGAACGAAGTGGCTCGGGTACTCAGCTAATTAGGAGTATTGGCACAGAGCTCAGCATGGCTAAATTCACCCTGCTGTGAAACAGGCTACCCAAGAAGAAGCGTAAATTGTCTTCCGTCATGGAGGCGTGGGCATTTTTGGTGGGGTTTTTTGTTGGATTTTTTTTTTGTATCCAAGCTAATAAATTTAGCTCAAGCACCTCAACACTGCAATGCAGAGTAGCTACGTGTATCTGTAGTTAACAAAGCTGCTCATGCTACCTCAGCTAGAACAGAATTCAATACACTCCCATGTAGTTTAATCATTCCTTCCATGCTAGCACAAACTGTAGTAACATAAATTTATTTCAGTAACATAAGCAGATGAGTCCTGGCAGCATCGCAAGTAGCAAGTCCATTAATTCATCTTTATCACATTTTATGCTTATGCTCATTCTTGTATCCTTTTTTTTAAGGAAAAACAAAGGCAGCATTTCTGTAGAAGACATCCTCACAAAGAAGTGAATCAGCAAAAAGTATCTACCTTGTCTATGTGCTCTAAAAAGTCCGTGTGTTTACAGAACATACCCGGAGAGCCACCGGGCATTTTTCATCTCATCCATCTCCCCACACCGCAAATAGGAACAGATTCCCGTCAGCAGCCAGGCTCTGGGAACCCAGGTCACACTACGCAATGCCTTATTACATGGAAAGAAGATAACGACGTAAGTGTGAAGATATTATCAAAAAAGCGTCTTCCTCTGTTAGCAGGAATATAATCACGGCTGACCTGTGTGCAGTGAAGGTGTTAATGGAAGACATAACTACAAGTATTTTTTTGAGCTCACTATGTTAATAGCACACACATTTTGGTCCATTACAAGAAAAGAAGAGTATTAGTTTCCAGCACGCTGCAAAGGAAATCCTGAAGGGTGAAAATTCAATGCTTTTCACAGAAAAAGCCTTCTCCAGCCAGAAACTTAATCGAAATATTTTACAGCAATGCTTGCAAAATAAAAGCAAATATTGCTTTTTATGTTAATGACCATTAACTCACTAGACCCTAGTGCTATAAACTATGGTTTATTAAAAGTAGAAGATGAAGACTGGCTAAAAAGTAAGTTTCAAATAAAATGATTAATGATTAGTATATTTATTCTTCTGCGACGAACTGGATTATTAAGTGCATTGAAATCATTAACTGACAGATGTTCCTACTTTCAGTAAAAGCTCAAGTTGAAATACTAGATAAGACAATACACATTAAGAAAGTTAACATCATATATACACTTGATATAATGGGAGACTGATTCAAAAGATTGGAAGTATTATTTACTTACTTAAGACCAAAATTTAAGATTTGCTTGTGTGAATCAACTGACTAAAGACAGCACTGAGTAAAAGTCACTGACCGCTGTTGAGCTGGTAAAGGCTCATTTATTTAGAGTTGAATTCAGATGGGTAAATGTTTGCAGAGCTCACTGAATTATGGACCGAAAAGCAACCAAATCATTATAAAACTCATCAGAGGACCATAGGGCAAGACTTGCTTTTTGCACGAAATCACAGTAATTGCTGTGATATGTACTAGCCCTCCACTGAAGAACCGGAATATTTCAATAACTGTATTTGAAGTATGATTCCTACTAGTTAGTCAAAATCTTGAGCAAATACTGTTCATTGGCATTGTTTAAAATATAAAACCCACAGTCTTAAAAATTAATTAAAATTTAACACAGAAAATCAACAGAAACTAAAGACATAATGAAGTTCCTGTGTACTTGAAGGAGGACTTTTAATACACACCTGTTCATTACAGGAACTAATGACAGCTAGAGTAACACACAGGGAAAACAGGACATACCGGGACAATAAATATTTTTGTTGGAATTTGAAAGTCATTGCATGAAATAATGTAAACCATAAAAATTATTTATGTCAACTTTTACATTAATCTATGTGGAATCAGCAAGCAGATCTGCTTGCTTTCTTTTAAGTATTCACTCAGGAGTTTACATTTTGGTTTTATGACACTCCAGGAAAGCTTTCTTCAGCATTACCCTAGTTTTTACACTGCACTGCTTCAAAATGCTAAGTCAGAGTCATAAAAAAAGTAATAAGTTTAGAACATTTTGTCCATATAGATTTTTCCACTGTCATATCAAGGTATGCAATTTGTACGCAGTTTACATAAACCAAACTTCCAGTCTTAATTGGCAAAGCAAAGGCAAATCTCTACAACCTTTAAAAATTATGAACTGCATTTTCAAGAGACCAAGATCCAGCTTGCCTTATGTTGGTTCCACCTAAGCAAATCAATTGTAGCTACACCTTTGGAATTCAGTCCTAGATATTAATTTTTGTTTAATACGCACAGATTTTTTTACTGTGGACCCTAACTTATACAACAATCACTGTAGTCAACACTGAGATTAAAAATATTAAACTAAATATATATACATCCGTATGTATGAATGCATATGTATAAGCGCACACATATACACACACATATATATGTGAAAAGATATGCAAAGACCTGAGCAATCGGGTGGAAATAAAAGATGCATCCGAATTTCCTGAAGCTTGTTTTGACTAAAGAACATGTAAAATCTTGTTCTTAGTGAGGGCTTTTCTAAATTAAAAATGCATTCACGGTATTTAACTTGCTGCTGCCACTTCTGATTCAGGTCTTTGTTTTGACCAGGAAGGAAAGAGCTAAAGCATCGCTGGAGTCAGCAAAATACTGCAGAAACAGCAATCAAGTGACTCAGCATTTAATAGCAGATGACTGCTAAGACATTGCTTATAGGAATCAGAAGACAAGTTATAGTTTATGTAGATGAGAAATAGGAATATTCCTCTTGCAGCGGACAAAACTATTCCTTTTGCCACAGTATGGTGTGCAATTAGCTAATAAGAAGTGGAGAAATCACATTGAGAACAGTTTGATTTTTATAACAAGAAGGAAATAAATGCTACTTACCCACTCTCTTTGCATTATATAAATAAAGAGGTGACTGTCTCTGAAAGCCTGTAATTGCACCACTGAAAGAATCTAATTTAGCCATAATATCAGGGTAGCATATGCAATGACACTAAAACTTCCTATACAATACCAGAATTTTGCTTTCACCATCGACCATGAGCAATCACGACCTTGGGTCAGGGGTCTGTCTAGCCCCAATGCTTTTTTTTATCTCTGGCTTCTTTGCAACAGCACTAATAATTCCTTCACTGCTAATTGCCATGTGGACACCTGTCCACTTGGAACTCTATTAAGAATATTGGTTTTGTTTCATAAGCAATTGCAAATCCATCATATAGTAATGATTCTGGCTACTGTCAACCTGGGTGGCTTCAAACCAACAACCAAAATAAAGTGAAAATCTTGACCTCCTTCCATTATGTAGGGCCGCTAAATTAAGTTTAATCTGTCATCTGTGGCGCTACGTGGCAGCTGCTGGGAGAATATCCAAGTTTTACAAGTCTTGGAAGTATGACAGCATCAGATAACTGCAAGAAACCACCTTCTACACTCGTAACTCACATCCTGACTCTGGCATATTTAGTGCTGACAAAGGAGACTTCCCCAAGAATTCCCCCTCTTAAAAAGGGCCGATTTCAGGGAAGGGGGAGGAGAAAGGAAGAAAGACAAAGAGGGTGGTATTTCTGCATTTCTTTTCATAGTTATAACTACTCCAACTACATGGCATACAACTGCCCAACAAAGGGAAGAAGATAGAAGGGTAAATTTTCATTGTGGTGCACAGGGATTTAATTATACGGCTCCCATAAATGTTAATGGGAATCACATGATCCCATCCTTGTACAGTGCAATTAAAATTCACCCAAGAGCATCAATCATTTCTCAGACCAGAAAAGGTAGTTTAACACAGCTAAATGCTGAGATTAAAAAAAAAAAAAAAGTGTGCAGAGCGGAGAGAAGCACTGGATGTGAAGGCTGGTTTGGGAACACGCCCAGGAGAATACGAAAAACTCAAATTCTGTCATAATCTCTAAAGGACTGAGATGAGGACAAGAAAGAAAGAGAGGAGACCACAGATCATTTACAGATAAAAAATCCTGGTGCAGTCTCCACTGATGCAAAATTCAATTTGGTTTAAGAATACTATAGCTAGAATAGTTAGGGGGAAAATAGCAAGGGGGATCCTGATGCCTGTAATACTAGACTTTCCCCGGTTTACCCAATGTAAATGGGTGTCATAGGTGAAAAAATAGCTTGATCTATGAACGCCAACAGGCAGCTGATAATTGGGTGTATGTGTCTTTGTTTGACTGCCCAAAACTGAACTTCTGAGTCCTCAAGCAGAAGCCTGCTACTCGCTAGCTGCAACTGGTACCAGCTAGGAGAAAATTTCAGTAACACCTGGGCTAAATAGAAGTGGCATGTCCTGAATCCTCCTATTAATAAGGAGACATGAGACAGCATTACCAATTAGGAGGCCTACCACGTGTTGTGCTTCTGCACAGAGACTATTTAGACTGGGAAACTGGGGGTTTGGGTTCTGGAGAAAACCACTGCTGCCAGAAAGAAGGGTTGCTGAGAAGAGGAGGTGGTCTCAGAAAGAAGAAGGGAGCCTGGAAAGGAGAAGGTGACAATCTTGGCTGGAGGAGAGATCCTGGAAGTCGGGGAAGATCCTAGAGATCAGATTGCTTCAAGGAGATGGATGCTGGGTGGTGCTCAGGGACCTTGGCTGGGGACGCTTGAGATGGGTGACCACAAGTAGCAACACCATATGAACCAAGATGACTTTCTGCCCAGCCTTCCCAGGGCAGCAACGACATCTCTGTGGGAAAGTCAAGACCTAGGGAGTGTAACGCTGCGGGGAGAGCCACCAGCGGGTGTGTGAGCTAATCAGGTAGGGTGAAAGCTCTGCTCTTGTTGGCTCTTCAATAAGGCCCAGTATGCAGATCTGCTATGGGCTGCTGTTTATTCTGCCCTGTCCGTGGGAATAGGCTATTGCGCATTTTGATTCCCATGTTAATAAAATTTCAGAGTTTGCTTCAGCTATACTGCCCTCTAGTATTCAGTCTAAAAGAAAACTTTTATTACATGCTAATGGAAATTCTATTTGATTTCAAGTGATAAATGCCTGTGGTTTCTGGTAAAAAAAGATCTTGAATTTTATTCCAGTTTATGACCCTAAAGTCCAAGACCCTGCTGTGTTGTGCCTGGAAGAAATAAATCATTGGAACTGAACCACTGTGAAATCAAAGAAAGTGAAGACTTTGAGGAGAGACACTTTTTTACCAGCCTTCCAGTGACAAAATAAAAAGGAAGCTATACAAGAAAATATTTGTTATTACTTACCTCAAAGGGCTAAGGCTAAAATTGTTACTTTCTGTGAATTAGATAAAGACTTTAGAGACAGCAGGTGTTATAAAAATATAAAGTACTATATTAGAATTAATTATAAAATGTAAGTGTCTTAGAAGTGAGCCTTAGCAAAACCAGCTTAGACATTAAAGAGATTTCCTTTCCAACCTAAACCATTCTATGATTCTATGAGATGAACTCTGAAATAAGCTTAGTACTATTTTTATTGTGATCCCATAAAAATATGCCAGAACACATGCATATTTTCATTGTCATCTTAAAATCTAAAACTAGGTGGTAAACAAAAGTCCATAAAAATGCAAAGCTTCATAAATTATATCTATTCGGCACCTATACATAACAAAAACTTACTAAGTAAAAGCTGGGCAAGGGGAGGTAGGAAGAGGGAGAAGGCACGCAGGATCTCCCTGGAGCTTGACTCGATAGCAAATAAACCTCTCCTTGTCACTCTTGTTGGAACAATTTGATTTCATACTACTGAAAGAACATTTCAGTGGGCCAAAAATAAGCACATAGGATCTTCCCACCACTTCTAGAGTCAGCGTTCCTTTTCCCAGCATTATGAGCATTTATCTATGTGAAGCAGGAGAGCTCCAATGGGGAATAAAAAGAAGTGAGAGAGACTTATTCTGTGGTATGACTATAAAGAAGACCCAGATTCATGCCTCTACTGTGCTCGGTTATCTCTTTGATTGAGGAAAAGTATATAAACCCTTTCTGTGTCTAACTCAAGCCAGACTGCTGAACACAGATCTACAAAGTGAATCTGGATCACTGTGCTATTACTGCTACTAGACTTTCTTGCTCTTCAACAAGAATTTCGTACTGGATTTCATAAAAAATCCCTAAGATTATTTTTTTTTAAACAAACAGGCTGAGAAAATGTTCCAGCTTTTACCAAAACAGCGTTTCAGATCAAAATCCTTTTGAGAAGTGTTTCCTAACACAGTTTATTAAAAAATAACCACACAACAGAATGGAGGATAGCATATATAAGGCTCCCGAATTCAACAGATCTTTTTTTCCCTTTTGTAGCTGTTAACTGACTTTCCATGACAGAAAAAAAAGCAAACTGGGATTATTTGATCTCCCTGTTGTTGTGTTTCCTCCTTCGCCTCTCAGAGCAGCCAAGGACCTCCTGACTGTTACTTGTGCTGCACGATTGACTGTGGGGCTGTCCATGGAATGCCAACAGTATCAGAAATTTGATGGAGTCAAACCCAAATAGTCAAAGCAAGAGCAAGACCACTTTCAAAAATCAAAGCAGAACTAAAAAAAACCTAGGGTTTCCCATATT
>VUYV01000158.1:300195-325495 GCA_008711295.1 Anarhynchus alexandrinus | reverse complement strand
AAAAAAAAAACAAAACAAAACACACCACCAAACTAAACCCACAAAAACAAAACAAAACCCAACAGAAACACAAAAAGCCAAAGACAAAAAGCCATTAACAAAAAAGCCCCACAAGACCAAATATTCCATTAGGAACTGAGAATTTCTGTAAAGTGCTGAGGACTTTAACTTTCTACTGCGTTGATCAGGAGCTGATGGAATTCAGTGATACACAGAACAAATGCCCATGAGCTAGGAAGTTCTGCACAGAGAGCTCTATCATTTCATCTGAGACAAAATGTTACACGAAGCAGAATACAAAACTTTGCATGGGGTACATTTTTTGTGAATCTATGAGGAGGTGACAATGCAAGCCTTAATGTTGCCAACATCTATCTGTGATGGTGAACTCTTATTACTTTAACTTTCTGTCTTGCATCACATAAAGACATCAAAACCTTGAACTATGTGCATAATCCAACCTCACAGTCTCCAACTACGGTTCTCAGTACAGGTAAAGGGTCTCCACGGCTCCAGAAGACCACTACTTCTCTTTGGATTCATGAAGTGCCACAGTTAGAATCATCAGTCAGAGCATTCGCATGACTAACAGAAACAAATGAGAATACAAGAGAAGAATGCAAAAGCTGTCAAACCATTATTAGTTTTATTGTACTACCATTACATCCTATACTGGGGGAAAAAAAGAGAGCTTAGCTCTTAAACACACTGCTATTCCATCCCCAGACAACCCTGAGAACAAGAAGGGACATTATACAGGATCCCACCAATTAGGAGATGATGCTGATTCACACCCAAACCATTCTATGGATTTTTAAAGTTACCCCAAATTTACCCTTCTTGAAAACAATTGGCTGGTTTCAACCATGGACAGAGCTCTGCAAATACAGGTAATGATAAGAAATGTATTTTCACCCCTATTTAGTCCAAAGTGTTATGTATTCTCTATTTCCTGAGTATAAAGAAGAAAATATTTTTAGAAGCGCTAAGCAAGCAAAAAAAAAAAGCAGAGTATTTACTGATACAGATATTGCATATTTTTTGTGAAGGTCATGAGATAAAATTGGAATCACTTTAAAATAGCTTGTGCTTTGATTAGCCATTTTGCAGCCCTGTCTTCCTTCACACAGATTCATTAATATACCCCTAGAACTGTCATTATCCCGATATTCAGAAGGCTTTTTTTTTAATAATTAGTATTCTAATTCCAAATTAAATGCATTCAGCATCACTGTTTCTTCAGCTGAAAAAGGACTGCAGGAGTACACACGTTATTTTTTCATAAATATTTTGTTGTAGTAGCTGCCCGAAATAAGATGTTTTCCTCGTCCTTCTTACCAGAATACTGTGATTATTTCACAGTAGAACTGTGAGGATCTTCCAAGAAGATCAAACTCAACTCAAACCTCAACAAATATTCACCCAACTTGTTCTAGCTCCTGTTCCCCTTCCTTACCACAAAATAACACCACCATGAATGAGATGCACCGCTTCTTGGATGTGGCAATCCTACCCACTCAGCCACTCCCTCCTCCTTCTGCACAGGAAGGCTTCCACAATACTCATCCCAATTTAAAGATTTCTTGGCCCTCTCGGCCACTGAGAACACATGATTACTTTTTGTCTTAAAACAGCCATTTGGAAGACAGTTATTAGTCTTCTCTTTCCTATATCTTGACAGGGCCCCTGAATACTTCTGTGAACTAAGTATTGAAATGAAATCATAAACACGGCAACAATAGCATGTCTAAGAAATGACAATATAGGCAAATTTTATTGTTTCAGGATCAATACCCTCATGATTACAAGGTACCATTTTGCATCATACCCACCCTCAGAATGTGCCCCGTGCCCTTGCCCTGCCTTGAAAACACCCAGGCATTGGAAGCTTTTCTTTCAAGAGCTTTAATACTAACACAAACCCAACAGGGTTTTCCAAAGACCCTGAACTCTAGTATCCCAGCAGCTGACATTAACATTTTCACTGAGTGGACTGGGAACCCAGCTCAAAGATGAGTCTTTTTGGAGACCTCATCCTGAATTACAATCTTCTGAACTACGGACTATTAATTAAACAAATGATAATTTGCCCTCTCAGTTTAGCTTTAATCAGGAAAGCTTTCTGAATGTGGAGATGATCTCAGTGTAAACCTGCAGTATTATTCACTAAAATCAGTGAAGTTACCATGAATTTATAAGAGGGTAAATGCCTCAGAATTTAGTCTCCTGCATGCCACTGTTTTATTCAGTCTAAATTTTGGAAAATAAATCCATAAATAAAATAAATCACAGCACATTCTAAAATCATAAAAACCTTCAACTTGCCAAATGAAACACTAAATTAACATACAAAAGGAGTTTTAACTCATTACTCATGAGTTTTAACAGAACTGGTAAAGAAAGATACGTTGTCGTGCCTATTTTGAGAGGTATGAATGTCACCTTTAAAAGATTGCTCGAAAGACTTCTGTGAAGAGTGGTAATGTGTAAAATATGAAGTAATCCAAAAGAAGCATTAACCTGTGGGTTTTCTTTTGTCTGCTGTGTATCTGTTCTTTTCATCACTTCTCATTAGATCCACAATAGAGAACAGACAATAGTGTCACATTATTCTCCGTGAGCTTTTAAGAAAATTTAAGATACTTAAAGGGTCAGCAGCGAGATTATCATTGTCGAGGAAGGGGTTTCTCAAGCTATCCCCCACAGAACAGAGAATTAACACAGCAGATTAGTCACCTCAGTGCTGTGATATTAGCATGTGATACACCGCACCATACCACGCTACTGTTTCAGTGTTGCCAACTCATGCAAATCACACAATAATTGGTATTTTCCCTAAGGCTGGTATAATGAGATTACATAAAAATAATACATCTTTAAAAACTAATACAATTCTGAGCCATATGCTTAGGAAAAATCTTGAAGTAATTGTTCTCTTTGATCTCAAAAAGCCAACAAATAGAAGAAAACAAATTCTGAAATTCATTACAGTTAAAATTTCACAATTTTTAAGCTAGTCAGTGGAGATCACCTAAAGATCCAGTTGGAAATACTGCGGGAATGTCAGCACAGTTAACCACCCCATTTCCAAGCCCCAACCACTGTACACATTTTCTACTTAACTCTCCATCACGTATTATGTGGATTATTTTTGGATTAGAGTTTTGTTCAATATGGGCCTTTGAGGGAAAATAACTCTTATGATTTAATTGGAGTTATTTGATTTGATTATTAACTGGACACTGTCTGCTGTTGCCCAACCAGCAAAGGACTACAGGGTTGTGTGCATTCTCCCTCTGCGTTGGAACAGCAGGGAAAGCCAGTGAAAGGGACATGTCAGCAAAGGACTGGCAGTGTAGGAAGGGGCAGGAAGGGGTTCACCGTGTGAGGGGTCTGGGAGAAGCATCATTGACTCAAATCTCCAAAGGAGAATTACGTGGCATGTGCTAAGGCGCAGCTGTGCTGACAGCAGATAGTGACTGCTGGAAGTGCTTTGCGGTTTGAGTCCATCAAACATTGCTAGTGGCAGTTTTGCTACTGTGCTGTGCACACAGGCTTCTTTACTTCTCCCAAAATTCTTTAAGTTACACAATAGAATGCATAACTATATGTGTATATCACTGCGCTCATCCCCAGTACAATTACATTGTTCTCACAGCAAGCAGAGTAAGAGATGCTGTTAATTTCCTTGAACCCTTTTAAGTTGACTGCTCACTTAATTTAAGAACAAAGCAGCAGCAAGTAACTTATTCTAACTATTCATGCCATGACTCTGCAGATTAAACAGGTAATGCATCATGCCTCAAAGTCTTTCGGAAACAAAAGCTAGAAAAGAAAAGCATGGACTTGCCTGTATCATGCATATTACACAGATACCCTCATATATATGTCTAAAAACTAAAAAGCGGCCAGTACAATGTGAATTTTGTACTATAGCACATACAAATAGTAAGATGCAGAAGTTAATACAAAACTGTTTTGGCCCTAAATAACCAAAGAATTGAATTCTCCAAGTGATTCTGCGTCAGCTGGAAGCAGCTGAAAGGCAGAAGCTGAAAGCGCCCATTTCTGTAAGCTGTGCCCTCAGGACTTTCTTCCTGTGTGGTCCTGGCTTTCACTCTGTCAGGTCAACAGACCCAGTTCTGCCAAACCTAGGGCACGTTACAGGCTATAGCATCTCCTCTCTGAGGCGACTGGGGCGAGAGCTTAGAAATGATTGTTTATAGGCTTTGATCCTGGTTGTCTTTATATACATACTCTGTGGTAGACTTTGGTGTATTACTGTCAGTCTGTGTTTAATATATAAGCTGTAAGTATTTTAATTTGTCAACAATGTAGATTAAAACCCAAGAGGCAGATGAGAAGTGAATACTCCACCGATTTTCNATAGGCAGATCGTAAGACCTGGGGGTGTGGAGAGTTTTTATTGGACATTTTCCAGTGCTAGCCAAGGAGCAGCACAGAAGCAGGTGTTCAGAACCTGAAGTACTTAAACCAATAATAAATTATTTGTACTTTTAAGAATTTTCATGACATTCATACTGTTTCTTAAAGTAAGTTCAGAGAGATGCCTTGCAACATTGAACCTACTGATTAATGCTAGACATTTACTTCATTTCCTGGTTTTTTTTTTCATTATTTTTTTCTACTGATACAACTGCATGAAGCTGGTCATGCTTCTGCCCTACTTGATACATAAGAGAGGACTTCATCTGCACAGGAAATTCTTCTAAGGAAAAAAAAAAAGCACGAATTGTTTTCTTATAATTCTTTTGAATAATACTTAGCATCAGCAACAAAATATCTAAAAACCATTGCTGGTTTTCATTATTATAAATTTGGAATTCAGTTTCCATCAGGAAACTTACCTGCTTAAGAGGATGAATTATTGTATTTAGGTCCCCTTAGTCAGTAATTCATTGTTTCTGATTAAATGCGGTAATTTTTAAATTACTATAATGAGAGTTTAACTACCTTTTACTAAGAAGTATTTAAACATTATGCAAACAAAGATTATTCCATGCTGTTGGAAATTGCCCCTCTTCTAAATCTTTCCCCAGTCACATGCTACCCTTAGACATCACTTACACGTTCTTGGCAGATCTACAGCAGAGACTGTACATTTGACGTTTCAGAGAGCATCTTCCGAAAGCAGCTCTCTCAGACTTCTACCTTCTCCTGCCCTGCAGAAGGGCTCAATACTCCTTCACCTGAGAAATCTGCTAGAGCAGTGGTCTCCAAACCTCTTTGATCATACACGCCTATCAGTAAAAACATTTTCTGCAAAATAAATTTTATTTATGAATTATATTCATGTACTACTGTACTAATTTTATGTATATTGTAAAGCATACACGAAAATAGAGATTGAAAAGGATGAGATAAAGATGAAATAAACACTATTTTTAAAATATTATTTCATTTATTAATGGTATGAAAAATATTTTCTTCCCACACTCCAATGGGTTGACTTGCACACACGCCCCATTGTGTGTGTACACCCTACTTTGGAGCCCACTGAGCTAGAGGACCAAACTGCTTCTAATGCACAGGATAAATGCACACCACAATACTCTGACGCCTTGGCTTCTTTTATCAAGATCATTTGATCTGCTGGGTTGTACCCTAGCTCTCTTTTTACTCATATACCCAGGTTTCTTTTCAGAGACACCAGGGATATATACCCAGGTTTCATCACAACATGATATTAGGAAGAATTCCAAGCCTGCACACCTAAACACAAAAAAAAGCTCCTGGGTTCACCAGTTAGTTTTCTTCACTGCATACCAGCCTCATTTTTCAGTAGGTCCTAATGAGTTTGACATCTGCAAGGGACATCTCTGGAGACATGGCTGGGTGATAAATACAGTAACTCAGAACAGCTTCTTTAGAAGCCATAGGAAAAAGCAACTGGAGAAAACACTGACACAAAAGCCAGGTTACATCTTATCTTCCCTAACTTCAGTGTTCTCCCCGAGGCTCCTGTCTGGCTCTTCTGAGTATGGCCAGTTTTGTTCATCTCCCTCCCCCAGGGAGCAGGAACGGAGAATCATGATCATCTTCAAAATTAGCTAGCTCCCTACTTTTTCTCTTATATGCCAGCAGAAGGGTTGTCTCAGGCCATTGCCATGTTATTCTGTGTGCCCGTTGTCTCAGGCAGAAATTAACTCTTTAAAACCACGTACAATTCAATAATCAAATCAGCTAAGATATATGAAAGTCATAGGATCTTCACAGTTCATTAACAATTTTTACTGTCTCTTGGCTGTGACTAGGAGTGTGAACACAGCATCCTCAAAGGCTGCAATTCGATCTTCTATATGATATATAAAAATTCTGGCTTTCAGTCCTTTAAGCTGATTCCCATTTTACTTTAGGTATCCTTACAAAATATCAGCTAATCTTTCAAATGAGTACATTACGGTCTTACAACTGGAAAAAGATTAGTCAGAAGTTGCTATTTCTAAGTATTAAAAAAAGATTATGAACTTATAACAACTCAGCTATGGTGCATTTGCTCAAAATCCATCTCATTAGAAATGCTATGTAAAACTCCTCATTCCTGGAATGCTTCATAAAGAACACATTATAAAATGCTTTATAATCGAAGATTATAATCAGTTTTAATCAAAGTAAAAATTCTAGACAACTTTCTCAAATGGCACAGTGTCCTGATGCCATGATTTTACAGGTTACAACATATACCTCAAACACTTACTTGGCACTGCTGGGAGTCTCTCTCCCTCATTGCCAGGTCCCACGTCCTCATGTTGTCCCAGAGGGAGTTGTACAACTATAAAAATTGGTCCCTGCAAAAAAACTCTTGATTTCACCAAACTCAGCCCCCAACAGGCAATGCATAATCTTGGCAGTAAATATATCAAATATTTTTCTGTAACCCAGGACAGGTTTTTTGAGAACATTATCTGTTAATCCATTATCTGTAAGAATCACTACTGTAAAGAATCAGTGTCCAGATTTCTCTTGCTTCCTCTTGCTTGCTAAAAAGCATCCCTGGTAGGCAGATCGGCAGACTAACCCCATGCAGACTAAGCCTACCAGCAATCCCCTTCACAGGCTCCAAGTGAAAAGCTCCGGACTGGACCTCCCCCTCTGCTCTATACACAGATGTCACATATAAATCCCTGAGCGGACTGTCTTAGGTGTACTCATGCCATTTTCACATGTGAATCCGTTCTTCTCTGGACTCAGGTAAGGAAGGGGATGAAATGAGACTTCTTCACTTACAAGACATCTCCTTTTGGACTTTGCGATCTTTTAGGTGCTCAAGCTAATTCTGTTACCCATACTGACAAATTTTCAAGCCTTATTCACACCTACCTAAACATACATCCATGTCCCCAAAAGAAATTAAGTAAATTGCTTGAGATCAAGTCAGGTGTGCTGTGGAAATAAAAACAAATTGGTCTCCACACTTTCGTTTCCCTTGGGTCAAAAAACCAAAGGCTGCAGAGTCTAGAAGCTCTCGCCCTCTTGCACCCGTCATTGCTCTCTGACCTGCAGCCTGTCCCCACGCTCTACTTCAGTATTAACTGACGGTTTTCTGAGGCCGCCTTCTGATTATTCTAAATATATCTAACAGATACAACTATTGAAAAAGAAAATACCCCAAAGCATCCAGGTTTTAAGATCCTCCAGACACACCTGAATCAACTAGTCTTTATATGGGACTACAAACTAAGGACCTGGTCTCTTTAAAGAGTTAACAGTTTCTCTTTCAAGGATTAGAACTTAAATTTCTAGTTGGAAAATACTTGGCTAACAAAACCATGTCTGTTATCTGGAAGACAAAGAGCAGTCTTTGAGGAGAATGCTGTTCATGTGTCCAAGCCTCTAAAAACAACTTTGTAGATGACCACTTGTACGGTTTTTATTTGTGTCTGGTTTATAAAGCAATGAGCTTTTAATGCAGCAGCATTTAGTTTAGCCTTGAATGGGTGCTCAAGAAGGGAAGAGCGCAGTTATTTACCAGCGTGCAAGTTCTTCCAAATCACAGATATCTAAAAGATAAAAGCTCAGATTCACCCCACAATGCGAAGAGCCATCTGTAAAGCTGCCAACATAATTGCTCACAGAGCTCCCCAAAGAGCCAGATGCCACCACTTGAACACATTCCCAACTTAGTCATCTGAGCACTGAAGACAGGAGGGAATAGCAGGAAGTTGAAGGGTCAATGGTATGCCATTTATATTCTGAAAAGATGAAACGGATTTTTGGAGAAAATTAAACTGAAAGGACGTCATGCCAAACAGAATGTGCTTTAGCAGCACAATTTAATACTAGAAATAAATGTGTGTGTCATTCTGGAGTTTTTAGAATATGAAAGGCATGAAAATTGTGCTCTGATAATAATACAGAATGAAAATGCGGCAAAATTTCCTCATAATTAAAAGATGTAGTGAAGACACTCATGCAACTTGTTTTTGATTTTCTGCACTTCTCCAATCAGGGCTTTGTTTCCAGAGCTTATTCTTGCAGTAAAATGAAAGCAGGCATTTAAAATCTCATTTTCTTACGCACCTGTTTCTCCGTTTTACTAGCAGTAGCTGCTGTAATTTCTGTAAGTGCTTGAAGGCCGGTATGCGGTCTTAAAGGCTCTTGCAATGGACACAGTATAACAAAAGTGGATAATATAAGGACAAATCTTCAAAGTACAATTAAACTGTGCATTTGATATTGTCTCAGCTCTGCTGCTTCTTTGCATCCCATTACCATTACAAAGCACTGAGTCCTGAAGTCTTAAAGAGTCCAAAATCACTTACCACAAAAATTATAATAAAATATCAATCAAGGGAAAAAGTTGACCAAGATAAATATGTTAGTCTCTGGGTCAATGGAGGAAGCACTACTTCTGCAAGACAGCAGCTGAGTCCTTACCCCTCTTTCCTAATATTTTTCTTTTTTTATCCCTACGGGGCACGTGCCCTTCTGCTCTTTGCTTGGTAGTACTTTGGTCTCACATGGCACCAAACTGGCTCCTCCCTATATGTTGTTCTTTATAATCAACTGAAGGAAGAGGAAACATCTCCCTCTCCATGCCTTCAGCTAAGACAGCGTCAATAAGTGCAAAATGTCATGGCAGGAAGCATAGGACAGATTAACATGGTGGCTCAGGGAACCCCTTATAGACATGGGTGAGGTTTGTCACTCTTCATCTCTTTAACCCCAACTTCGGCCCTGCCAGGTCCAGCTAATGCTTCATAGCTCATTCAGGAGACCTGTGTCCCAGGCTAAGGTGGGATAGTGCCCACAGTTTTTGCACAGAAATCCTCACCATGGAAAGAAATACCTGTGTTTCTCCATGACCCTCTTCCTCTCCATTCCCCTCTCCAGTGCTGCACAGGTATCAAGCCACATTCACCTTCTCTTCTCCACCCCAACTGCCAGGGCTGTAGCCATTCTTAACTCACATTATTTGACCATGTAAAGCTATTGATTAATTTGCTTTTTCCTTATATACCAGGGCAGTACTCTCCCCTTCACATCCTCGTTCCAATGATCCCCTTCCAGCTTATAATCAATAGTGGAATAGGTCCATGGCGGTCCATAATTTTTTTTCCAATTAAAAAAAAAAAATGTTAACTGGACTTCTCTCTCTTCCTCACGATTTGAGAAATGCTGTTATTCTGCCTTTGCAATACCAGAAACACTTGGGATCTCCCTGCTCTGATGTTCATATAGATCAAATATAGCAACCTCCTGTGGCAATACCAAATGCATCTTCATGTGCACTTCATTTTTTAAGACTGCATGACAATTTTCCCTTTCTTTGACAGAACAAATTTTTTTCATGGAGTACAATTTCTGGCCCAAGAAATAAATCTGCTTCTTGATTGTACAAAATTCCAAGACAAAAATCAGGTCTGAGCTACTGGTCATGATTACAGTCTTCTTTTTTGAGCACTAGCCTTGCAGCATTTCTCATTTCAACTTTTTGTCAAGTTACCGAGGGTTTGCCAGTACAAGGGTCACTCAAAAATGTTAATCTGAATTAATTTTTAAAGTGGATTAGTCAAAACATATTAAACCTCTGTGTAGACACTTTCATTCAAAATTACAGCACACTTAATTAACTAATTTGCTCTGGAAATTAAGTTAAATTGAATCAAGACACTTTTAATTCTGATTCAGGGTATCCACATGAGAGTTTAATGTCATTTAATTAATCCACTGTGGATTCACACTTCTATTTAATTTGGATTACCTTTTTGGAGAGTTCCAGTACACAATAGCTTTGATGCTGGATTTGGGCCAGAATTTTCAGAAGGTGAGAATTTTTCATTTAAAAAATAAATCATGGGCCAGTGATACAATTAAAACTTCATTATAGAAAGCTATCCGCATTTGATTTCTTTCTGTCATTTCTCAAGTGTTAAGCTTGACGAGTTAAAACAAAAGTAGTCATTTGATAAACATTTTCATTGAAATACTATATTTAAAAACTGGATTAAATACAAGTGAAATTATTTATTATTGGCATCTATAGTAACCCATACTATTAAAAGAGCTAGATAAGATTTAACTGATTTTAACTGACTTTCTACTTCATTTAACATGCTTTTTGTCTAGTCATTTTTTCACTATACTGTGGGAGGTTCAGGTTCCCCGTCTGCTTCCACAAAGGTCCTGCAAAGCAGAGCTCAACAGTAACAACACTGTGATGCCATTACAGTCTGAAACAAGTGATCCCATTGACTGAAAGTAAATGGCCTGAAAAGCTTTCATGATGGAGGTATTCAGAGAGCCTCGTGAACATACAGGTTCCAGAAAGCTCTCCAGCAACCCACCAGGAGAGGCGATCATCCAAAGAGTTTCTTTCTCATTTAAGGCAGGCCCCAGTGAGTGTTTGTACCAAACATCAGAAGGAAAGACTGAGGTTATCTACGGGAGATGTTGCTCAGCTTGATGGTCCCAAGAGCCATGGTGCACACCATTCTGGGACTGCAAACATGCATACCGTCCCTCCTCATATACATTGGACAGGATTAATAAGGTTCATACTGAGACTTCTGGATTTCTATTTCACCAAGTTAAATGACACGCAGCTATTAAGCAATTCTTGCCTTCTTAGCCATTACTGCTGGGAAACTGCTGCTAGGCCTCAAGTTATCACTAGTTCGAAATTCATACCAGTAATGAGTTGGTCCAGGTATAAAGGGACGGCATTTGTAACCGTGCCCGAAATTGAGTTGTTGCAAAGCACCAGAAAGGTGCCTACAGAAATAGTGGGAAAGGAGGGATCTGGACACGCCTAATACTATAATTTGTAGGTCTATGCACAAATCCTTCTGCTTATGCCATCTCTTATGCCAATCAAATAGTATGCAGAAGGGAAGGTCTGTGCGTGTTTGCAGGAATGCATATGCTTATGAATAAGATGCTAAAAAACTGCCTTTCTGCAAAACTTTGCTGTGGGGACTTTTTCTGGATAGAATTATCCCTTTAAAAAAAGAAATATAATTTACATCACTGTCTAGAACAGAAGGGGTATTGCCTATTGGCAGAATTCAAGTGTCCCTTAAAGAGAAATTTTGCAGTGACAGCAGTAAAGTTGAAGTAATGCAATAAAGCACTGGCAGAAGATATTTAAAGGATGCAGAAATAAAAAAAGACTATTTTAATCAAAAGCTATTAGGAAATTGTACTCCATTTAGTAGAATGACTTTGAAAAAAATAATTTTCCTGCAAATAGTACTAGTAAAGATTTTTTTCATATTTTCTAAGTACTGCAATAAAAATTGCTTCAAAATGAAAATGTAATCATTAGTGTCACTTCTTAGCAGCAAAAAAAACAACAATGTCATGACCAGTCTCAGCAAATTTAGCAGTTAGCAATTTTAGAAGTACATGTCATGGTCAAATATTTTTTGCTGCACTGATATTTACTGACAGCTGTCAATAAGAAATGTGGTTCTTATTTTTAGTTAACTTATAATTATGCTCTTCGCGACTTCAGCATATGAAGGAAAAGTTCTTTTAGGAAAGTCTGTCACATCTGCTCTTCTAACATTGGCAACACAGATGAACAATTTATTTATTTTTTACCAACACTGTCACTTGCCTGCAGTTTTGTGAACTCACCAGAAAAACAAGAAGAAAAAAAAAAAAAGGTGTTTACTTTTCCCTTATGAATGAAGCAGTGTGCATACAAAAAGACATATCTGTCATCTGGATTTACTATACCTCCCCTTCAGGAATTGCATAGGGAGGACTGCTACATGGACCATATCTTAACACATTTACCAGCCACCTCTGCCTACCTTCAACACCTTCAACCCTGGGTTATGTTGCAGGTCACCGTCGGTTCATTGCTGTTAACTTACTCCCCAGCATCCATCACAAATCTCTCTTAGACTGTACTGTGGTAGTGCTGCTGTAGGCATGATGGCTTCGGGATAAAAAGGGAAGGCGGCTTGTAGGAAGGGGAAATATCTTTTCTTAGTCCTGCCGATACAGCTGGGAAAAGCAGCCAATCATCAGGATACGCTGTCCCTTCACCAGACCTCACATAATTCCCATGCAAAAGGATGCGCCGACTGAAAAAGCAGACATCTCTCCCATCAGGGATGAGATGGCCTACTTGATTGTGTTAATTTCCTGAAAATCCCCTCATTAGCAACTGCTATTATTTTCCAATTCCAGACATATTAGCCATCATTGCCAAGATACGAATTTCATAAGCACTTTAGTTATGGTCTCTGCCTGAGGAAGTTTACAGGTTAAAGGTCCAGCCCTGCTCAGCAGGCTTTCAAATGGGGGTACTTAGTGTAATTACCCGCAGAAACATATTCTAAGTGAAACAAATACATACGGGAACAAAATTTGCTGAGAAAGGCTGAATTTCAAATAAAGTGGGAGCTGACAACACGTTTTTCTGCCTTACATACACCTATATATACTTGAGTAGGAAATAGCAGGATTTTGTTTGTGTATCAAGCTTCATTTTGCACTAGTAAATAACTACCCTGCTGAACAACAATACAGAAAGAGACTTCAAACATTTTAGCATGGATTAGCTTCATAATTAATTTGCAGCCAGTAAGAAACAGTGATCACAACTCACCACTTGCTTATAAGAATTCAATCATCTCATATCTTGTTTACAAAGTCATTAGAAACCTTATTCTATTAAAATCTCCAACTGTTTAATAAACACACACAAACAGGAGTTAAATATTTTTTTGCTTAACACAGCACAGACAATATCCATGTCTTTCTGTAGATTGACAGCTTTCATCTATGCCCACCTAATATTAGCATTCAGCTATTTAAAACACTATGATTATTGATGAAATTAAGAAAAAAAAAAAGCACTCATGAGAAATTCTAGGAGGAAAAGCCCTTCATAGACACTGTATTTATGAAGCCTACCAATTAATTGGTATCATCATCTGTATTCATTCTTATATGTAACGCATTTATCTTTGTACTGTTTAACAGACTAATGAGATATGTCAGTTCTTTTGACTTTACAGAAAGAGAACAATGGCTTTTGCAAAAAGGCTTAAAGAGCTCATTTACCGCTGGAAGTTGTGAAGTCTAGTAAAAAAATCCTCTCCACCCTCTACATACCCAAAAAGGACAGCTATCTATGGTGCAGAACAGTTATCCTTCTATCCTCGACACAAATCCTGTGATAAATTTCATAGGCAAACAGGTATGACCACCAGAAGTGGGTCAATGTTATAGGAGAGGCATTTGTGAACAGGACAAGTAGCGCTCCCACCTGAAATCTGGTAACAGTGAACAAGACCGATAGGCGTAGGCAGGGGGAGTATCAGAGGATGCAAGAAAGGGGCAGCAACAACAGCCCCAGGCTAGAAAGACAAAAGCAAGGAGGACAGGAGGGAAAGCCGCTTAGAGAGATATTTACAGTGGCTGATTTCTTCCCAGGCTCCTGTTCCTCCTACCGGCAGCAGCAGAGGAGACGGGCTCTTCCAGGGCGATAATTTAAAGCACCAAGCAGCTATAACCAGTCTTCTGCTGTCAACTCCCCTCCCGGGGGAGACTCCCTCCTTTAAACTGAATGCAAGATTAGGTTTCCTAGGATAAATTCAGTCTTTGTGAATTCCCATACGGTAGACTTTTAAAAATTTCAATCTCCTAACTCTTTTAAAGGCCCTGGTAAAAAATTTCATTGACTTGTGAGGCAATATACTTTGGCCAAAGCTGAGTACCAGTGAGTACCCTATCCTAAGCCCTACTATGAACAGAGAGAGAAGAGACAAGCACGGGGTGATCCGTAGCAGGTACTACACCTGCACAAAGTCAAGCGGCACTGTGTGGGTGTGCTAGCAAGGGACCTGAAAACAGCACAACACCCGAACTAATAATTTTGGAGATTTTGATCCCAGAAATAACTGTTGGGAACCTTGGAGACTTCTGTCTCAGTGCAGCCTCACAACAGATGTGTGGAACACTTCTTAATTTTTAGATCCCGGGCAGAGCTAAGGTTGACACAGACCACATCTTGACCTGCTATATTAGTGCTGTTTCTACACGTCAGAAGAAGTCCTTTTTTCACCTACACAAATGCATAGTCTAAACTACGATGCCCATAGAGTTTGAACATTTCCAGGCTGAAATAGTGGCTGAACTGAGGTAGATGCTTAATTTCCACCATACATGTTTTTCGGGGGGGNGTTGGCATTTTTCTCAGTATCTCAGTTCTTCCTCCAGCAAATCAAGAATTATCTAACGATAGTTCAGGTCCTTCAGACTAGCATTCAGTGTCATCAATCATTCTTTCTTGTTTGGGAGATTATGAGATAATCATAGAATCATAAAACGGTTAGGGTTGGAACAGACCTTAAAGACCATCCAACCCCCCTGCCATGGGCAGGGACACCTCCCACCAGACCAGGTTACTCAAAGCCCCATCCAGTCTGGCCTTGAACATTTCCAGGGATGAGGCATCCACAACTTCTCTGTGCAACCTGTTCCACTGTCACACCATAATATAGTGTACCAATAATTGACATACTATTATACTTCCTAATAACTTTCCACTTATTTCTATAGCTAATGCATGTAACCATATCCAACTCATGCGGTCCTGGTGGTATCAATGGTCTTACACTCTGCAGAGTGGGTGTAACACACAACTCTGTAGTGCCTAACCCAAAAAGGTACAACTAGACAGTATAGGACAATTACTGAGCTTGGTCATACCATACCACATTAGCTGTTTATTCAATCAAATACCATCTCAGATTTTTCAGATAAAGTAGATTTTTAGTTGTCTATTGGAATCCACTACCGTATGTTTTATTGGAAAATATTTTTCCTTTCGATTTTGTTTTTCCTGTTTAAATTTTGTCTCCTGGATCTTTTAAAATTACATCAGACTATCAGCACAAGTTTTTCTAAAAATAAAGAAGGGAAAGAACATTCTTGGAGATCTTATTGCCCTCTAATGACTGTAGACACTATTGTCTTTTGTGCTTTCCCAGACAATCTGTAACTGGGGAGAATATAGCTCTATTAACCTTGCTATATCAGCCAGAATGTCAAAATCTGTGTTATAAATCTTCATCTTAATCATTTATGATTAAATATTCAGATGAGATTATGTGCAACCTAATTCTACACATCCATCTCCACTTCCCTAATTAACAACAGACAGCAACAGAGGGGGGAAAACACCACCTTTCTGAAGTAACAAGGCAAAAACAAGCTTTTGTAGACAACTTTCATTTCTAAGCACATATTTATTTTTTGATCACCATTTAAGAAAGAAACATGATTAATGAAGTTATGTATATTGAATTATAAATCTGTTGCTTTACTAGAGATTGCAAAATATTGCCAGTATTAATCCCCAAACTCTTTTTATGAAGCCTCACTGGTTTCAATTCTTCCCTATCTGTCAGAGAATTTGACATGCATACAGTGGAAGTTACATAGGAGGCAACTTTCCAGGGCTCTGTGGGTAAAATTCACCCTTGTTCCGAAAAGCAATCTATTTATGATTTATGAACCACTAAAGATCCTCTTAGTCTTTATTCTACTTCTATTTAGAACTGCATCAGCTTTAAGCACCAAATTTGAGCTACTTAGACCCTAATTTTGAGAGGGGCAGAGAAAGTGTACCTCATACTGAGACTGAAGTCATTGATACGCATCACCAGATTTTTGGAAAAATCAAACTCGAAAGCTACTAAAGGCATCACTTAAACCGAGGCAGCCAACTCAACCTGTAAATCACAGACTCGAAATGAAAGAGACCTCACAGGAAAAGACATGAGGTCTTTCCTTCTATCAGCCTGAAGCTGACTTCTCAGTATATTTTCTAGAACTGTGCAAATAATAGATTGTTCGGTTCAATGAGAAGAAAAAGAAAAAAAAAAATGAAGTTCAGCTCGATTAAAATCTGATCTTGGGGAAAGACAGAAGCAGGAAAAGAAAACTATAATTACATATTTTTGCATCAACCTGCAACAAGTATGAACCAATTCATAAATGAAATCACCAAATTTCAAAACTACAAGTCACATTTTTAGCATGAAACTTCTTTCCCAAACGTGCAGGCATTTTCACAAAATTACTGGAATAAACTACCTTCAAATTTGCCCCTTTTCAGCCAAAACTACTTGCTAAATGCAACCTGAATCTGTTGTTATTTCCCCAAATGACATTTTTCAAATGTATTTGGGGAGGAAGCAAAGGGGGGGAGGGGAAAATTGCCTGGCTCCATCCTCTGCTGCTTTTTCTAATTGCATTTAAATGATCCGTGCAACTGGTCTCCTACAACTTCCCTGAGGGGTAATATTTCACAGTCTAGCTAATCTCACTATTGAAATGTGTCCCGCTTTTCAGCAAAAATTTCACTAGCGTAAAGCACAATCAGAATCATTTTTGCTGACTTCGAAAAAAATTTAAGTTAGTTTTAAGATCAAGAAGTATGCAAATACAGAATATCAGCAGAATATACAACTCAGGATGCTTTAACAGTGCAAACTAATCTGCCATCCAAGGTGCCTCCTGTCTACTCATGACTCCAAATCTGCAGCTGAAATTGAACAATCTTTTGGCCCAACAATATTTTGTTGTATCTGAATGAATTGTAGTTACCTTTTTTAAAAGGAAAAAAAAAAAAAAAAGACACAATGTGAGCCCAAAATTATTTTTCTGCATTACACACACTTAATATTTGATTTATTTAATCATTTATTTCCCCAGTTCACTCATGACTGCATTTGCTTGAGCTTAGTAAGCTCTGGCCCGGATTCTTCAGGTGCTTGTATATGTACTTAACGCAGGTGGTGTGGTGTTTGCAGGACCAGAGCTCTGTATATATATAGATACAAAAAAATACATATAAAATATATATGTCCTCACTATGAGTGCTGCTGAAGCACTACTCACCAAACAAAAATCCCAACTCTTTGGAGAAAAAAAAGAGGCTACTGCTCACAGTGATTGAGTAATCCCTTTTGCAACTATTATTAACAAATTTACAATACAACCTAATGGCCTGATTCTGTCTTTTTTTGTCTTTTTTTTTTTTTCCCAGGATGAGTAAGATACTACTTACTTTGTGAATTGCTGAACTGGAGTCACAAGGCTGATTAAAGGAACCAGACACATTATTGAGCCTGTGGGAACTTCACGTGGCTCCCAAGGCAGGACTGCCTCTGCCTGCAGACCAGCACACAGGGTAACATGCCCAGTTACCTCTTGTACTGGTTTAACACTGTTAAGCACTACTTAACTAGTTAGGGCTGTGGTACTCTGCACCAGAGAGAACTCATTCCAGACTCAGTCCAAAACATCAATATTTTTTTTCTTCAGACTAACTCAATTTCTGTAACACGAGGGAAAAGGGACACCTCCACACCTCAGGTTAGAAAAACTCTGGTATGAGCCAACCAACCAACACTGCTGAACACAGCCTAAAGAAAGCCTTTTCGACAATACTTGACATATACCTGTGTCATTCCAATTTTGGACAAGGAATACATAATCTGGCTCAGTGAAGCAATACTGTTCTGTTTCTCAATTAGTCTCGTTCTCTGGCTGTTGCGCTCATTCTGCAGCAGGAGGTGAAAATGTTTCAAAGCACAAAAATTGAAATAAAGCCATTTCCACAGTAACGTGATGTTATTTTTACATTTTGACTTAAGGATACTACAAACTACTACACACGCAAAGTCCACCACCGCCTCAATTTGCAGGAACTGATCAAAGTCCTTTTACTGTCACCCTAAAAACTCCAAGCAGGGAGTCCCACATAGTACAAAGCACATGGTCCAGTAAAATACCCAGAGTAGCTTTTGTTTGGAGTACTTTATCTCCACGCTTTGGATCTAAATGATATAAAGTTAGTCACAGTTAGTTTCATCTGTCACTTCANTTGGATCTAAATGATATAAAGTTAGTCACAATCTTCAGCTATAACAGTTAGTTTCATCTGTCACTTCGCAGACACCTAACCAAACACCGGAGTGCTCGCGGCTGCTGAGCAGCCAGTACACTCTCACCAACATTACGTATCTAAACTGAGGACTGTACCTTTAGAAAAATCTTGTTCCCACATATATATTACCATAGCAAAGTTTAAGCGAAATTTTCCGGCAGGCTGCAACATACGGAGAGCCCTAATTTAACTGTAGTCTCGGGGTATGCCACGGATATACAAGCCTGAATCCTATTTGAGAAGATATTTAGCGGAAGCTTAAATCATTGACTCTGAAGTTTTTAAACCCTCTGATTTCATAGCATGTGACAATACATCTCTGTGGAGCAAAATCAAAATGTAGAAAGCCTCAATTTGTTTTGACTGTATTTCTACCAGCAATTTTTTTTTTTTTTATCTGTTCAGATCATGCCTGGAGAATAAACAAAATCCCAATATGCTCAGACCAGGCTGTGAAATGCAAACTTCTATCTGATCTAAAATTCAGAATTTTGAAAACAAAAGGAGCTATAGGTTGGAAATTCTGGCAAAACGTCAATGCAGTGATTCAAACATAAGTCTCCTGGATGGGAGGAGGAGAAGGAAGAGGCCAAGAGGAATATAAACTCTCATTCAGTGCGCCACGAGCTTTAGGTCACCCAGTGAAGCTGTGGCTGTGGCCATGCAGTGCCCCTCTCCTAATCCAGCTGCGCGGGTTCTACTTAAACACACCTGCTAGCAAGTTAGTTCCTTTCCTACTCTACAGCCCCTTGCTAATCCCCTCCTTGTCCAGCTCTGCTGAAAACTGCCAGGGTGCATCAGAAGTTTTCCCTGGCAGACAGAGTATGCACACCACGCTGCCTTCATCTATAAAATTCAATACAGTACAGAGAAAGTTCCCGGGTCAGTCTGGCAGTACCCATCTTTAGTAAATCCTGTTACGCTTCCCCCCTTTAACTGTATGTCTGTAGAGAAGTTTTTAAAGGAAAGGCCACTCAAAGCTTCACTTACTCATAGATCTATAGTTGCTGAGTAATTTTATTTCTCAGCTGTTCTCCAGTCCTATGGTACTATCTCTATCTTAGCAGATTCAAAATATAGATGTAATTCACCGGTTCTTTCAGTATTCTGGAATGGAAATTATTAATTCCTTTGATTTTACAAAGATAAACTCATTTACTGTTGCTTTCACTGCAGCTGTGGTTATTCTGTTTTAATACCATCTTGTACATTATCTGTTTTCCTTTTGCCACCATGCTAACACAATCATCCTTACTGAAAAATGAGGGAAAGCACCAAGCCATATCTAGATTATCTTTAATATCCACCCTCACAAGACAGCAGCTCTCTTTCTTCCTTTTTTCTGTCCCTGCTACGTAGCTGAAGAGTGTTTTGCTATTTGTGATTTCTTCTGTAAACGCCAGCTTGGCTTGGCTTTGGAAATTCTCACTTTCTCTCCAAACCTTTTGACCTCTGATACTCAGTGCTGATCAGACAGCTGGGAAGGAAAGGGTGCAAGGGGGGAAGGTGTCTCTTGCATATTCCTAATGGTGTCACATACATACACTTTATTTTAGAGCTACACCCTACAATTTTTTCTCTGTTTTTGATGTTCAGATTCCTGGCAGTGTTAGCATCATTAATTTAAAAGAAATTTAGAATTTTTTTTGTATCTGCAAGTTTCTCCTACTAGTCATTTCCCTCAGTTATGAAATTTCTTTATTTCCTCAAGAAAAATAAAAGGAAAATATCTGTGATCACTCTGTTGAAGGGTATTTGGTGTTATCAGCCTTCCCTAGTGTCCTCATTGCTTACTGAGAAATTCTAAATATTCCAAAACATCCCCATAAAAAATGGAACACCGTAACACATCTTACTGATACATTAGCTACTTGATGAAGACTGTCACCCACCACATGAAAACATCTATGATGATTACTAATAGGCTGTGTTCTCCAATATCCATTTAAGTAGTTAAAATCCCCCCCTAATGATTACATTTCCACTGATTTCTGGAATGTCCACCCTTCCCTTCTCATAACAGGACTCCAGCAATCCATTAAGGAAGCCCACTGCTAGCCCAGGGAAACCAACTTTGGAGACCTTTAAAAATATTTTTTTTAATCAAATATAACCCTCTCTTTCAAGTTATTATATCATTAATACTCAGTAGTATACCAGCAGGTCTCTAGTTTGAGTTCTCTTTCCTCAGTAGCATACAACATTCAAGCCCCAAGTCATGAATTCACCTGGTTCAAGTAGGAGCACTGATGCTCCTACTTCTTCCCTTTTCTTGCACAGGTTTATGGCAGGTTGGTATCCGTGTTTCAGCTTTTCCTTAGGGACAAGACTCAGCCACTGAACAGATAAAGCACAATCCTAGCAGCAATGTGTCATTGACACCACTTTCTCAGCAGCTTAGAGTTTTCTTTGCTAAGCAAATTACTATTAACATTTCTATATCCACTGTTCTATCTTTATTTGCCCCATTTTACTCCTCTTGCACTAATTTTATATATATATATATATAAGGTATAAGGGACATAAGAGTCTCCCCCAATCTTCTCCTCTCGTTTCTCAGTTTAAAGTCCTTCTTCCAGATGTGTCAGCACCAACTTGAGGCCAGTTTCTCAGACAAGAAGAACGCATCTTTAGACATCTCTTTCATCCAACTGCACAGTAATGGCTGGTGCTTCAAAACACATCCCTTGTCAGGGTTATGAGTTATGTGCTGATCACCATTGCTTAATCGCTCCATCATGCCTCCACTCTCTTATCCCACAGGAACATAAAGGAAATTTCCGAACATCTTAAAGACATTTTAAATCAAAGCAGAAATACATCTACCACTGACCTAATGTTCCTTGCTTCTACATGCATGCCATATGATCAGCAGACTGTTTCCAAAATGAAAATCTCTGGCATAGTCCTGCTGAGAGATCAGGTTAACCAGGAAGATAAATAACAAGGCCAGATTTACAGTCACAGTTATGGGCCAAATCTTGTGGCATTACATTTCCATAGGTAACCATGGATTTATAAGCATGGATGGTTCCCCTTGAACCCTTCCTAGATCTATTCAGACTATACTGGAACTTTGGAGAAAGAATTACTGAGCTACAGCCCTCTCTGTAGGCAAACTGGTTGTGAGAGAAGCCCTGGCTATCTTTTCCCCTTATCAGTCAGATGAATTGGAGAACACTATAGAAGTAGGAAGGGCAACCATTTCCTTCCAAAGAACAGAGAAAAACATGTTACTCCTCAATCTCAATCTGCCCTTTTCCTAGAGAAATGCAGCCGTAGGCTGCATCTTCTCACCAAGACAATTCCATGTCCCTACATAGGATTTCATTATATGTCTTTGGTATAAGCACTGTTACGGTTAGTAGGCTTTCTAACGATAGGCTTGCTAGAAGATGCACACCCTAGAGGATGCAAAGGACAAATGCATAAAGTTACGCATTACACTTTTGATTGTAGGCATCCTGTGTAAACCCACTTCCATGGATGTGAACCACAGATAAATTGCTATGGTTTAATTGATTATAGCCATAATACTTCATGGGAGTGCTTAGTCTCATTCAGTGTTTAGATTAATTTTGTTTGTGTAGAGCCAAACCAGAAGAAAATTTATGCCATATTTGTGATGCAGCAAGCACAGACCAGCCTGAACACCGCTGAGCCACTCCACAAAAAGTGATGTCGTGAAAGAGAAGTCCTAACCTCAGTTCAGGTATGACAAATCTGTAGCCTTGTTCTAGTAGCACACAATACCTATGCCACAGATGTACTCCCAGCGCTGTGTTTTCCTAACGCTAGGGCAAGAACAATAGAGTGAGAAGGATTTTGCCTATTTTTACCCTAACTATTTAAGACAGAAATACAGACCTTCCCAGCACAACCAGTAGCTAACACTGGGGTGTGTGTAGGGTGTTGGCCTACTAGTGGCAAAGGAAGGAAAAAAAAAAAATAAAATGAAAGAGACTGTTTTGAAAAAACAAAGGAAGTAAAACTTCCAGAAAGCAGGTTGGCCTCAGCAGATGGATCCCATGGGTCAGACAGCTCAGGAAGGGCAGGCACAACCTTTCACCCACAGGATAAAGCAAAGGTAACTAATATACTGAAACTGTGCTTCAAAATAATAGTTCAACAAGTTAAAAAAAAGAGACGCGATTGTGAGATGCTAGTTAACAAAGGACAGGGAAAATATTCCATGCTCCTCTATAGCTGGTCCTGGGCAACAATTTGGATTCAGAACACAAGCAGGCAAACCCTGATTTAGCATGTAATTAAGAAATCCTCTCTGAATTATGCAACTTTCATTTACTTCTTCAGAAGATATGAGAACACTGCAATCACTTGCCAAGTTTGATCCCAACATGCCATGGGGCAAATGGAGACCCTAAACTGTCATATTCTATTTAAATCATATGTAGGCTAAAGTGAGTGCGATTGCTCGGTATATTAAATTACTACTAGTGTGTTGATACTTCCTCATGAACAATCTATGGCTCTGAATTATTTATTGAGGAGGAAGTGGCTTTTGAAGTGAACATTATTTCTCTCTCAGAGCTAATGCTTGAATATGATAAAAATAGTTGCCACGAGAAAAAGGAAATTAAAAAAAGATACTTCCATGACTGATACTCCCAGATTTTACCTGACTCCTTCATGCATTTCTTCTCTTTGTGAAGTCTATATGCTAAAATGATGTCCGTCTAAAAAATAATAAGATGTGGGACAGCCTGTGTCAGGAAATTGCTTGCAACAAATCACAGCTACATACACGTTCAGTGACGGCAATCAATAGGAGTCCCAGACTACTCCCATGGCTTTGTGCTTCCTTGCCCCCAGAATCCAATACTGCTCACAGAATTCCGGCTTCAAGGGAGCCGCAGAGCAGCCTTCCTCTGGCGTCAAGAGCAGTGCATCACAGAATCAAAGAGCTTTGGGTTGTAGTAGAGATGAAGGACACTTACCTGAGCACGGAGTGACAGTAGGAACAGGGAGAAGGACCCAATTCTCCCACTGCTCCTCTAAGTTCTCAGACGCCTTTTTCAAAGCCTTGCCCCCTCAACAGGAGTCTTCCCAGGTTTTTGAGGATGGGGAAGTGAAAACATAGATGAAGCAGCGGTAGACTCCCACATAATGAGATACATTCAGGGTGACACATTCTGCATTATGACCAAATTAGAATTTATTTGGTCAAAGAGGTATTCTCACAATAAAGTGCACTCTTGAGTGACAGCTGCAATATTTGAACCCAAAACAATTACTTAAAGTGAACATAAATAATCCTTCTGTCTTCCTTTCTCCTTCCCCACAACTATTAAGGTTGCTATTCATGAAGAATTCTCCAAAGAATGATTTATGGCATGCCATTAGAAGACATATTTTTATCGTTTATTTATTTGCAAATAGTTCAGGTACACTAGACATGCATCAAATCTTTCTGTAAATTTTCCGTGAATAGATTTGAATGTTGAGTTTATTCTTATTTCAAGGTTATTCTTCAGTTTTCAAGGTGCTGAAGTTAATTTCTTTAATAACCAATCCTTTGTGTCTACTAATTAGAAATATCCAAAACAATTTGCTATTTAAATCATATGTCATTGCTTCTGATCCTTGATTGGATGAGTAATGAAATTAAGTAAGACCCATATGAATTGTGAATATTACTACTGAATATGTAATTAAGGTTTTGATTAATATTCTGGCACTCAGGCTTAAAATACACCTTCGCTAAGTATTTGCACTAATAAAGCTCAAGCTCAAAAAAATCAGTACAAGTCATTAACACAGTCAAACTGAATTCATAAGTGAACTTCAAAAGAATACTTGTAAGGTTTTTTATGATGATGGTTATGAACAGTGTCCTTTTAAGTTGGACTCCTATATTAGTGCTAGCTATCAAATAAAGCTACTGGCCATCTTTCCTCCTTAGGTGCTGGTATAAAATTAAAAATTAGGGATATGGGTTTTGCTGAGCTATTGAAAACATCCTGTGTTAATACAAGTTGATAATTTAAACTCCAATTGTTTCAAAGCTCAATGAATCATTTCATGGAAATTTAAAATCCTTTAAGACATAGCATTATATCTTAAAAATTTTGAAATATTATACTTTTTTCTTGTAATACGCTTCTATTTCTTACTTTGAGTATCCATTAGGAACATTTTTTATGTCATTACTGAAATATACTTAATTCAGCTGACAGTCACCATTTTTCAAAATGTTCTTCCCATCCAATACTTTCTGCAGTTAAAGAAAGCCAACCAGAGTACCTGATATTTAATAAATAAAAAGGTATGGATATATCATATTTTTGTTATAGAAATCTCTCATTTGTAAAACACCGCAAATACCGTTGATAACAACTTATTGATATGAATTCTGTAGCAGTAGGATATATCACAAGTCCAGTACCTGTCCTATTAAAAGATGTTAGCCCTGCAGAAAAAGTTCTGTCTCTTCTCACAGAAGGGGTTGACTCCCTTGTGAAAATCCACACACTGTGTAATAAAGAGATGGGCAGTGTAGGAATAGGTGGATTCAAGGAGAAGGACTGAGTCCGGCTCTGGAATTGACTTTGAGATGAGTTAGGAAAGTCACCTGCTCACTGTATTTTGAACACGCTCTTAAACCACAAGTAATAGGAACTCCTCATTATTTGTATTACATAAGTATCCCAAAACCTGCACATGATACCAGCCTCCTGCTTGTGCTAGGAAGTTTTTAAAGGAATGGGAAGAAAACCTTTTCCCAAACAGACAGCTTATCACTTTACCAACACAGGTGAGGCTGGAAATTGTTCATAGAATCATAGAATGGTTTAGGTTGGAAAGGACCTTGAAGATCATCAAGTTCCAACCCCCCTGCCA
>VUYV01000158.1:36093-277930 GCA_008711295.1 Anarhynchus alexandrinus | reverse complement strand
CGCGGGAGCGGGAGGGGCCCGGCGCTGCTGCCGGTGTCCTCGGCGTGGTTTGGGGTGAGTCTGCCCCGCAGGCGGAGGGGTGCAGTGGCGGGACGCGGGGGGATGCGGACGGGGCGGCGAGGAGGGCGGTGTCCCCCCCACTCCCTCCCCCACCACCACGCCGGGCTTCGCGCTCCGAGCGGGGATCCTGGGACCGGAGGGAACCGCCGCCGCCCCAGCGCGGTGAGGATGGAGGGGGTGGGGGGGTGGTGGCCGGGACCGGCGGCGGTGCCCAGCCGTAATGCTCGGCGCGCAGAGCGGGAGCCACCGGCCGGCACCCGGCTGACCCGGCAAGTCCCGGGCGGGGGCGGGCGTACGGTGCCCCTCTCCCCCCCCATCCCGAGGGAAACGCCGCTGTAGTTCTCTTAACTTTGTGAAATGCGACCGTGAGGTGCAATTCTGGAATGACGCCGTGACTCACGCTCTCTTAGAGGCGTTTGGGGGAAGGCGGGGAGACACCGTTTTTACTCCGCCACCGGGGGAAATCGCATTTTATGCATAAAATTCGCCAGGCGGACTCACGATGCCGCTCGCCGCCTCCGCACCTTTCCCCGCAGCTCCGGCTGTCCCCGGAGCGCGGCCGCTCCTCGGAGCTCACTCGGGTGTTTCGGTGGCACAGATGGCCCCGCCGGCAAGTTTTCAACTTCGGTGGCGACCGGCCAGGGCCGAGGGGAGCCGTCCCGGGGGGAGCGGCGGCCACTCCCCAGCGAGGACCCCAGACCCTCCGTGGGGGCCCCGCGGGAGCCGCCCTCGGAGCCCGGTGGGGGCTGCAGATGTAGGGTGTCCACCCGGTCCCTGAAGGCCACCTGCCTCCGGGAGTCACCAGGGGGTTACCCGGGCCACCATGCCCGGCTAGCGGGTGGGGAGAGCCGTTTGCCACCCACCTTTGGCCCTTCTGCCCTCTCTGTCCTCCTGCATTTCCAAAACCTACAGCATAAGCAACTGATTGACCTCTTCGACTGTTTTGGGGTTGGGTTTTTTTGTGCCTCTAGAACATTTTCTAAGCATGCCCTCCCCCTCCTTAAAATAGAGCAGTGAGGTAGTTCAAGCACTTTGCTGGTATATCTTAATAGGAATGCCAGTGGGACTGTGATAGGGCACTGTTACGTTAAGATATGTGACTAAATATAGCCCCTTCAACTTCATTAATTAAAGAGAAGTAGTCATATGGACAGCTGAAAAATCTGCCTTCTATCTCTTAAATGTACATGGTAAGTATAAAGTTGCCTTTTGGAAATTAGCTTTTACTGATATATACCTCAGATTTCAAGAAAAGACTACAGCATGTCTTACTGTATTATTCAGAGAGTGCTAAGCACACAAAAATCAAACTTTGAAAGGTGAAGAGCACACATAAAACTGATTTGGCTTGTTATTTTGCATGTTATCGCACATTTGCAAGAGTCTTTAATTACATCATCACATAATGGTTCTTAAATAATACACATTTGCTCTGCAATCTCTGTTACAGTGGTAGAGCTGTACTTTCATTTCTGTTCCTTTTGTAACCCCATATTAATTTCGTTCTCATTACAATCCATATGATCTTTATTGCCTTAGACTTCTAATGCAAATTGCTTCTTTCTCAAGGTATCTTGTAATAATTCAGTCAGCACCTATATATTATACAATATATCCACTTAGGATTACCTTGTCAGCAGAGAAGGTGCTTAATAATGAAGCTAATTTAGCTGCAAGTTGGTGGTTTATATATACCAACAAGTTTCCAGTGTTATTCTATTTATAGTTACGTCTTTAATAAAATGGTTTAGTGTGCACTTTAAGTTACTTTAATTGAGTCTCTTTGACATATACAGGTCTAAAACATGCCACAAATTTATAAAGGCGGTTATAACGTGATACACGAGTGCTGGTGGGGGAACAATTGTGCTCCTAGAGCTGAGATCCAAACCTAAACTGCTTGGGGTGGGGTCAGAGAGTAGCTCAAAGGTGTCAGATTCAGGCTGGAGGGACTAAAATGGAGGAGAACAAGGTCCAACATACTAACAGGGCAGGTGGTGCCTCTGAGCAATGCAGTAGATACGTAAGAACGTAAATGGTGTCAGTCCAGCTGTACAGCATCTTCAAAGGACATGGTAGCCTGCTTAAAGCTACCCCACCACTAGCCAGCTTGGAGGAGGTAACTGCTGGGGCCAAGCGTTCCCACATCCTCTCCTCCGTGCCCCAGATGTGGGACAAATTTTTCTGGTATACTTACCCTCAGGCATTTCACCCAGGGGCAGAATTTGACCAAAGGGATTGATCCACCGCCTAGCAAGGCTCCAGTTCACCAACAGCGGGCTTTAGATCAGACCTGTAAATCTGAAAGTTGTTCAGTTTGGGAGACCTTCTGTTGTGATGGGGAGAGTTTTACAATTTCTTCCCTATATCTTTCTGTGTTGTCTCATTCCTCCCCTCTCCTTTTTTGTTTCTTTTGTTTGGTTCTTTTGGTTTTCTCTTCTTGGATTCAGCTACTGTTGCATTTGTGAGGGGAATAATATTCTTTCCTGCTGATTTTCATGTTAACAATAGCTGCCTGTTCAATGAAGGCAGCGCAATAGATGAACATTTAAACTTAAATTAAATTTAAGGCTGTGTGCTACTTCCAGAGGAATGTCTTCTGTTTTGTTTTCTCACTTAAAAGATAACAAATGGAAAGGATCCCAAATAATATGCAAGTGCTGAAGAAATTGCTTCCAAGAAACAGAACCAAATTTCCTCTTTGTTAGACTGGCATAGCTTCTGTGGAGCTGTATCAGGGCCAGAAGAGTTTATATACACACGGTGTACAAACCAGCATGCATTCAGCAAGCCAATGTTGTTACTAAACCTCGGCAATTATTAATTACAAAATATAATTGAAGGGCAAAAATGTGATCGCAGACATCAATACATATTTCGTAAATCGAGTACAGACACATTCATTTCTCATGTAAAGCTACTTTTCTCTGAAGGAGATTTTATTCTTGGCTTCCATTTTCTCCACCTTTCTTTAAAGAAAACATTTTTATGGGTATCACAAGTATTGCTTTTGCTTTGTTCTGAATTGCAACTGCTGTTTCCTTTCGCCCACCTTACAATATCAAATCCCCTTCGTTTACTTTAGGAATACCTTTTTTTTTTTTTTGGTCTTTCTATTTTTTCATTGAGGACTGTTATCAACTCAAACCTAAATGTCCAGGAAAAATGCTTCTGGGTTCCAATCCTCTTATCTTTAAAGTATTTTTTATTTCTTCAGGTTCCTAACCATGATGTTTTTCACAGTCTTCTTTAGTTATATAGAAAAGTCAGCTCCATCAAAATACACTCAAGCTCTTGCTTGTAGTTCCCTCATTTCACCATTAGAATGTCATTATACTCTACAGGTCTAATCAATTTTTGCATGCGTTCATTCCAAACTATTCCCAAATCTATTTTCTTTTCTTTGGTAATACTTTTGACAATTGCAGTTTGGTGCTTAATGTGTCTGGGTTTTCTTCTAGCTCAGAGCAACTGAAGCATTAGAATGAGTTCCTTGTGCCTGGATTTGGCGCCCTATGGCAGTATGTGACATAAAAGCTTGCCTTTCTTACCGTACTCACTCCAGGGGGGAGCAGGTCTGCATCATGAAGGAGAGCTGTGCAGAACCCTGCTGGCCTGGCTGGGCTTGCGACAGGCTGGTCTCTCCTGCCCAGCAGAGCTCCTCAGCAGCCCCCCTTAGAAATAGATGAAGTCCTAAGCCATGAGGAGTTCTCTGGTGACTTCTTCCAGAAGATCTGATGAATCTGCTGGCAGATTTGCTTGCTTGCTTGCTTGCCTGCTTCCTTCCTTCCACCCACCCCACTTCTAACTACCTAATGATGCGTGTTCTATTTGTCTCCCAAAGGCACCCAGTGCCTTTTCCTGCACTGTGCTTCTCTCTGTCTTGATGTGTATGACGTAAAGCTGGGGTGAGCTGATGGAGAAACGGGTGAACATCTATTTTCTCATTCACTCTGACATTGCCTCGCTCCTATGCCTTCCATACGTCTGACTTCAACTAGTTTTCCATGTTAAAGCCGTGCCCTCAGGCACACACGCACCTGCAATCAATTTGTTTAGAACCAGCGAGTAAGAACTATTCTACAAAATGCTCACAAGTTTTAGATGTTTTCAACAGATTCGTGTTTAAACTACATACACAGGTGTCAGTGGAAGTTGTAATATAGGCTGTATGTTTAATATTTACGCATTAAAGTACTTAATTGCCTTTTTGCCCAAATAGCTTCATGCACAACAGGCAGGTGCCATTGTATGCTCTGATAACTGAGATACTTGATTGCAAAGGGAGAAGGCATTTCCTTTCAGTGAAACCAATGTTTCAGCAAATTAACATAAGCGCAAATCAGAAATCTATTGGTAAATGGGTACATTGTTTAGAAAATTAATATTAAAATACTATATATTTTTAAAATGTATCAAGTATAAAGGGCTATTGCTGGCTTGCTTTAGCTTGAGATTATTTTATTTATAGGCCTACATATAGATTCACATAGAAACATTTTCAAACTATAAGCTTGCCTTTAAAATTGAGAAAAGCAGCATGAATCAAGTATCTCCATATGTTAGCCCACTTTTACAATTACAAAGAATACTCTGGAATGTTCCCTGGTTTCAGAAATTACTTTGCTTTATAACATCCTGATGCGGATATGTGTATTTGTATGCCTAAATCTCTTTTCTGTAGCATGTGAAGGTCCATATGAAAATGCCAACACATACACACCCACCAGGTGAGATCTGGAAGGGAAGAGATGCAATGTAGCAGCATTCTTAGGTGCACACCAAACTTTAAGTAGCCCACAAATCAAACTTAGTGGGACTGTTTATATACTTAATATTTAGGGATATACTTACATTGTAGGCACATATTTAAATTTCATGGTGAATTGGGGCTGTAGTTTCTTTTATTGTATTTCCAGAATGTCTAAAGATTAAAAACATGTAAATACATTCAACTGTACACTTTCAATAAATAGATAAGTAAATAAATAAATGCCAGATTTAAGCAGCCAGAATGACTGAGAACAGCCCTGCTTTGATGACAGCAGATGGATTTTAATATTATGTATGAAAGAAGAAATTATTTCTTAAAATTTTTGAAAGATTTAACTGAGGATTTCTTAAATTCACGTTTATTATTTAGAAACATATGTCAGTTACCTTCCATGTTGCTTCATAGCATGTATTTAAAAATATAGTCAAAGATAGACATAAATATGTAAGGAATGACAGCAGAAGACATAGACATATGGGAAGACATCACAGGAAGCGAGCTGGCAACCAGGCTTTGTACAATGCTGACGACTCCTTCACTGCCAGTGTGCATGCAGAAACCAACCAACAACCAAGCACATCCCATTTTATGATAAATGGCAAAAGCTTTTACGGAATGCTTAAGGGGATACTAACATGCCCTATGACACTGAATTTAAGATGTAATTAAGAATTTTCAAAAGTTTGAAGAAGAAAATGAAAAGTTCCATTTTCTTTCCCCTTTTTGCTTCACCTGATTAAAATTAATTCATGCCATGCAAAAGAATTGTAAAACAAAGATTCAGCCGCAGCACAGAAAGTTATGACACTGCTTTGCGCTGCTCAGTACAGAGGAGTTTATGGACTTTTCCGGACTACTGCTTTTCTTCATGGAGAAGTCATCCAAGGGACCATGTTAAATTGATGTGTGAGCAGAGGATGTTTACATTTGCAAACACATTTTATAAATACTAACAACACACCCCACCAGACTAGATGTTATTCATCCAAGACTTCTAAAGGAACTCAAAGGAGCACTTGGTACCTCCTTTTTTCTTATTCTTGTTCTGTTTCCACAACTGACAAACTACAGGATGGATAGATGCAATATCACTGCTCATATGTACTTAAGAGGAGGGAATCCTTTCTTTTGTATGATGAGTTTCAGCAAGGCACTACTTGGAGTTTCTGGAAGAATATTAAATGGTCCACTGAGCCAGTCAGAACATGGTTATATTTTTTTCAAATCCTTAACATCATCAGCAAAAGAAACTGAGACACTTAAGGGCTTAAATGGGCAGAAATGTGTCACCTAGATCAACCTAATAATATATATAAAAGCACACCAGGAGAAGTGGATGAGGAAAAAAGACAAGAGTTAACTAATGCTGGACCCTTAATAGACACTTTTAGTCTCTGTTATGTCTAAGAGTCTATGTTATGGTCTTCAGGGACTATATTTTAGCACGCAGTTCCAGCTAGAGGCTTTCTCTGCAGTGCAAAATTAAATGTTCTTGCTTCATTATCATTATCATCATCATCATCGTCATCATCATCACTGTCATAGCAAAATCCTCTAGCCACTGCCCCATTGCCCAGATCTTCAAGGACAGGATGCAGCAGGGAGAGGCAGCAGAAGTCAAACCTTTCTCTCCACTACAGCCTTGCCTCTTCCAGCTGATTGAGTTATCTCAGTGCTCCTTCCAAGGCTCCCATGGGTGCCGAATGCCTGGGTTTCTTGTTTACCCAGGCAATCTCTTTTCCATGCTACATCTCTGTTCCCCATGGAGGCATCAGTGGTGTCAGTACCTGCCCAGGCTCTCCGTAGGCAGGGCAGGCTGCCGGGAGGAAAAAAGCAAGGCAGCAACCTTGCTGTGCAGCAACAGCAGAGTGCACACGAGGCGGCACCTCTGTCATGTCTCCGTCCTTGGCCAGCAATTTTGTAGAAAATTGTCCCGCTTGCAAGGGACAGAGATTAAGTGACTTCTGTGCCAAACACAGCAGACATCACTCTACACCATGTGGAAGAGGCAAGTTTGGGGCTTGGCGCTAGTCACAAGCTAAATATGCTAACTGGCATGTCTTCCAAGCAAGACTGGAGATGAGGGTTCTTATGGCATTTATGTTTTCTTATGAAAGTGTAATCCCCTGGTAAGATGTGCTGTGAGCACCCATGATGCTCTTGAAATGAAGCCCTCTGCTATGGTGGTCCTGTTAGTGAACGGGTTGAGGTGTTTACATAGCTCTAGATGCAGGGAAGTGAATCTAAAACCTGATTTGTACACTGTATAGGTAGAGGAAATAATTTGCAAATACAGAAGGCAGCTGCTGAAGGAGGGTATTCACTGTTAGTAATGAAAAACAGATTAGGAAGGCATCATTTACACTTGATAAATCAGAAATGGCATCAAAGAGAGCTAATATTACAAACTATTAATGAAAGACATAATAATGAAACAAATCACATAATGGATCACAACGAAGTGATTCGGTGTAATGAATACTGATACTAAGTAAGTGAACTGTGTGCTCTGGGGATACGATTTCAAATCCATTCCAGTGTGCGTGGTAGCAGTGTGAGCAAAAAGAGCACTTTTAGAAGAAATTGACTCTGTTCCATTGCTCACTCCGATCACATCTGCACCTTACATTAGCTCTCTCTTTGATGACGTATAAGGTAGATAAAAATGAAATTACCTGCCAAGACCCATTATATGCGTTTATTATTTTTATGTGTCAAAGTACCCACTGAAATCTCATCACCCATGCAGATATCGACCAACATTCCTCATTTCACAGGATAATGTGAGTAAATAAACATTAAACATATTAAAAAGACAGCCAGACAATATTTCATCAGCACAGATTAGAAATGAGTTTAATTCTTGTAATTATAGAAAGCACATTGCTGCTATAGAACATGGTAGTGCCTTGAGGGTGAAACAGGTCTAAAATTCAGATCTTCATACGATTTTAAATTTTGGAAGTACTAAAGGTGGAGCCTTTGATTGAACAGAGGGACGCCCTGTGTAGCTTATATACAGTATTTGTATTCTGATCACACACATGAAACTTCAGGTGGTGTGCAAGTCATGATTTCATTTCAGACTCATCTGTATCCCAAACCCTTCCTGAGTCAATTCTGGCAATGTCAAAGCCTACCAAATCAAACATTAATTCGTGCATTTATAGATAAATANTGAAGTAGAGGCATTCACACATATAGCACTGGCAAGCCAGTTAGGTGGCTCAGAATGGGCACTGGAAAAGTCATCACGCTGAGCAGGGAGCTGCCTGAGCCTGCCAGTGAGCTATTGCAGCGTTGCTGATAACAGCCTCTCTTAAGAGACCCTTCGGATCTAAAGGTTCTCAGCTGAGGTTCTGGCTCAGCTACAAGATTCTACAATCAAGTGTCAGTGGGAGGCTTACCGACACAGGGCGAACTCCCGAATAACAAATTCTTTATTAGCCTCTGTTGTGGAAAACGGAAGCAATACATGGTAATGCTGAAGAGTTGTGCAGTTTGGGAAATTATTTGGAGAAAATCTAAGTTTTAATAAATGTTGAAGTTGAAACAGATTTATCAAATTAATAAATATTGACAGATATGACCAAAGGCCTAAATTTAACTTACCCACAAATTACTACTGAAATAAAAATGTTTACTACTACATATGTCTACTGTTATAAATGCTCAGATCAGGTCCATAGAGCCATGTTACAGATTTTAATTTCTGTTTTCTAAATTTCAGTCATGCAAGGTTTTTTGAGCATCTCTAATAGGATCAGAATGCTGTGTTCACATTAGACATGTTTAATTTACTGTGATGTTTTTAATGCTTTGTTTTGACATTCCTTCACAGTAATTACAATACCTTCAGAATTATAAAATACAAGTAAATCAAATCCATGTGAATTTGGAGAAGCAACACACTCAGAAAGAATCAGAAATCAAGCAGCTATGGATAAAGTCGCACTACAGTGCGGCCATCACTTTCATCCTCAGCAAGCCACCTTAAGGGAAAAACATAAAAATCTGTCAGAGGTACAGCACATATTAAACTTAACAAACAGACAAATCATGAGAGCCTGCTTCTGCACCTTTGGATTTCTAGGAGAGTTTTTACATTGTTTTAGATAGAAGCAGTAACCAACTTGAAGAAAATAGTGATTGAATGGTTTTTTTAGATCCATATATGCTAATCTAAAGGTGTGATTAACTTTATATTTATGAAATATGCATTAATTTTATTTGTTGGTTTTATAGGTGACAAGTAGATTTTTTCATTGAGTGGCATAAAATCAGGATAATTTAGAGTAAGGAACCCTGTTCTGTGATAGCAGGTTATTGTCCATGTATTTAATTCCAGGGACTGTTTATTCCTCATGTCTCCTTGTTGTTTCACAAAATACTGAGTTGCACGGTGGGCCCAATCACTGCTCTGTAAGAGCCTATGGAGGTTTTACTATTTACTGTAATGGAAATAGGGCTGAGTCCAAAGCTCAGGTAGATTGATGTTATCTGGAACCATGGAGGCCATATCAATTTCCAAAGACAGTTAAAGAGCTTTTAACACTTTTGCAAGGCTTACGACAGACTATCTGATGTGATGTCTACTAAGGAGCTGGTATGGGATGGATTCCCAGCAGGTATAGCATTAATGTAGCTCACATTTGAAGTTGCACCATTGAACAGCTGGGAGATGTGGCTGAAGATCAACAGTTCCAGGCTGAAACACAACTAATCTTGGCAGATAAAATTGCTCACTGAAGTCCCAGAGCCACGGAAAGGTGTGACATTTAAGCTAGACAACAGGCATTTAAATGAGTTAGAAAAGGATGCCCACCTCCTTTCAGGTTTGACCATGATGAATTTCTTTTAGAGACAACATTTGTATCAGAGGAGTCTCCTTTGGGAGAGAATGAACCAGTTCCCCATTTATGCAGTAGGCTATGAGATGAGAAGCTCTATGTCTGAGCTGGAACAGGGACATGAACTTACAGCTTCCTATATCCCAGGAGTGCCCCATAACCTCCGGGTCGCTGAGTACTCTGGGGTGGATGTCCTAATCTCTCCTACTGAAATTCTTCCATTTTGAGTAAGTTGGTATACATTAGAGTAAGGACATAACTAACCCACCAAGGTCTCGGTTAAATGTCCTAGTCAGCAGTCTGTAGAATCAATCTATGTCAGTCACTCCCCCCACATCAATGATGTGATTCAAGTTCTTGCTCTTGATTCAACCTCTTGCTTGAGGTTGGTAACAGCTACAGATTCTCCTGGCTTAGCCTATAGAATCCAACTGACTATCCAAAAACTAAAAAAATGTTGGGGTTTTGGGTACAGGGTTGGGATTTGGCTTCCATGAATTGTCAAGTTTATAGAAACATTTAGAGGAAACATAGAAGTAAATATTCTTGGCTACCATTTCTGCTTTCAGACCACCAGGTAACATCCCTCTTTCTAGATATAGGGAACTTGAGAGTTTTCACACTTGTCTGTTCTCCAGATACATTAAAAATCTACTTTACACTTAGAAATACATGAATGTGTTTACTTCTGTTGTTTGTTCTGTTTTTTTTTTAAGCTGGAAACTGTATACTGTAGTGAACAGTCACTCCAAATATACCTTTCAATTTAATTTCCAACTTCTGAAAGTGTACTGTTTCAGTTTGACGCAGACTGAAGTGGATCCTCTTTTTTACATTAGAAGACCTTTACCCCAGCACCCCTTTACCCAAATAATTGTCTAAATTTAGATCATTATCCTCTTACAATACATTATAAAAAGGTTTCTTTTATCTTTACCCTATTTGCTGAATATATCTTAGACCCATACTAAGCAGACACTGGAACAGAAGGATTTTAATGTTGCTTTTGCTCAATAAAATAAATACACTACTTTTTCTTCAGTTTTGTGTCTATACCACCATATTCTACCATCCTCCCACCATCCCATATTTCTGATTCCCTGATGCATACCCATGATATGCTTGTCAGAGCTACATATGGGCAAATACTTGTGTAATGGTTCACCAGACAGCTTCTACCTCTTGAAAATGGCATACTAATGTCTTCTCTTGGCAAAGGCACTAAACTGTGTCTCTCCCTTCTACAGTCATCCAGTTTTAATAACTTGGAAAAATACAGTGTCTTCCTCTAAATATTCTTCTGACAAATTAGATTGAAATTGGCCAAAGGGTTCAAAAGTTACCGGGGACAGACTGATAGGAACACATCATGGTTAAAAAATTCTTAGTGTTTTAGGAAACCAAAAGAAAAAAGCCTGAGAGACTAAAAAGACTAATACTAATTCTTGTTGTAAAGAAAACAGCACCTACAGAGTGATGATGAACTGATCTACTGACCTGTTACAGTTGAAGCCATACACTGAATTCCTAGATTCATCTGTGATTTCTACTTTTTCCAGAAACCAGCTGCTTGCTGTAGAAGGAAAAAAAGAGCAAAATTAATATAACCAAAACACAAATAAAGCGTATGAAAAGTTTCTGATTTCATTTCCAAATGCTGTGTGGTTCAGTACTTCCTAATTTATTCAATATCAATAATAAAACTGAAATGTAGATGATTCAAATTACTACCAACTTCTTTCAGTTTTACAGAGAAGGTCTTTGATGTTTTTGACAGAAAATATAAAGGAAGATTTTTATTACAACTTAACTCATTTTTCCATGTTGAACAGAACAAGCAGTAAGACAAACGAAACAGCACATGGTAATATTGAATACATTCTTGAAATCCCATTTTGCCCTTTTTGGTACTCTAAAGTGCACTCAAAGTACACCCCTGGTGGGCTTTGATCTTCAGTGTCCACCAAAACAATAAAAACAGATAGACTTTATCAGTAGATGTAATTTCTTTAATGATAACCCAACTCCTTAAACAGTAGGAAAACAGAAATTCTACTACTTCTTTCTAATTAAAATATTTATACTTATGTAAACCAAGTGGTGAATCTGAATGCTTCTCATATCCGTTTTTGTGCAGCAGTCATGAGTCAGAATAGCATCTCCATTTAGGCCAACACTCTCATCTGTTTTAGCTTTAAGAATGTGTTTAATATTCTGCTATAATCTCCTATTTTGCTGTGCGAAAAATACCTTCATAGAATTTTATTTCATAGGATGTTAAAATATGAAGATTTTAAAAATAAAACTTGATCATAGATATACAATGTTTGTGCTGACATCTTTAGTCGTGTTTGCCAATGCAAATACTTAATGACAACATTTAAAAACTAATTAAGATCATACTGCTAGTAGCGGAAAACCTTTTGGTATTCTTTGCATGTCCTAGAGATAAAATACTATATTCTAACAAATTATTTTGGTTTTCAAATATTTGGACAAAGTACTAAGTAAGCTAAACCCGATAAAAATATTTTTATTTGTTAGTAGGCTAAAAATGTAATATAAAAATATTTGCAAATTGGACCAATTTAGATAAAACATAAAGACATAGCAATGTTTCTCACTTTTCATGGACATTTTTAAACAATTAGCTAGCATAACCAGGCTGTAAAGGTGTCTACATTTTTCATCTTCAGTTTGCAAGAGTCGTTTATTGATATTGTGAAGTACTTTTGGAACTTCTTTAATGAAATCTTGTGAACGGTTTAATATATCATAGGCTCTACTTGGAATATATGACCTTTCATGAAACCTCTGTAATTCAGAGTCAGGATTATCAGCAATAAAAATTTACAGTCTCTCAAATTTACACGGCACTTTACAAACGAATATAAAGGCGTGTTTGCTCTCTTGAAAAGTTTAAAATCTAATGCTTTATGCTTTATTGATAAAAATCCAACAGACCTTGCTGAAATCTCCAGTTATAGAGAAATCTAGAGGCAGCTAGGATAGATTAGCAAACAGATGAAACATTTCCAAGAGGTGTCACATTTGAGGATGCTTGTGAGGATAACAGCTGATGTGACAAAAGACGCTTGGAGATAATTTCGGAGAAAAATTTAGAGGAAGGTAGTCATGGATGTAAGATGAATCAACACACACCAGCTGTGCTAGGAAGGCATTGTTAGCAGCTATGTGGTGTTGATCAGGACACAGAGAGGAAAGATAATCATGTTGTTGATAGTTTGGGACCCAGGAAATAAAAGTTCAATCTATATTTCCCCGGCAGACTTCTGTGCAACTCTCAGAGTGCTAAAAGTCTGCTGGTGCGGAGATCAGATCTTCTTTCCAGATCAGTTCTAAGTTAAATTGTGTGCATGTACAGCAGCTAGCACAAATAAGATGGAAGTCAGCAGGAGGATTTTATTTATTACAGGTATTTCAACAGGTTTGGTGTTTGTTCTTTTTGAGTTTTCGGTATCATAACATGTACAACATGACTGGGCAGTTAGAAAAAACACAGTCCAACTTTTGCCTGAATAGGAACTGCTATTTGCAGAATTTTGCTTAGTTCATCCCAGGTAGGATAAAGGCTTGCCACCTTGTAGTGACTAATGCACTTAGATAGATCAGGTTTTATTAAACCTAAACCTGTTTCTTTTAGATAGGTTAAGCAAAATTCACCTGACTAGAATACCGCAGTACAATCAACCTTTTTGACTCAAGCTGCACATTGCCTGCAAATTCCATTTACATATTTATATATCTCTAGGGTTTTTTAACACCACTAAATGTAAGCTCAAAGTATTACATGGTCTAGTCTCCCATCTTATTTTTTGTAAAATTCAGGTTTTAGAGGTTAAATGTAATACACTGTATATGGAAACAGTTTCCGTCATCACCTGTGCTGCAGCCACATCCTAACTTAACATCAGGGCAAGACCTGGTGCACACTAATGTTCTCCTCATAGTTGAGCTTTCACAAGAAGAAAAACTGTATGTGTGTCAGAGGGAGCTACAGCAGGCTCTGACCAGAGTCCCAAACTTGCCCAAACATTTCTTAGATAATGTTCAAAGCATGGAAAGTTTAGCCTGCAGTTTGAAAATTCAATCCTATGTTATTTAAGACATCTAATAGGAGTTTTGGCTGAGCAATGTTTGAAGGATAAAACCTTCTGAGGTTTATGCTAACTAGATCTCTTCTCTGTTAGAAAAAAAAAGAAATTCAAGGTAAAGTCAAGGGAAATATGATAGAGACAGAGAGGGTGTAAGCAAGAGCAGTCAAACTGACCTCATTTGTACACAGATTTGTATTAGCGGGCTGTAACAGTAGCATGACTTCAAAAACTTTCCAACTGACAGGCAGATCTTTAAGCAGAAGATTTTTACAAGGCTATTGAACACATGCGGTGTACTCACCAAATCCTTTCCCATCATGACCAATTTCAATTGACTGTAGGCTGCCTAATTTTTTTGTCTTAATCTTGAATGTATCAACCTTCAATAGTAAAATACAATTATTAAAAATAATATACCAATGTCTGGAAACTTACACGTTTGATGTAGGTCAGTTCTGAGACTAATTCAAATGTAGTAATATCAATTCAAAATAGTTGGCCGACACCTGATGTGGTTTATTTTCCTTACTGAAGATCTGTGGTATAGATCTCTCCTACTAGGTCTCAGTTTATACATGAAATATTCAGTTTCCAACTTACAGCAGGACAATCTCTGCCTCTTTCCTGACTTCCATCTACCAGAAAAATATTTTTGCTCTCTTAGGAATTCTCAACTGATGTAGACTTCTAAACTATTTTCGGTATATGATATATAGATATACATTCAAGAACATAAAAGGTAATGGTTTTTACTACATGTACCATTATCTCTCTCAAATATTGTATATTTTAATTTAAAATATTACCTTGTTTCATATTACCCATTTTTTTAAATTGACATCACTGACTACCCATTGACTTAGCTGGGTTGCTAAGAATGGATGGATCTACTCTTCCTTTTCAAAGAGCAATGACACCTCCTGTGTAGTACTAGGCAAAAGTACTACTCAAGACAGTTTCTTACTTGCTCCTTGTGCCTATAGGTAACTAGATTTATTAACCTGCTCAGTATGGAAAAAAATGTGTGGGTGAAGATCTTTTAGAAGATATTCACAGACATCCTGGCTGAAGAAACTTCGACCAACTGCAAAGAAAAAGATGTTTAGTACCGCTGGAGAAAGAAGATATTTTAACGGGAGTTTTAATTATTTAGCCATTACCTTTCAAGAAATCCACAGGAGAAAGATATGGAAAATATATTTATTTCTTGCTACATAAGGGTAACTGTCATTATACTCCATTGCACAGGTGGTGAGCAAGTGGAGCAATTCCTTTGCCAGAGTAATACGTTTATTAAAATAGGAGAACATTCTGTGAAGGTACTAGGACATCATGCAGAGAATCAGCATTCTTATGCAAATATCCATATCTGAGCTAGGGGTCTCTGAATAGCCTAAAGCATGGTGGCTATCAGGATCAGGTTGATGTGCATGGTTCCATTTTATCTGGTTATAGGCTTATACGTTCAGTGAGGCTCACAGCATCCGTTTCCATGGCAAAGTAAAATGATGGGATGTAATGGACTGATGTATTCTCAAGCACAATATTCAAAGTTTGTGCAACACCAAGAGATATTGCACATATATGCACATGCACAGGCAATGCATGTTGTGCGTTTCAGGTCAAGGAAATGCATAACTGGGCAGATGAGTGGACGCTATGTGAAGATGTATTTGGGGCTAAGAGACAGAAGAGCAACGGTCAGCTAGATACGATAGAGGTAAAACGTCCCTTGGTTACTCTGGTGAAAACACAGAGATAGCTGAGACTATATCTTATTTAGTGATGTGGAAAACAGGATAAATGCCTTAAGTCCCATAAAGAACTTGCATGGATTTAAAGTTTGCTTTCCCACTCCAGAAATGGACACATCCTATAAAATCTATGTACTCACCTTTCCTCTTTCAAAGGGGTCTTGATGCTCCAGTGACTGAGAGAGTTGAAATACCTCAGATTTGTCATCATTCCCAAATAAAATAATATGCACGTTGGCATCAGTCCCTGCTCCCCTTTTGTCACCTGTGTATACTTTAATGGTATACTCTGTCAGATTTCTTGTTTGACTTCCTTCTTTATGTAAGTTGTTATCTATGTCATTCTTTTGTTTGTCGCCTCTAATAACAAAAGATACTGGGATTTCTCTCTGTATTTCTGGTAAATTTGCATTCACAGAAAATGCTCTGAAAAACAAAACCACATATGTTTTTGTGGTAAGTAAATCATATGTTAAATCAAAAAAAATCCTATGAATTTATGTGGGACAGTTAAAGATGGACTTATTTTAAAAATATCCATTGATTGAACCACTCTGTGACAGTCATTTTGATTCAATGCCCACTCAGTGTTTTGAAATATTTTACTATAAAATGACTAAAAAATGACTAGCTTTACATAATATACTTACTCATTCACTTCAAACACATAGATAGGATGCTCCTTTACAGCTTCTTTCAAATGCAATTTTTTAATGTCCAGTTTGCAGTCTACAAAGAAGGAAATAGAGTATAGTGAAAATGTTGTGGTGCATGTCAAGGACTTAGGTAGAGTGTGTTGTTGATATAATGGTGTTATTCCTACTATATTAAAACATAATTTATTAATTCATTTATGAATACAAATAATTGACTTAAAAATCCTGGAATTATCATAACATTCCTTATTTTGTTCCTATGTGAAACCTCAACTTAGATATTTAGGAGTAAGCATTTTCTTTGTCTTAGTGAAGCAAAGGAGTGTTGTCCTCACCGTCCTTAGACAGGCATGAAGAAGAGATTCAGCATGACTCAGGCAGGCACATTTGAGGAGGAAGAGCAGAAATATGCATCTGGTGCTTCCTCCTCAGTGACAGGTTGACAAGAGGGTTGGAGCTCCATTCCACATGCAGCACAAAGAGGATCTCGTGAGATGGCAGGTCTGAAGGAAGTTCAGCAACTTACTGTGTATGTCTGCTGTTTGAAAAAGGTTCTCTCTGACTTACACTTCCTTTTGAATTTTCTGCTGGGGGCATCAGCTACATGCTGTCTATAACAGTGGCCTGAAACTCTTGCCACTAGTTAGTCATGAAAACTATTAATTTTCCCTTCTTGTCTATTATTTGTCTCTTCAGCCCTGTTCAGCAAGCTGCATCCCAATGTCTTCTACTACTGTCCAAGTCCCTTTAATTATATTAATAGGAGTCTAAGTTAATAGGCTCAGGCTAGTGGGGAGGAATCCAGGACATTATGTTGCGCTCATCACCTGCCTGGACAGTGCATGGAGAGCATCAGAGGCTTCAGGAAGGGATCTTGAACTACCTGATCTTAAAAACCTGCTCAGATACTGGACGAAGCATAAATGCATTAGAGCAACACTCTGCCTGGGCTGACCAGTCCTGCATGGTACATATCATAGAATCACAGAACGGTTTAGGTTGGAAGGGATCTTAGAGACCATCTGGTTCCAACCACCCTGCCATGGGCAGGGACACCTCCCACTAGACCAGGTTGCTCAAAGCCCCATCCAACCTGGCCTTGAACACTTCCAGGGATGGGGCATTCACAACTTCTCTGGGAAACCTGTTCCAGTGCCTCACCACCCTCATAGTGAAAAATTTCTTCCTGATATCTATTCTACATATCCCCTCTTCCAGTTTGAAGCCATTACCCTTCGTCCTAGCACTACATTGTAAAAGTTCCTCTCCAGGTTTCTTGTAGGCTGCCTTTAAGTACTGGAAAGCTGCTATAAGGTCTGCCCAGAGCCTTCTCTTCTCCAGGCTGAACAAACCCAACTCTCTCAGCCTGTCTTCACAGAAGAGGTGTTCCAGCCCTCCGATCATCTTCATGGCCCTCCTCTGGACCTGTTCCAACAGGTCCATGTCCGTCTTATGTTGGGGGCTCCAGAGATCAGTGCAGTATTTCAGGTGTGGTCTCACAAGAGCAGAGTAGAGGGGCAGAATCACCTCCCTCAACCTGCTGGCCACGCTTCTTTTGATGCAGCCCAGGATATGGTTGGCCTTTTGGGCTGCAAGAGCTCCTTGCCAGCTCATGTTGAGCTTCTCATCAACCAACACCCCCAAGTCCTTCTCCTCAGGACTACTGTTAGTCCATTCTCCGCCCAGCCTGTATTTGTGCATGGGATTTCCCTGATGCACGTGCAGGACCTTGCACTTGGCCTTGTTGAACTTTGTGAGGTTTACATAGGTTTACCCCTCAAGCCTGTGCAGGTCCCTCTGGATGGCATCCCTTCCCTCCAGTGTGTTGACCGTGCCACACAGCTTTGTGTCATCAGTAAAGTTGCTGAGGGTGCACTCAATCCAAACATCCATGTCACCAACAAAGATGTTAAATAGTACTGGTCCCAGTACCGTCCCCTAAGGAACACTGCTCATCACTGCTCACCAACTGGACATTGAGCCATTCACTGCAAGTGCCACGAACATCCAGCAAGTTACTTATCCACCGAGGGGTCCATCAGTGAAATCCATGTCTCTCCAGTTTAAAGATCAGGATGTCATGCAGGACAATGTCAAATGCTTTATACAAGTCCAGGTAGATGACATCTGTTGCTCTTCCCTTATCCACCGGCGCTGTAATGCCACTGTAGAAGGCCACCAAATTTGTCAGGGATGATTTGCCCTTAGTGAAGCTATGGTGGCTGTCACCAATCAGCTACTTATTTCCCATGTGCCTCAGCAGAGTTTCCAGGAGGATCTGCTCCATGATCTTGCTGGGCACAGAGGTGAGACTGACCGGCCTGTAGTTCTCTGGGTCTTTTTTACCTTTTTAAAAATAAGGGTTATGTTTCCCCTTTTCCAGTCAGTGGGAACTTCACCGGACTGCCGCAACTTTTCAAATATGATGGATAGTGGCTCAGTGACTTCATCCACCAGTTCCCTCAGGACCTGTCAATGAATCTCATCAGGTCCCATGGATTTGTGCACCTTCAGGTTCCTCAGCTGGTCTAGAACCTGGTCTTTTCCTACAGTGGGCGGTACCTCATTCTCCCAGGCCTTACCTTTGCCTTCTGCAACTTGGGTTGTGTGGTTAGAGCCCTTCCCAGTGAAGACTGAGGCAAAAATTTGTCAACTGTAATACATAGTAAGTAACAATTTGCAATTATATTGCAAATTTTATTAAAGGACTTCAGAAAGCTTTACAATTAAATCTTTGAATATTCCTTAGTAGCATGATAGCCATCCTACAGATGAGGCAAAGAGATGTTTAAGTTATGATGATTTTAATGGAATTCAGTGACAAAACTGCTGATTGCCAAATAGGGGTAAAATCCACCTCTGAATGTCACAGGAAGAAAACAGAACAGGTGGGGAAAACAGTGAAAATAATTGAACCATGAAAGGAAAATTAAACAATACCAGTTTCCTACGTGAGTTATAATTATTCTCCAAGATCACTTATTAATAGATCACGTATTAATCGTGGAATATAATTATTCATCTTAATTTTCTGTTTTTCTTTCTTGTATGGAAAGGAATAATTTACTTTTGTGATAGCATAATGATATAGCCTTTAGATCCAAGGATTTTAATGTGTCAAAATGTAGGATTTTTCTTTATAAAATATTACCTTTTAGCAAAAATAGCTAAAGGAAACTAATCAGGTTTTAATTCTGGCAGTGATTTCATTGCCTTTAACAGAAGGCTAGCTGTGTGATTCACATCACTGACTTTAGAGAGCAGCAAAAGTACTTTACCTGTTTTACTGCTGATCAAAAGAACAACTTTGTCCAGTTCTCCCAATTCAACAGCATCCATGATAACTAGAAATGACTAAAATAAAATTATTCAGCATTACAATCTTAAACTATATTACTTGTGTATAGGAAGTTTTGAAAATAGTATATAGGAAGTACAAGAAAGGATCAAAGGATAAATTTTAAAGTACTTTAAGACAGAGTACCTCATTGTCCTCTCCCTGCTGGACATTCTGCAATGACCAAAGAAGGGATCTGTCCCCTGTGTCACCATGAGTACCATATATACATGCAGTCATATGCACTAAATTTCTCTCACTCAAAATATTTGTAGAAAATACTGTTAGGTGATATGTAACCACTGCAATATCAAGCAGAAAGAGAGCCTGTTAAGACTGTGCCACAACCTTGCACAGCTATTTGACAACATAGCAATGTGCAGTCAGATGTAAAAATTCAAACACTTGAAAATTATAGTAAAATTCAATTTTTAATTTTTTTTTCCTTAATTTTGTCTTGTAACTATAAACACTGGTGATGCTGACAACTTTATGTTAAATTAGGGAAAAGCGTGCCTATGCTTTATGCTGTTTGTAACAGTAGCACGTTATGGAAAAATTAACCAGTCAGTTGCCTTTTTCTTTTTAATAGCGGATGCCTAATAGCTAAAAACCTGTTAAGTTTTAGACTCATCAATCAGTTTTGGGCCCTTTACAAAGACTAACTTTAGCTGCGTAGACAAGTCCTTCAGTCTTCATCGTCTAAGAGATGGAGAAAGAAGCTCCCTGTGTGTGATTCAGAGCACCGAAATTGTTGCTTTGAACTTTGCAGACAAGTCTATCTCAGCTGAAGTTGTCACCCATGGATTTGTGCTGTTTTTGATTTATACAATGGTTAGAGTTATTAAATAGGAGACAAGATGATAACATCTGAACACCTTTAAAAGTAAATGCATTCACAGAGCATCTCTTTATATTCATTTACATTTTACTCATAGAACCAAATTATGTGACAGTCCTGAATATTTACCTCTTATAATCATCTACCTATCATCTCCATTTTATTCCTGTAGACATTGTGGTAGAAGGGGATGAATCCTGACCTTGCAGAAGGCTTCTGTAGAATGTGGCTCAGAGCTTAGATCAGTCAGACACCTACCCCATTCAGGACTGTGTGTATAAACAGATTACCAGCATCCTTTGGAAGTCAAGAAGACAAAGTCCGGGTAAAGCAGATAACAAGCTGTTATCAACTTTCAGATCTAAAGATCATCTAAAAAACTGAGTTCAGTACAATAACCAGCTGAGTTCTACGGGCCTCATCTGTTTCCCCAGCATCAGCAACAGGAGAGAGAGAACAGCCCCTTGTCGCATGCCTACTGAAGTTGAGCAGGTGCATGGAAAGAAATCCATACTGCCAAAAAGGTATTTACCTATAAAGGTAAAACTTAGTAAAAGCCTAAGTGGTAGATGATACAGCTAAGTTTAAAGTGGAAATAAAAAATTGGTGCTGCCTAAGGAACAACAAATCATGACATGGTCAGATATAAGAGAAAAGATTAAATACAATGACTGTATGGAATATGATGGGTGGTGTTACAACCAAGATGAAGAAGAATCAGGAGAGGAAGCAATATATTTGGTCAGGGATGCAATGCAGTGAGTGGGTCACAACACAGAAAAAAGAAACCCGTGTCGCGCTATTTTTGGTTATAACTCTGATTTGTTAAGTGTCTTCTTTTTATTTTACTTGACCTCTGTTTTGTCACAGTCTTCCAGATCTGAAACTTGAGAAGTGAGGCTGGACCAGCCCAAAACAAGAGTGAAAGGATTGCATTTGGAAGGCTTGTTTCTTGGATCACTGTGCCAGAGAGCAGCAAGAGTGGGCCTACCCCAGGAGCTGAGCATGACCCCGGTGCAGGCAGTGCCCTCACTGACCAGGTAACAGTCCTGCAGCATCTGCGTGTGGCAGGCAGAGCTGCCAACAGCCCCAGATGCAGCAAACAAAAAAGATCTGGGGTCCATCCTGGTGGTTGAGCTGGGAGCGGCAGGAGAAAGGGCCAGAGACAGGACTGAAAATAAGGCTATGCCATAGGTCCAAGGTCCACCCAGAAAACAGGGTCAAAGGGAGGACTCCAGTCCTCTCCAGTCCAGACAGATGCACATCTGATGTAGCTGAGGCATGGACATCCTATGCCCATCATGGCTGGAGGTTCCAGGTGGGTCTGGCCAAGCCAAGTAAGAGCTATTGCCTTATCATGGCCCTGACACACCATAGTCAACTAGAGACTGAGTTGAGTGAACTTTGGATCAGATTACACAGTGGCTGGGACTGGCAGAGTACATCATACAAAGAAGGGCAATTGAAGGAGACTGATGTAGGCAAGGGAAGGGGGCTAAAATGCTTAAATGGTGGTCTTTGTTCAGGTAGTGGGATCAGACCATCATAGGATAAATGTGGGCAAGTAAGCTTTTATCCCTGTAGAGTACTGAATAGATTGGAGAGGAGAAAGATGAAAGAAATCTCCAAAAAGAAGTTACATACAATAAAAGAAGTTACATACAATAAGGATAACATATATGAATGTTACAACTCCATTAATTTTATAAGATTCTAAGGATTTCATAATCTCAGTGTGAATAATGGCTCTGTGTTAACTTTGTGGAAATAATCAGCTATTTGAAAGTAGCATAATACATTTTTATTTCACCCTATTTAATTGTTTTGCCTTAAAAGCTAAAGCAGTGCAAAATTCACCTTCTGTAGAGCCCTGTATGTGAGAGAGAGAGAGCATGAGCGCGAGCGCGCGCACTGTTTCATCCCTGGGGATTCCTGAGGTGTAAGCATCTCAAAGGAAGGTACAGCGAAGAGAAACTATTTATGTATGTACTCAGCTGGAGGCCTCTCCCCATTAACACACGCAAAGGCACATGTGTGCACAGCCAGATCTCGAGGGTCTGCATTGTGTTTTATCAACCATGTTTTGATGGTTTCAATTAGCCATTAGCATATGCTTCATCACAATCCCAAGTACAAAATAAAAAAAGGAAACGCTAACTAAGAGATGAAATACTAAGGCACTCTGTGAACGACAGAGCTGTATCTGAAATTTAACAGCACACGGCTTCTGGTTAAGGTGATTATGATCAGCTGCTTTCCATTCCAATTAACACAATACTAGCTTTGCTTTTAGCCCAGAAAAAGAAAACTAAGGAGAAAATGAATTAGATTTGGAAAGCTGATAGAAAAGCAGATCTGTTTTGCACAATAAATTGCAAGTAAGTTTGTGTGTAAAGGATCACTTTGAACTCCACGTGTGCCACCTGCTGTGGAACTGCTTAAAGCTCTCTTGGACATAAAATGGCAAAGATTTGGGGGAATATGTTTTTTCACCGTCCTAGTTTTTTTCTTCACTGTGGTTAAAAATCCCTCCTTGAAGTCTTCTAAAGCATGTGCGGAAAGAAATAAATGCAACAGAGATGAGCTATTTTGTTTGTTTGTTTGTTCTTTTGCCTAAACACATAGGTAATATAATACTTATTCCTTTTTCGTGATTTTTTCTTTCTTGATCTCAAAGAATTTGACAAAAGAAAATATTACACACACACACACACAAAAAAAAAAAAAAGAAAAGCAAAGAATGGGGAAATTATTTTCTCAACGAAGAGGTCAGTGACAGAGCCAGAATCAGAACCATCGTCACGAGGGTTCCGGTCTTACACCCACACTGCATCTTTCTCTCACTGTTTCTCTGTGCTTGTACATGTATCCTAAATAATTCCGCATGTGACAGTCTTTTGCAAAGGGCACACTCCTGTGCTTTATGTAAATCTGAAGGACCTCTTTTTTCAATCTTGTGTATAGGAGATGAAAGCCATTAAGCCCTGTTCTGTACCCATACTGTGCAAGTCTTCAAGTGAAAATGACAGCTCTAAGCAACATAAACTCTAAAGCCTAAATATAAAATTTAAATTTCCAGTTGCAGCCAAAACACACAAAAAACTCCTCAACCCTTGTTAATTCTGCTGAGATTACTTGCATGCTTACATTTAGACACATGCAAACACCTCACTGAGACTGGGCCATAAATTCCAATCCAAAGCCTATTGGGGTCGTTCGTTTAACACCCACTTCAGCTCACTTTGGATGAACTGCCTTATTCTTTACCCAGGTCACTCATTTGTTTTCTTCATAAAACTCAGACACAAATAATTTGAATATTAAGTATAGTTATTTGGTCTGTTTATTAAATTGAGAATTGTTCTGTCATATGGTGGCATTCAATAAGCATCACAAGAGAAGAAGATGGAAAGGTCACAAAGGTGACATATGTAAGACAATTGTTGAGCTAATTTTAACAGGCATAAATATTTGGAGTGTGTAACAGTAATAAAGCTGATGCTTATACGTAGTTTTCTGCTGTTATTTACTGAGAATCTTTGGAATATGCTATCAGAAAAACACCCACTTAATAGTAAATGAGCTATAAAAAATCATGTTGTTAATGTTAGTAATATGAGCAACTGAGGACTAAACAAAGGAGAGTAGAAATATTACCCTATTGCACGAAAGGGATATTTCTTATAAACTATACTTTGTAGCATGTAATAATGGTTGTGTGCAATCAAATGAATATTGCATTTCCCACTTTATGGTACAGAAATTAAGCTGAGTGGATAGTATTTTCCTTCATACATTTTAAATTCTTATGCAGACTTTATGAATCATTAAATAAAGACAATAAAATTTTCTGTTTTGATAAAGGTTTCAATTGTAATATTAGGCCATGTTAACCTCCTGGACCACTCCACTGCTTTAAAGTAGATTTATACCTACCAGAAAGTGCTTCTTTTAATGGCCACTCTACAGGGAATTCAATCCATCTGTCTCCATTAAGAGAAAGAGGAAGTGTTTTATTTATGGTAAGACTAAAGGTATCCAGGGTTGATGTGTTCTGCATTTTCAAGTGACAAAGAGACAACTGGGATATGCTGTTTTCCAAACTCTGGAAACCCAGTCTCACTTTATAAAGCATTCCCAAATCAGATGGTAAATGTATCTAGGAACCAATAAAACAATGAATTAGCATCCAAACAGACATATATAGATATATGCATAGGTAATTTACAGGAAGAGAGGAAGTTTTCTCTAAAGGGGTCAGCACAGACCTAGCCCCAATCTTGGTGCTAAAAGTCCCGTTGAGTTCAAAGGCAGCAGAACCAGGTTGACTGTAAGCACTTACAGAAATATTAGCTTTATACTCTAGGGGCATTCATTGTAATTATTCTATCAAACTCGAATTACATACTGCACTGATTCCTAAATGTGAATACTTAATGTTAATGCCATTTAAATTGATATGCATTATTAACTATGAATATTTGTTGACAAAAAAGGAAAGAATATGCTTAATCATCATGACTTGAGAAAGCCAGAAATTAAAAATGAAATCTGGTGTGCAATTGAAAATTTCAGTTCCGCTTTTCTTGAATATTTAAATAATATTATCTGCAATATTTGGAGCACTACATGATTATTTCTCTTTAAGAGGAAATGCAAAGAAAATTTAAATATAGACAAATCTATATATTATTTTACATCATATGTTATTTGGTTCTTAGCCTGATGTTCCACTTTGTTTTCCATGGAAACTGGATTTGACTTGCCGTTGCTTCCATAAAAAACCATAACCAACTTGGATATATTTTCTGACAACTTTTCAAAGTCTGTTTTTGTTTCTTCTTGATGTTTTGTGAAACAAATCCTCCATCTGCCTTCTGAACAAATAAAATAAGGAAAATAAATAGGAAAAAAAAAGATTAAAGATGTTTCTGTTCTTATATGTTAACCAAGGTACCTGAGATAAAATTCCTAAGACATATCTTAGTCTACATGGGGAGCATTAATATGTAAGCACTTCACCTGGGTGCTGATCAGCTCCCTAAGTATGTTGCCATCTCTTACTATTACAAAGGGGGAAATATTGTCAGTACTAGTAAGTGTAATGACGTATTGTGATGAAAATATTCTGACATTATTATTTCAGAACTGATGAATAAAACAGTCGGTGCAATGGCAGAAGCTATACCTGAATTCATTTGCTCTTTTCCTAAAGGCCAGGCAGAAGTGCTCCTCCTCTCCCGAGTTTCTAATTAAAAAAAGATTGAAGACCAAATTAATACTTTTGTAGAACAGTGTCTAAATGATAATAAATGCCTGTATTCGTCTCTAGTGAGGCAATTGACTGAGTATTATATAATTTAGATTAAAGATTTAGCTAGGAAGTGTACAATGTAATTTTCTACTTAAGCACCATCTCCTACATATCATCCTATTTAATGAACTAACTCTAGAGCTAGCTTTTTACTATGAAATGGTTGTAACATGAAGATTCAAGTATCTTTCATTTTAAAGCATTTCTGTTTCATTTCTACAATTTATGCTCTGGATGAATCATAACTAATTGGAAGTTTTCAATGCCCATTTTAGGGACTGATGTTCCTCTCACTGATATCAGCTCCCATTGGTTTCAGTGGGATTTGGTACAGACCAAAACTACTTGTAAACGTTAGACAGAGGCCTGAACCAAAGATGGAAAGCCTTCTTTTGAGATCACAACCAAGTTTGGATTTGCCAATTATTGTGTAAAAAAACTCACAGGAACATTTCTCCTCTGCCAAATCAATGCCTTCTGGTAGAAACCAAAACTTTTTTCTTTTTTTTTTTATTTTAATAAGACCATGTTATATAACCTTAAATACACTGAATATTCCTATATTTTATTCAGAAAGGTTCCAACATACAATCTAAAAGAAAGCCAAAATTATTTACTTTTGCACAATAACAGCTTCCTCCTTTTCTTTCCAGGTTTCAAATGATCAAAAGTTAGAGATGATAAAGCAGATGAAATGGATTGCACTGGAATTCTACTCAGTCTCAATATGCTACTGCCAGATGAGTACCATCATGCCAATGCTGCTACGATGAGCAGAGATGCGTGGGGAATTAGGAAGAAAAGAGATAGAATATTTTCTGTAATCTAAGGACTCATCTGTACTGTCTACTTACTTCTCTTGGGGCAGGTTCATGAGAAATCAGTCTTAAAGGTACATACTGGGCAATCATAGAATCATAGAATGGTTTAGGTTGGAAAGGACCTTGAAGATCATCGAGTTCCAACCCCCCTGCCATAGGCAGGGACACCTCCCACTAGACCAGGTTGCCCAAGGCCACGTCCAGCCTGGCCTTGAACACCTCCAGGGATGGGGACTCAACAACCTCTCTGGGCAACCTGTTCCAGTGCCTCACCACCCTCAAAGTGAAAAACTTCTTCCTAAGAAGGTTTGCCTACTGATTTGCCTACCTTTGGTTGCCTACTGATCTGGATGGGGTGTGTTGTGTTTCCCTCCTGGCGTGCACACCAGACTGTGTTTGTATTGAAACCATGGGACAGGGAGGGAGGGTGCACATTCCCTTCTTGTCTTGACAAAGAGTGCAATCACAGGCAGTGGGGTCAAAACTGCTCCTCTGTGGACTGATTACCCACATGGTGTCAGTCAAAAATATGTCCAGTTTCTGGCAAAAGCTATCCAAACAGTGTGGCATAAATAATGTAAAACAGTCTTCTTGAATACAATGCTGGCAGAGGTATTCAAAGCTTTAAAAATTGTTTGCAAGTGGCAAAGTAGAAGTAAGACTTGTAGAGGGAGCAATTTGTAAAGATAATAGGCCAAATTTATGCCATTTGCCATTTATGCCACTGTAAATCTGAAGTAACAAAGCAGAAATTATCCTCTGGCAAATAGTGGTTATTAAATGGTACTGAAAAACAACAGTATTCAGACACACTAATTCCTTATATAATGACAATGTTCTACTGGAATATTTTAAACCATATCTTGTTTAAAGAAGCAAATCACACAGCTGCATTCTGCAGTTTGGAACAAATTTCTTAGCAAATGGTAGTTTGAAGATAATACTGACCTGTGGCATTCAGAGTTACTGAGGCAGTTCTTTTTCCATCACGTCTGTCTTTTAGCCACGTTTGAGCCATAAACAATGTTTCTGTCCCTGAAGCGGCTGACTCTTTCACAATAATCTTCTCCAGAAGCCAGTCAGAGCCTTTCCCTTTTTCAACCACCATCCCTTGCAGAGTCCCAACATCTACTGCTTCCACTTGAAAAACATCCACCTGAAAAATTCAGAAACGAAAAGACATATGGAAACAGAACTAAATGAACGGCGTATTTTGAAATATGAAAGTGAGAGGAAAATCAGGATTTTTTCTTTCATTAATTCAATAAATAGCAACAGAACCAGAGATGACAAGTTTATAGATGGTAAACTCCTGCATTAAGCAGTATTCCCTTTGTGGTTCTGCAATTTACTGCTAAACCACCTGTTTCCCCACACAGATCAATCAGTTGCTTATGCTCACTTCCTGAGAGATTTTCCTTCCCAAATTTCACATTTAGTGATTTACGGAGATACCATTTTAAACATCTCTTACCCTAAACAAAATAGACCCTCAGGGCTCCCGTTTGAGGGATGAAATGCAGGGAGTGAGAAGGGCAGAAGTGAACATCACAGAACGGTATTTTATTCTCTTAGGAAAGAATGAAAAGCTTGGCCCCAGATTTGAATTAACTCGTAGGATTAGTTTTAATAAAAGTAATTGTATTTAAGGAAAAATTATTAGATAAAGTTATGTTTAAATAAGTTCTACTATTCTTTATGAGTTAAAAAGTCGACAATATTTATGAAATGTTTAGAACACTGAAGTAAGATCCCTAAAGAAAATGGTGAGATGTCAGACATTAAATATTTTCACAATATGTGATTTTGGCTTTTTGTGAGTCTTACACCTACTTCCTCAGCTGGAAAACAGAGATTAATTTCTTGGCATAGAGACCTTCCACCTGTTTTGCTTTATAGATTTGTGAATTATTATCTCATTTCTATTAGGTTGATAACTAGTAAAATCTAGTGTTATTTGTGATGGAATTTTCAGCATGATTTAAAGATATAAAGATGTTTTTGAGGGGACTGGATTGCAATAATGATTAAAAACACTTGAGTCCTGAGAAGCCTTTTCAACCTAATTCACACTGAAGTTGCTCAGCCAGAACAAGAGGGCAGAAATCCTTATTCAAAGGATTATGCAGAGATGAAACAGAGGAGTTCTTTTGCTCCACCAGCCACCCTTATGTGTCTTCCCTGGACAGGCATTCCAGGTGAAGAACTTATGAAAGATTTGTGTTACCAAGACCAGCCTGACCAGCTTGCAACTTAATAAGACCCACCATAAGTTAAAATATTGACCTCAAAATTACAGATAATATATGACCACCCATTTAAAAAAAGAATCCTTGGAAACAGAAAAAATGCAGATTTTTTTCTCAACTTTTTGTTCTCATTTTTCTCATTCACATGTGTGTGTTTGTGAACTACACCTTTAGCAGTTTCCTAAAAATAATCACCAGCCTGTCATTGAATTACTGCATGGCTTCTAGACTGAAATGTAGCGTTATTCAAAAACCGCTACAGTGCATCATCTAATCATCACATCTGCACTGTCACCCCTAAGTTATCGTGTGAAACGGGAAAATGAGAACAGCAAGGTGACAATGATTTAAAGGAAAAAGTGTTAAAGAGGCACTTGAATAGCTATACTTCCTTACAATGAGTTGAGGTTATCAGCTGCTTAGTGAATTTAAACTGGCAAAAGCATAAGATGAAAATGAAGGTTCTCAGGGAAATGCCTTGTGGCAGCAGAGCAAATACATCGGAAGGGCTGAAATTCTAGATGGAGGGCAGGATGGCAGGGAAAGAAGGTCCTCTTCACATTTGCCATAGTTAAGTAATGTTTAAAAAAGTAATGTTTAGTGTCAACACCACAATCATATTTTATTACCTATTGGACTAATATAATGATTGAATATCATTCATCTGAACTCTTAATTTACCTTAATTGCTATATGAGTTTGATCACTGCTTTATTCTATCTTTAATTGGATTGGTAAAGTTATAGTATCATGCTTGGATAAAATATAATGGCTCATTACACTTATTAAATAAAAAGTATTAAAAATACACAGCAGTAGAAGATGGGTGAAAACCACAGATAAACTCAAGTAAGAAACATACAGACCCCTGTCTCTGTTAGTAAATAAATATTTTAAGTTCCCAAAATGTGAAAATTTATCTCAAAATTACTGCTTGTCCTTGCAAATGATTATGCTAATATTGATGCATGATTTATATTACTGGAAACATATGAGGAAGCTTTTGTCCGATTAGAATACTTGTTAGAATAGATTTCTTTTTAAGAGAAAAGAGTTTTCCAGAGGATGTCTAACTTAGTGACACTATCATCAGTGTTTCCAAAACAATCTGTTGTCAGTGATCCGCTTTTGGAAAGGAGAGACAGTTAGGAATAAAGGAAAAATACAGACAATATTCTGCAGACTTCTAGACTTGTGCTGTCTCCAGAAGGATAGTTGGGTTTGACTTGCACTAAGCTTGACAGTTAATAAACTCTATTAAGCTAGAGAAACCTTCACACAACATCAGCAAAAGTATTTGTACACCATTCTCCCCAGTGGTAGTGATTCTGAAAGCACTTAATAACTCAGGTGCAGAATGTTTTATGGGTTATTCCTAACTCGCATAATCCAGCCACAGGTAACAGGAAGTTTGTATATATAGGCAGTTCATGAAAGGTTTTCCAAAGCCTTTTTCCTCTGAAAACAGGTATATCTTGGCTGAATAAACATTTTGTAAAAATGTCGATGTTTGGTTTGCATTAAGCACACTACTTCATCATTTGTCGATGTGCAATTTTAACGAGCCCATTTTAGAGCATGTAAAATCTCGGAAATGCATGGTCAAATTTGCAGACGATTCAGCCATCTAATAAACTGCAAGTTGAGAAACTATTAACTAGACTAGGAATTGTGACAACTAGGGTAAATTTACTTCTCAGAGAAGATTACATTTTCTCTTTATTTGTACATTTGAACATCTACGTGGTGTAATGAGCTTTATTGTAGCAAGAGACCAAGAATAAAAAGCAGCAACTATAATTGTTAGAGCTACATGAACAATTTGCTAGAGATAATTTATTTGCCAAATTTAATCCACTTTTCTCCTCGCAATCTGCCTGCAAGCAGACAGGTTATGACATATATTTCATTATAATTTTAAGAAATTGAATCACTATTAATAATTTAGCTAATATTTTTGTGGATTCATTTCAGACCACAGATTAGTCATAAAACAGGAAATATTTGAGTTCTTGACCGATCTTGTATGTCACATGATGCTGTATCTCTTATCTGATTTACAAATGGGGACCTTTTAAGTTACTGGAGGCTTAACTTTTCTGCAAACAGAGAAAGAGAGAGGGAGAAAACACACAGAGGATAGGTAAATCTACAGAACATCAAACTTTTCTTTTTCATTTTCCCTTAGGGAGAAACGGTAATTGTTTTTCAGTTACTACTAGCAAATTAGGTTTGAATGGAGAAAAGTCAGCTTAAATATTGATAATAATACATATTGTCTAACTCAGCAAAGCTTATATTGAATTTTCTCAGAATAGTATTAAAACAATTTGTGTGCATGTACAGCCCACTAAATTTTCTCAACTAACACTATCTAGGGAAAGAAGGATATTCTCTGAGACTGAGCAGCTGAGACTAACAATGTGAGAGCCATACATCCTCTGTGACCCAGAAGAGCTGCTCCTAGCAAACCCAGAATTGACACTTTTCAAATTTCTTGGATAAGAAAATAAGCACTGAAAAAAAAATCCTTAAAAACGATCATTCCGGCAACCCTTAAAAACTACTTAAAGTTTCATTTTTGTTAACTCCTTTTCAGATTTTCTTCAAATCATTCTTTTTATCCTGGGACCCATGTTTTGAGCATTTTCTTTGAATCCATGACCCAGTTTGGCTTTATTCAGTACTCTTCAGTGTCAGCGCTGGCAACATATCGGTGTCTGTAGCAGTTGCAATAGCTCTTGTAACAGAAGAAGCATCGGAACAGTCATTGTGCAATATTTACCTTTATAAACGCCAATCATTTTGTAGGCTCAGTATTGAGACTTGATGGTTGGTTAATGACGATATTCCCAGCAGAACTGCAAATGGCAAGTCAAGGCACACCATATGCTTAATTTCATCAACCTGTATGCACAAGTGATTTCCCATACTGCTAATGTTACTATCATTTTAATAGGCTTTTATTGGAAAAGGAGTTAGAGTGTCTAGATAAAGGACCTTTTCTATTAAGCTTAGCAAACGTATTGATTTGCTGTCTGATTATTTTGATCTCGCCTGTTAATCTGGAGAAACTCCACTGAAAACAAAAGAGTTTTAGCACTGGGAGGCAAAACAAAGGCCCCTTTTAAACTGAGCCCAAATGAGAAACAGTGTCTGAACATTCCTGTAGGAGGAGACAAATGAGAAAAATAACTTCTGCTGAGACGTCACCCTTCAGTCTGTGGTCCCATGGGCTCTTCCAGTTGTGCTGAACTGAATTCCTCTACTCTGCCCCAAATGCTTGTCACAGCACTACCTTCTCTTAGACAGACATTATCACCTTTTTAGCTGTGCCAGCATAACCGCACAATCAGGTTCTCTCCAGCCAAATTTTATCAAGACAAACCAAGTGAAAAAGCCCAAATTATTAACAATATTAATTGCTTAAACTAAATAAACATTTGGACAGAATAATCGTATGTCACTGTGCCAGCAGACTTAAAGGGTGGAAACATTGGGTGGTAAGCAGCAGTGATAACAAGCACTCGGTGGAAGGATGAACAGTGCATCTGACTGTGGCCTCAGCATCTTGTAATCTGTGGTCTGTACAAACACTTCTTTAAAAATAGGGTTTTCCATGCATCTGAAAAAGCCAACCCCAAATTTCCTCTTAAAATCACATATTTTTGCAAGCGTGTTTTTGTTTTATGTGAAAATTTCATCCAGAAATTAATTGAAAAACTTTATCTTTACGTGAAAAAAATAAATTAATTCAAATTACGGCGAATGCATAATTAGGAGTTTCTGATAACCTACAATTATCATGGTTCATCCATCTTCAACAAGATTAGTGAAGAATAAATAAAAGAATAGCAGCAGTGAAAAAAAAACCCAAATAATATTTGCCCTGAACTGACCTTATGTTAATTTGCTTAGTGTAACTGGAACAGAATCTTTTTGAAACAGGATTTGTATGCATAGAACAGCAACAGGAGTAAGAAAGAATAGTGGTACATTATAATAATCAGCAGCTATGACCATTCAACTAACTTGTAAAAGACATTTCAATCAGACTTCAAGTAAAACACATTTGATAAAATGCAGAAGGACTGCTACAGAGGCCAATATCATCAGCCACATCCAAATCTGTAAACACACATTATATTACACATTAGAAATTAAAAAAAAAAAAAACTACAGCAAAAAGCCCACAGCCCCCCAAAAAAACCAAACCAAAAACCCCAAAGACAGACATCACTTTGGACAAATTCTAACCCATCTGATGCAGCCTGAGTGTTGGACTGATGTAATAACAGTCCAAGTTTGAGATCTGGTTTAAGAGGCAAAGAAAATAGGATGGATGTAATTTTCTTCAACTTTAGTAGCGCATATGACTGTATAATATTTTGATTAAGACACCATAATCCAATATTTAAATGATTCTCAGGTGGGCTCAAGCAGGCTGATAATGGGACAATAAAATGTCTAACTGGTAAGTCTCAAAGTGCAGCTGTAAGCAGAGAATATTTTCAAGCACATTTCATTGTAGTGAGGCTGGTTAATAAGCCTTAATATTTTCATGGGTTAACTGGAAGAAAACAAGATTTTAGAGATGATGCAAAAACAATTGCTAGTTATGACATTTGAAGAAGTAGGGTGCTAAATTGAAGAGTGCTCTGAAAAGATTTGTGAGAGTTAATAAATCACTGGAAAGCCTGCTTTCCAGTGAATCAAGCAGCCTAATCTATTTAACTTGTCAAAGGCATACCGATTTGCTTATTGTCATAAGTACTGTCAAAGGCGGCAGAAATTCGGTGTGAGAGAGCTACCCAGGCTAACAGTTAAGACCGTAGCAAAATCGAGTTCCTAGAAGTTAAAGCTTGACAAATTTAGACAGAAAATAGTGTAAGTCTTAAAAAAGAAAAGAAAAAAGGTATTTAAGGTTTGAAACAACTTTCCAACTAGATGAGGACTTCACCACTGGAAGCCATTCATTCTGAGTTAGATATATTTTCTAAACTATTTAACTTGAATTGAAGTTTATTCAGTTCTTGCTGCATTAAGGAAAATGGTTGAATATTTTATTTGCTGAAAAATGCAGACTTGGATTGACCATAACTATTTTAAGATTTTTGATAAATCAAGCTAATAAAGTCACCTGTATTTTATTTTAAAATTATCTTGTTTATTAAAAAACTGGAATAAATATGCCATAGAATTCACTCACCCAACTTTGCCTAATTAAAATAAGTCTATAGACAGACATGTTCCCTGTAAAATCTTGAGAAGGCAGCAGGCACTCTCTGAGGATATTAAATTTCATTGTAAGATAAATGTCCAAATAAACAGAGAAGGTAACCACCTCCTGGAAGTATCCACTTCACTCCCTTTCTGCAGAAGAAGCTCGAACCATCATGTTAGAACAACGGTGTACATTACAGGCAGCTAAAGATAAGTAAGATGTATTTCAGCTTCAGAAATGTAATTTATCTAATATATTTTTGAGCGCTGTATAGACAGAAAGCTGCCCCCTCCTCCCCAGTAATTAATTTTAGTGGTAATTAATTTTGTCCTATTTTTAATTTTTGGCAGCGATTTTTTACATTTTTTCTTGCCCTGCAAGAATATGTCAGGAAACCAAAATTAATTATTCACACATCTCTACTCCATTGGCCACCTGGCTTGCCAGGTGGTTGCAATGGAATGTTCTACCTCTGCCTCATATAAATTTGTTACAGACTGTAGCTACTGACTGGGAAATACCAACCTGGAGGTATCACAGAGAACTACACATGGCTCGGATATTTGCCACTCTCTCCTAGGGTTATATAAAGCTTTAGTTAACTTCTTTCTGTGTTTCTCCTCGTGGTTTCTGACCACCGCTACCAGTCTTTGCTTCACTATGACGGTATTCCCGATTTTCCTAGTTTCCATCTGATTAATACTTCTGCTCGATAACCAGACCATTTTACTGTTCACTTCTATACTACAACTTGGCCAACAGCCTACCACTATGATTAATACACTTGGATCAATGGCATTTTGCAATTATTTAATCATTATATCAGATATGCTTTCCATAAGAGAAGGTTAATCTGCAGTTACAACATAGCAGCTTTCTAGATGTGATGGAGTGTGGATGCTATAGACAAGTATTTGACTTTCTACTGGTGGCCACAGTACACTGACCCACATTCTGGCCCTTCTTAGTGTATTCTTGCACACATGGATTTTTTCCTGAAGTAATTTGTTAAAATTGCCAATGCTTAATCTGTGAGTACTGAAACTGAACACCAACAGTCACCTCTCACTGACAATTTCTGTATGTGCTGCAGTTACCATGGTACCAACCTGAGTAGTTGATGTCTAAATATAGGGCAGGATAAAGGATATATATTTTCAACAACTAATAGAATGAAGTAAAAATTCACAGAGATTTTACTGCCTCGGTAACTTAGGGTACTTAAAATACTGGCCACTTTCATCATACCGAGATTAAAATACTTAAATATCAGCATAACATATGCAGTGTACTTTATTGGCTTTGATGGAATTGATCTGAAAAAAGCCACATTCTCAAAGAGGAAATTTGGGTAACTCACAGCCATATGACAGAGCATACAGCAAGTCTACCAAAGACCACATAAAGAAGCACAAAGAATTTAATTTGCTGAAAAATGTCGGGTGCCAGAAGCAATGTGGAGATACCGGTAAGGATTTCACAAAATTGGGCCCTGTTTTCTGCAGAACGTCTGCACTGAGTATACTTGGTTCAAGAAAGTGTTTGTAGCGGGTAACATTTGTCAGACTTAAGCTGACTCATGAAGTATGAATAAATACTATTAGGATTTCATGAAAGCTGAACTGCATGAAGAAGTGCACAGAGATTGCTTTGTCTGTCCTTCCAGTTTTTAGGAGAACATCGAACAAGGCATCAGTGTCATAGCAATTTGAAAGAATATGGTTCTTGCAGCACTAGTCCTCACGCTCGTTTGTCTGCGTAGATCACCAGAAGCTCAGCTTTCCTGGTGACAGTGCTGCTCTCTCAGACACGGGGGGAGCTACAGGGAGATTGCTGGTGAGTTAATAATATCATGCACATTACTTTATCTACCAGTTCTCTGATGGTTTCACAGGTGTAAGGACTTTGGAAAGACACAAAGCAACTTTTCAGATATAAGAAGCTAATTCAGTCTTTTACTACCATGTAACTCAGCTCATGTAAATAACAGACCTGCTAAGTGAGAGAAGCGTATCTCCAATCCGCTGCAAAGTCCCCTGAATATTTAAATATTTCTGCGTATTTGTGCATTGCTAAACTGTTGTTCATAGCAGGCCTGACATTCTGTGAGACTAACACCGTATTTTGATGTGATTTCTAACAGAAACACTGTTCCAGTTCACTAGCTGTTACTGTATAGTCAGGGGAAAAAATATTGCAAGGAAAAGCACATTTTAAAATGTCAGAACAACTGTTAAGATTCAGAATGCAAATTCTGTCTGTTACACTCCAAAATCCCCTAAACCACCAAGTCCAGACTCTCTGACTGCAGGGGTGCTTGGCACAATATGTGATTGGGCTGGTATAGAAAGAGACATTCTACACTTGAGAGTCTTTTTGGAGATTACTTATAAATGGAAGAAAACATTGGGAAATTTCCAAAACATGTCATGAACAAAATGTTGCTGCAAAGGCAGGAGTCTTGCTTGCGGAATCAATTTGCACTTTGTCAATTAACCAAATATGTTTACTTTATTTTCACTGCACAAGGAGTGAATCAAGACTTTTCTGTGTTTCTCTATTACTTACCTACAAGCATTTTCTTTTTGGGGCCCTAAAATATTCCTATGCTGACATCTACTTTTAGAAATATAAGGATACTGTGTTACATTCACACACTGCTCCTGTAAAATGTCAAATAAGTAATGAAGAGATGGGTACATGGCAGCTCTGATACTTACTCTGTAAAACAGAAAAACTCTGTGCCACACTGAAGTAGACGCAAATACTATAAAAACACCCTTCAGGTTATGGGTCTTTGTAGTTCATTTTTGTTCTCTTAGGCAACATTTCTGGACGTGGATCCCTGGTCCCTCATCATTAAAAAATACCAGTCCGGAAATCAGATTGCTCACTTGTGGAATTATTACATAAGGAGAAACCCAGTAAAACTTACAATAAAATAATTATAATCCATGAGGACAAAAGGACTGCAGCTCTAAAATCCAATTAAATCAGCTTATCAGTAAACCAAAAATGTGAATTTCAACATTAGGGAAGACAAATGTGCCTTTATCAAAACTAAGTACCCTCATCCACAAGTATTTAGTCCCTTAAAAATGAAGAGTTGAATTCACTTTTCTTATGAATAAGCATTTCAAGTAAGTAAAATCCAGTAAGACGTTTACCCCCTTCTGCTCCCACTGAACTAAAGAGGCTGGGGGTTGTTAGGATCTGAGCTCCTCCTGATCCCACATTCACACCTCTGCTTTGGTTATGGGTCTGAGCTGATTTGCAGGCTTGCTTCCTTAGAGAAACCCTCATTCATTTGGCAGCCAACACCAGCAGAAGGAAAGAGTTTATTGCATGTTGTTTCCAAAAGGGGGACAGGTTAGAATACCATAATCACAGTATTCACTGAAATTTCAGAAAGATAGAAGAGTGCACACGCTATAAGACAGACAGGTAGCACTGTCTAATGTAAAATACACTCAGCATTTCTGGTTGTGAGACACTGGGTGTTTCTTTTTCTAAACTTTAAATACTCCAACTCAAATTTTCTGTTACAGACGTTTGCTTCAGAATCTTCATTAAATTATTTTAATCCTCAATTTTGTTTTCAAATAAAGATCCACAAAAAATACAAATACTTTGTTTATTCCATGTTTAAAAAATCTAGCGACCCTTTTAGCTGAAAATTTCACTCCCTCTATCCAGAGCTTCCAATAGGGACTAAGTTTTATGTCAAAGACATGCATTTTGCTGTAAGTCTGCCCATGCTTCTGCAGCACATTCAGTGACTAAATTCCCTCTAATTTCTGTTTACACTGCCAATGCTACAGGCAAATGCACCTCTGGCAGCTATGCTGGTGTTTGACTGGTCTATGTCTATGAGCTGTGAGGCTCACTCCTGCGCAGTGGGTGAAAGACCCTCTTGGCAGACCTAAGAAAGCTATGGATGGTAGTGGCTGACTGTCTGCACTGAGACCAAGAGCCAGACTGAGGGGCAGACTGTCAGTGGAAAGGCAAAAGCCAGGGAAAGGAGCCTCAGCCTGAAGAATGCCATGGGAGGACAAGAGGTATTAAAGGAAATTGAGTCTCTTTATAGCTCTATTGTGAAGCAAACGCGCAGGAAAACCACTGGCATGTCACCAAAGACCTTCAATATTTGCAAAATTGAACCTAAAAGCACTTGATATAATCACTTTATTACTTGTCATTACTTGTCAGCTATATAAGCATCAGTATTTCCCACATAAGATAGAGATATTGATATACACATGCACTTACAATCACAGAGCTTTGCAAACTGGACTTCATAGGCTGTATCCTACCCCCACTAAGTGAATCGGACTGGGTTCTAACAGTGCAAAATATTATGCAGAAATTATAAGTATACCTTTCCTTTAGTGAAATTATCATCTCCTTTTCTGATTAACTTTCTTCTGCCAGTATCTCCCAAAAGGCCTTGCAGCGTGACATACACATCTGCATCTGTTCCTGACCCAGGGGGTGCTCCCGTAGTGATATAGAGAACATAGCTTTTCACTGTTAGGAAAAAGAGTTTAAATGTTTACCAAAGCTTAATAAGTTTAAAAAAATGTTATTTAATAAATTACTACTATTATATTTTAATTTTTGGTCCTGCCTAGAGTGATCAAAAGGCCAAACTATGTTATAATGCTTCAAAAAGAACATAGAAGCATCATAATTAAAATTTAAGAACCACTATTATAAGGAATGATAAGCTAAATAGTTTGTGAGTGGGCCTGAAACACAGGCAGAAGAGAAAATGAAAGAAAAATAAACACATCACAAATTGTTATAAAAACATGTAAATAATATCCACCACACACTTGCATGCATTTAAATACGTAACACTCCTATGAAACAGTTCCTAGGCTTTGGATGATACTAAATTACTCAAACACCATCCCTCTGCTCTGAGCCTTGCAGAGTTCAAATGAAGCTGAACTCTGTCAGAAAGACTGCAACTATTTTATTTCCTCTGGATCATGGTCCAGTCAGCAGTTGGCTGCTCTACACAGTACCAGTCGCAGTTACTGGCCTCAGCAGAGGATTTCCAGAAACATTGGGTGTTCTCAGGCATGTCATCTTACAACTTTTCAGCTGAGCATTTCTTGGATGGCTGTTTATGTTAAGTACCTGTTTGTACTCCCAGAGAAATGCATAACACACTGGTGATCTGGCTCCCAAAATAAGAAAGAAGCCATATCCCCCAAAACATTCAAGTGAAAAAGAGAAAAAAAATATGGGGAGAAGGTAAAGAAAACAATATCTGTCCTCATGTTAAATGCTCCTTGGAACTAAGAGCAGGATTTGTAAAGATTTAAATATCTGTGCTCTTCCAGAAAAAAAAAAAAAAAAATTGAAGTACTTAAAAGACAAAGAGCCTTCCCAGGGAATATCCCAGCAGTACTCTTCTCAAATTCATATTCAAGGAGCTTCTGCCGAAGTGCTTTTTTTGAGACTAGCTTTGAAATCACTGCAGAAAAGGCAAGGAATACACAGATAACTTGGGATATTGACCTAAACCCTTAACTCCTGGGAAAGACTTGGAGGGGACTGGGATATTCTCATGGTAGAATACTCATTTAGGACAAGAGGTCTTCCATTCTTCACTAACTTTGGTTATAAAACCTCCTAAGAAACACGGAGCAAACTAAAAAAAATCCAGCCTTGAGGTGATCAAGGCACAACTCGCACGAAGGAGTTTGATGACATATAACTGCTAGGTCACAGGAGAATGCCTGAAATTCTAGGAACACAAACAGATGGGCTTCTGTTGTGAGGGGCCATGGATCTCCTTCTTATCTGAAATTACAGTATGAGAGTTATATCCTGTGGATTTCCTTTGCTTCCTCTGGGAGAGAACCAAATCATATTATTGAGAAAAAGCTGAACTCTGAGTACCTTTCAAAACTTTTTTAATATTTTCAGTGCTGTATGCTCGTTGTTTTCTGTGTCACAAACTGATACCAATCAGACTTGAATGCACAATGCTCGGTTACAGGGTCTGAGATATTTTTTTTTAAACACTGGAGTGGATTGGACCTACCCATGCATCGCTAGCTAAAATGAACAGAAAGTATCTGCTAAATCCGTTGGACTGCTTTGAAAATCAGCCATCATCACTGACTAAATCTTTTCCAGTGTTTCTGATTTGTGACAAACCTGCTGGAAAAGGAGAGCCAGCTGTGAGAACTGGAAGCTCAGCCTCTCTTCCTCCTTCTTCATCTGCAAAGTTGCGACAAAATGGAAATTCTAGTACATTTTTGCTTTCTCTGTGTTGAAGCTTTACCTTAGCAAAGAGCAAAAAGAAATACCTTCAGCATCTGTTGTGCTCTAATGGAAACTATAGCAAAAGACATACTATTAAACAGCTATGACACATCATCTCAATATTGAAAAAGAAGAGGAAATAAATTTTTCTAAAATGTTTCTGAAAGCAGCCTTTTTAAAGAGAAGGAATAGATATATTTCCCAATTAAAAATAATTAAAATGTTGTCAACATTATTGCTGTAGAGACTGCAGTAAAGGAAAAAATATTTGGAATGGTTCAAAAAGGTTCCTTTATGTAACCTATTCATCCAGCATATGGAAGAAAAAGAAGTGTTGATATGCCCATTTCAGCTTGTGAGAAATGTCAATATGCCACAACATTTTTCAGTGCAGAATGTTTTGTCATTCTAAGTGATGCGAGAAAGAAAACGAAGTGTTTCTGGGAAAAATGAAAAACATATATTAGGAATGTTTTATGGCATGTATATATATCTGTGCATATGTATGATATGAATATATAGAGTACGTTACTAAATATTTTTAATCTCTATGGAATTCTGTGTATAAAGTAATAAAAGGGTGTTCCCAAGCTAAGTAGCTTAGTCTTACTATAAGAAAACATATTTTAATAATGAGGTATCTTACATTATGGTACTACCACCTAAACTAAGAGATAAAGTACCATTTCCCAAACTACTTAAAGCTAGATCAGACAACATATTTGAAAATATGCTGCAGGAAGTAATCCTGCTTTGAAAAGGGTACAGAGAATTCACTCATACATTTCTTCATGACCTAACTCACTAAAATGACCAAACCCTTAACCCAGTAAGCTCAGCCATCTTTGGTTCGCAACTGTCACTGGGACATGGCAGCATTATTTTGTCATCAAAAGACTCCTATTATTTTTCATTATGACAGATACATTGAAAAGATTTTTTAAAATGCAGTGTAAAGTGTAATGTTAATAAAATTTCCCTTTCATGTTAATGTCTACATTCCTGAACAGTTTCTTGAAAATCAGATTTCATTTACTGTGCTTTATTTCTTCAAGAAGTGAAAGAAGCAAGAATAAAAATGTTAGCTATTACATGTTTCAGAAATAAAGCATATCTTAATTAATTTTGTTCTGGACATTATTTTATAATGATTTCAATTTCCTCAAAAACATCAAGTGAATTATTTTGCAGTTACGGTTACGAAAATGAATTCTGAATCTAAATATGGAATTCTACCAACTGCACCTGCATTTACTTGTGATAGAAGAGGGAAATCTCAGACTGTCTGTGAGGTGCAGTCTTGTAAAATCAAAATAAAATAGCATAGAAATGACCATCCTGCTTCTAACCAGCAGTTTAAATAGACTGCTAACCTGTCTTTAATAACAGATATTATCCACAATCTCTTATACCAACCTATGTACAAGGATTCAGTCAGTTCTGCTGTGGAATCCATGGAATAACAGAGGAAATATCTTCCTAAAACCCCCAGTAATTTACATATACTCCAAAGCAGGGAAATTTTTATTTTCTTTCTCTTTCTAATCCTACCTAATGTAAATGTGCATCTTTTCCTTACTTATATAAATGATGCCAATTTTATTAACTTGTCTTTGAGTCATTGTTCTGACCTAATGAAGTAAAACACACTAATACGTGTCACTGTTTTCACCTGCCAAGTTTCCGTTCTGAAATTTTTATTGTCATCCACTGTCTCCTACAATATCCAAGAATCAGTCTTAATTTTATCAATAGGTTTGTTAGATGACTATTTCATCTGGCTACGAAGATGAAATTAACAACCTGCCTACCATTTAAATGTCAGGGGGTTGAGCTCATTAATATCATGTATTGGACAGGATTATATTTTTTTTCCAGTTTTTAATGAGGACAAAATACAAGCATTAATGGACAAAAGTGTGACTGCAATTTGAAAGATGGTGATTCTTTCCCTTAGACTTCTTTTTATTTTGCCAGCATAAGAGGATAAAGATATTTTTTGTATAGTGAAGTGCCACAGCAGTTTCAGTGCAACGTCAGATTTTAGCTTCAGCATCTTGGACATCAGAAGAAAGATTGTCACTTTTGCTATTCACTTCTTTTTTTCACATGCCAAGTTAAAAGGCAGATATTTTCATCAAAAGGAATTTCTAATGTCTGGCTTAATTATTTGCCTTGGATCACTGGGTCTACAACATGTAACAGACAATTTGGAGTTATGTAAATACTGCGATGTATGCCAGTGGGTACAGTTATGAAAAGACACCACTGGCTATGCTATAGATGATGGCACATCTGTATATCTATGACCTCCAGAAATCCATCTAAATTTACAAGATTTTTGTTATCCATAGCTATTCTAGCAGGAGTTTTGAGCAGTCTCTGAAGTTATCACTCTACAAGTGTTGTTACCAGATGCACTTACTTTTGTAAATTAGAGAATTTTACGATAAAAACACAAGAGCTGTTGTTTTTATTTTTTACCTCACAGCAATGCCAAGTGTCTCCTTCTCCAGCTTCTTCAATTTCTAGGCGAACTTTGAATATGGTATTGAATTTCTTACTTAGTTCAATTGAGGTCTCATAAATCTGCTTTTTTTTAAGGGATCCTTTGGGGAATATTACTGAAGTACAGGTACCTTTTTCACCACACACAGTTAGAGACATTTTGGGATTCATGGAACTGGAAGAAATATCACTAGTTGTCACAAGGACATCCCAAGTTCCTGTTAAAACAAAACAGAAAAAAAGTAGAAAAAAAATTAATGGGTTTGCTGGATATTCAAAATAATACAACAATTTGTAACAGGCTGAGTTAGTGAGTGACTAGCAACCCATTCCCAACTTTGCACTGAGCTAAAATGTTGGCACATAACAAGTTCACTCGTTATCATTGATTTAGTGAGAAGCAAATTTGGACACCAGCCCTTCCGTAATGATAGCTGACCCTTTAGAGATGGGCCAGTCCAGTAGCACTATGCAGATAAGACTGCCAGTTCCATATTAGAGACTGACGAAGAGCCATGCCAATCTGTTGATTTTTTTCCCCTCATAAATGTTTCCTCTGATATTTTTTATTTTTTTTCTTACTAATCACCACTCAAAAGCAGCATATTTTCTACTAGACAGTACTGGTTATCAGGTTTGCCTTTAGTCAGGAACGGTATTTTTTCATTTTAACTTTTTGAGGAGCTACTTAAACTAGAATGTTAAAATTTGCTACGTATATTCTATAACAAGATGCTGAGGAGATAAACTGAAATGTGGTATTTTTATCACAGATCACCACAACTATCATGCCAGCAAAGTACAAAACGTTATGCATTTCTTCTGTGAAGTGATGTTTGCTGAGAGATTAAAAATATTCCTATGTAACAGCACATAGATTTACCTACTTTAGGGACACAGAAAACACTCAAAACCAGCAGTCTTACTTTTAAAAAAATTGCAAAATTATATTGAAAAAGAACAGTAGCTCATTTTCAAACTAAAGTTCTGGTTTGAAGCACTTAGTCTCTTAAACATTCTAGATGAATTGACAGTCACCTGAAGGCTCATAAGGATTGCAGGCCAATTCCAGGTGGGCTCTTGAGTACCTTCTGTAACTCTCTATACTGAACAGATACTTGGTTAAAACTCCAATCATCAAGACAGTTTCAGGATCAGAAACTTGTACTCATCAAAAAAATCCCATTGATTTAGGCAGCTTTAACATTTTAATTCATGCTAATAGAATATATGGAAATCAAAGGTCTATCAAAACCATGTTTTCCATTTTAAAAAGTCATGACTCCTGCAGAGAGGCTTTGGTCGCCTGGGCTGGTGCAGAATTGAGCATGACCATTTTTTTATTAAGATAACTTAGCTCTGTTTATGCAACGTAAGGCAAAGTATGGCTTTAATAATTTTAAATAGCTATTTTGTAAACAGGGTATTTTGCTTTAAGTAATCAAAGTTTACTCAATAATCGAATTCAAGTTTACTCAGTAATTGAATTTTTTGAGTCTATGTCCATAGTCCTGTAAAGTCCAGCTTCCTAACCACAACAGGCAAATCTTTATCTTCCCCTATAAACCAATGCAAATAAAGCTTTATTACTTTAGATCAGGTGAGCATCTGTGCCATAAATTAAGGACCTGGTGGAGGTAAAAAGTTAGTACTTGCCATCTTTAAAATCATCTATAATAACTTCAGATGTTATGACTTTATGGATAATCATAAATACCTACCATTTTCATGTCTATGAACATTAAATATAAATGAAATCAATGATATCCATGAAAAAATGGAAGTCAAATGAAAATTTATCATATCCCTTGTGACATAATCCAAGATTTTTTGGTTCTTTAGTACTGAAATATTAAGCCTTTAAATTCTCAATATGTAGTTGCCTAGGAAAACTGAATGGAAGGACTACCTCTGTTGGATCGTACAGTATCATACGCTGCTATTACATGTTAACTATATTGTATAATCTCTGATAAATTTGTCAAGATCCAATTTAAAAGCAGCTACATTAAGCTTCTTTCCTTCTCTTTATTTAAATCTAAAAGAGAGCTATGCTAAAAATTCATTCTTTCTTTCTCAGAAATCTTTTCTCAGAATGGCATTAATGGACTGCTGAAACCCATTTATTTTTACGACAGCTTTGTCCGTTAGCTTAAATAACTCTTTTCCCTCCTTGATGTGTAAGCCACCATTAATTTGATAGATCACAACTGTGTCCATCTTAAGCATTTAATTTGCTAGTCTGAATACACCAAGTTTTTTCAATACCCTTTCACAACAAAGACTTGCCGTGTTCCCAGTCATCGTGTTTTCTTCACAGTTATTCCAGCTTGAACCAGTCCTTCTGGAGACAGCATTCCCAGTGAAATATCACTGTTTCGCTGTAGTGGCATTATTTCTTTTTGATCTTCACTGATAATGCCTACATACATTGTGGGGTGACAATTACTTTACTCACAGCCACATCCCATTACTGTCTCAAAAATTATCCTGTGATATATATAACAAACCCAGGTATTTCTCCTAGTCATATCGTGCTGACAAACTCTTGTAGCAGAAATCATTACAAGACATGGGGACACAGATCCAATACAGTTTTTAGACTCTTAGCTACTACTTAGTTCCTAATTTCCCCCCAAAATCAATGGAAATTAGGAACCAGAGCTTAAATATTTAGTTGGGTTTACGCCTAATTGTATTCAGGCTATGTGCTACAGAATTCAGTTCCATTGATTTCCTCCAGTTCTCAAAGTTTATCACACAACCTCTTCATCTCCTGATAGTACTCGCAGCTTTGTAGCACCAACAGATTTCATCAGCACTTTCATTCTCTCATTCTCTCTTATTCATTTCTTTACAATTCTTGCTTTTACAACTACTTTTCACTTTCTTATTATCACCTAACGATTTCCCACAAAGCAAATAAAATTCAATACTGAAATTTAGACAGATTAGATGCAATTACATTTCTCTTACTGGAAAATATTTCTGAAGAGTATGAACTTTTTTTTACAATCCATCTTTAGTAAAGTCACGGTGCGTTCCTTCTCATTTCCTATTTGCCTTTATTATCTTCACTATTCTTTTCTTCAAAGTGCTTTATAAAGGTCTGCATATGATCGATTACTAGGTCTACAGTCACCTACATTATGCTTTCTATTTTTTAGATGGACGTATTACCTTTGCCATTTTCAAGTCATACTTTTTGTCTTCATAAAATTGTTTGCGATCCATGCTACTAGATCTGCCACTTCATTTCCCAATCCCTTCAATATTCTGGGCTAAGGACTCCTTTGGTTGTCACTATTAGACCGCATGGAACTCAAAGTTCTATTTGCATTTCAGATTTGGTGATTTCCAATAATCTCATTCCCATTAGTAATGTTGGTTTTGCTGCCCTTGCCAACATTGTGGTTCCTTAATGAAAACAAAGATAAAATATTCTATTTGTTTAGGGATTTTACCCACATTACCTTCAGTCTGCACTCTCTTGTTCCCGCACAGTTACATATCTTTCCACGTTCTTTTGATAGGTAAATGGTTGAAGAACCTTTACTATTTGTTTTAATTCTTTTATAAAATCTGACTCAGCTTGACATTTAGTAAGTCACATTGTATCCATATACTTTCTGACCTCTAAGGTATAGCACTCTTTGCTGATCAGTCTTTTATTTCTCTATTCCTTGCTGGCTCTCTGCTTACCTGTCATATTCTTTCTAAAGTTGTTGCACACCCAGACCAGAGCTGATTTTCAATAGGTACAGAGCTGAGTGTTAATAATCACAGACTGGAAAATATTAGCAAGTCTGCACTCACATTGTTATTGACTATGTTTGTGTGGGAAACAGAGGAAGGAAAATGTGTTTATACAGCTACATTCAGACACTAATCAAGGTGCATAAACAAGGATGCAAGATTTCTCTCACTTTTCATACTATCACCGAAGAAAGATGCGACAGACTCTGACCAACCTTGGGCTTCTGCTCTGAATTATCCTCAGGAGACGCTTGCCTCGCTCTGTGGATTATGTAGGGCACCTATGGAATCTACTTTTTTAGAGACTTGGAATACTTGCAGTGGTGCAATACAGCTATTTCTTATTCTGAAATCGTCACTACTCTAGCTGCTCATCCTGTGCTTATATTTCCATGCTATCCTATCCTCCTGTTGTCTCAACGACACGATTTTTCTATTTCCTTAGATGATATAAGATATTCACTAGTGGACTAAGTACAGGTAGCTAAATATGAGGATACACACTACCAACTGTGTCTGCAGCTATGTATAATATAAAACTCTCTGAGCATAAAATGAAATATTCATGAGCATAGAAATTAATAAAGAGCAGTTTACAAAACTGCTGATATAGAATGCAAATTCACACCTTCAGATTATTTAAACTTTACATGGTTTGGTCTACCAGTTCTGATTCAGATTTCATAAATGGACCCAAACCAACATTTTACACCTCTTCAAAAAAGACGTGAGAGAGCTAAGAAATCCAGTACCCTGGCAAAGCATAAAAGACTTATCATGTTTTCAGTGTCTAAGTAGTTTCTGAATTTTGGTCTTTTTTTCATTAAAAAATTTGAATAGGATACTGGGTTCAGGTCAACTAGCTGTTTGCAAGAACTTGTGCCATTGATGTAAGTAAAAAGAAAACTGCAAATAAAAGCAAATGCTTTCTGCAAATATATGAACATACGGGAAAATCTCATTCTGCTAAAAGAGTTTTTGTATCTCTTCTTGTGATTTTATCACTGTTGCAGGAGCCTTCTGCTCTGCATTGACTGCCATATGGAACAACCTACCTCTTTCTGCTTCAGCTTTTTTCTAGCCTCAACTAAAAACATAGTTCCTTCATTGCCTCCATCACTTAAGATCTCCCTTCTGCTCTAGTCTTCCTTCCCTGAACATTATAATTGTATTTATCAGCTCTGGAAAGTGTTTGGAGAGAGAATTTGTGTGAGAGGTGCAACTCATATTTAAGCTGTATTATTTCTGTACTTTGGGTTTAGTCTTAAAAATAACAAAAAAAAAAAATATGAATTACAATTAAAACAAAAGCTGGAAGGAGCTTTGATGATTTTGGTTCTTACCATAAATCTTTCCTGTCAACACCCCATTCCTGACTTTTCCAAGAAGTTTCAACGTTCGTTCCGTCTGCGCATCACCAACTCCACTGTCTAACCATTGCTGGCAAAGAAATGCGTATTGGCCATCAGTCTTGCCTGATTCATGGATGACAATTTGGTCCAGGTACCATCCAGCTCCGTAACCCACATTATGGTGCTCAACGTGCACTTTGCTTAACTGTCCAAGGTCTACTGCTCTCATTTCAGAGACACAAACCTGAGGAGGTAAAGGCAAAATGAATAGCAAACTGATTAAACCATACATTTTATCGTCCATCTTTAAGAAGATTATGTTTGGAAAGACAGATTCCTTTCAATGCTGAAGCATCTTTTCCTTTCTGATAGTAGAGAAAGACATTATAGGCTGACATTCATATTTGGAGACCCTGTTCCAAAAATATGTGGATCCTTGAATATGTACATTTTTCCTTGTCCATGATCACTGAATCCCAGGCTTTACTATGAAAAACATCCCACTCTTTTGGGTAGATAGAAACCTCTGATCATTAATTTACTTACAGAAGTCTCATGAAAATTGAAGTTCAACCAATCCCTCATAACTGAAACAAAGGGAGTGCTTCAAATATCAGGATAGGAGTAGAAAATTGAACTTTGGTTTAGATATGGCATTTATTTTTAAACATTTCAAAGTCTTTTGTATTCGAAGACATCCTATTTTTAAAATGGGAAATGTCGTATTATTCAGCTCTGAACAGAAATACTGACACTGTTGATGGCTATGCAAACAAAGGAAGATACTGACATTAGAAACTATAACTAAGGCTGTGCACGCATACAGGCAAGAATTGATGTGCTCTTCGGATGTAAATAGACATCTGTTTAAATATTGCTACGGCTACCAGTAAACAAAAGCTAAATGGCAACTGCACTAGTGCATGTTGGGATGAATAAATTATGTGAGTGAGAGAATGAATGTGTTCTGTGCAAGAGATAATATGAGTAGGTGGGTAGATACATGGGCATGTGTGTGGGTGACATTAAAAAAAACCCAGATGGATAGTAGAAACAGACGCTATAATTTTTATTTGTTGCCAACCGATTTGCCACCAGGCAGGAAAAAGCACGAGGACCAGAAAGCAACAAAGGAAGAGATGATTTTTAGAAAGAATTATGTCATCTGGTCCATTCTCCTGTCTGTATCGGACTATTCTCTACAATGTGCTCAGAGAAAGAAAAACATCAGAGTTATTATTCCTATCACAGCCTTAGGACTTCCAGCATTCTTACCTTGTTATATCCCTGATCTCCCCACAGTTACCATGGCAAGTTATACACCTTCATGTAATGCATATGTAGCCCAAAATAAGATCTAACTGTGAGGAACATCTTGTAAATAACTTTTTGGGAGCACTCATTGCTTTGTAATTTTATTCTTTTCAGTTCCAAGCCAAATATAATTTTCTTGTCAGTCTACACGACCCTTGACTTCGAGGAAATAGCCTGTATTGCTAATATTCATGTTCCTTCACAGCTAACTCTATTTGAAAAAGGGACCTATCATTAGTCTCATTCTTTGTGATAATAATTAACAGTCATTAGACAACAGTGGTCATAATCACCCATTGTTATCAATGAATTCTCATAATAATACATTAAATTGCCTACTCCCTCAGCATTAGCAAGAATGTACTTTTGGTTGATGTCATTACATTTCTTTTTTTTCCCCTCAGTATAAAGACATTTGGAACTGCATTGAACACACTACTGGAAGTGTAATTAATGAAAGCCAAAAGGATTTTATTTAAATTGTCTTGCTTTAGTGTTAGCTAGGCAAAATTACAATCCCCATTTATTTGACCCATTGAACTGCTGAAAAAGTTTGACATACAATTACTTAAATAAATATAAACCAGCATTACTTTCTGCAATAATTCAATCAACTTTACTCTCTTTTCTTATACTTTGTTGGAATTTTCTGTCTTCCTCGCTTTTTCTTATATTTCAGTCCCTCATCAGTCAAGACATCCTTTTTTTCATCTCAAGTGTCCTTAACTTTGTTTTTTTTGCCTGTCCATTCCATATTTTCCAGGGATATTGCTGACGTAATCTTGCCTCTCAAGACAGCTTGCCCTTTACATCCCTTTCTTTCACCTTCTATTCTTAGATACTCTCACTAAAACTTCATTCCAACTTTTTTATTAATCTACTTCTGTGTAAAAAGAATGTAAGACTGGTAGCAGTCTGTCAGACCGCAGATTCATCTAGTCCAGTACACTGTTGCCAACAGCTACCAATAACAGATTTCTAGGGAAGAGTTGAAAAACAGGGCAAATATATACAGATGCTTCTGGAATGTCAAGTCTCTCAGGCTTTAGCAATTTGTGGTTCAGAGATTTCCTGAGCCAGAGATTGTGTCTTTGCACTTAACAGCCCTCAGTGGAAAGTTGTCTTCCATGACAATGTGCAATGGCTTTTTGCGCCAATATGCATTTTACCGTCTGCAACATCTTGTGCCAGAAAGTAAAATGTATTAATTATGCACTGTGTAAAAAGCCACCTCCTTTTGTTTTGAATCCGCCACCTGCAGGTTTCATTTAAAGCTCTTGAGCCCTTTTATTCCCAAGAAAATAGAATTACTCATTTTCTCTATGCCATTTTATATTTCTTATGTCACTTTCCATTCCTCTCATCATCCCTTTTCCAGCCCAAACAGGACTTATTTGCTTAGTTGTTCCTTGCATGGAAGATACCTCCTATCACTTGATATTCCTCTTGTACTTTTTAAGACAACCGGAGAACTTACGGGGAAGGTGGGGAGAGGCATGATTTCTACTTTGGGGTGGCTGTTTGTTTTTTTTTTTCCTTTTTCTAATAATTCCTAAACATTTAATCTGTTCTGTTTTCCTTTTGTTTTGCCTCTACTGAGCACTGGGCTGACATCATTACAGGGCTATCCTAATGCTAAGGTCACTTTCCTATTTCACAGCCCATCATTTTGCATGCAAATTTATGGGGTTTTCCCCCTCACAGCCACTGCTTTTCATTTAGCTACAATGAATTTCATCTGCTATTTTATTACCCAGTCACTCTGTATGAGGTCCTTCTGCAGTCTCTGCCACCAACTTTCATATTTATTACCTTAAATAACTTTGTATCATCAGAGCATTTTGCCATCTCACTGTTCAACCCTTCCCCAAGAACCTCTTGCACGATGAAGCACATGAATACACAAAATATCTTAGCTGAAGAAAATTTCCATTGTCCGCGGTACAAAAATAGCTCACCTAAAACAAAGGATCTGCTTGGGAAGACACTCAGGACTCTTCTCTACTCCTCTCTATAGTGGCTCTGATTTTTTTAACACTAACAGCTGTGTCTCTGACTCTCTACTAACATCCAGCTTGAAAGTGTTGTGTAAATTATTTCTTTTTAGACCTCTTTTCCAGGTTATGTCGCAGACTATGTGCCTTTATGTCTTTCATTAACTCTTCTAATTGCCTATAAACATTTGCCCTCAAAAATGCCAAGAATTAACCTGTATTTTTAATAATACCCTCCAGGCAATCAACATCAAAAACCTCTTCCTATATTTTAATAGCACAGTTTGGACTAAGGCAGCAGGATTCTGTAAACAATGACATCTTTAGAAAAAAAAAGGATTGCAAGAGACTATAGGAAAAGGAAAGAAAAACATGACTAAATACTTTGGGTGGGAAACTATGGCCAAATTATTAAATATCTCCCATAGTAATTTGAAGAGGTACCAGACACTAAATACTGTTATGAATCTAGCACTAAGTTATTGCTATGAAAAGGAGAGATTACGCATATTTTTAAAAGATGTATTTTCCTCAAGAGTAAATGAAAAGGGAAGGAAACTTCACTGGGATAGATATGCTTACATCTTTTCGTTCTTGCCTAAACTATTGGTTATCTTCATTTTACCGTGGGAAATGAGGGACAGAAGGAAGGTAAACTGATATATTTAGATCATCAGGTAAACCAGTGACTGAAAGTCAGAAAAAGATATAGGAAAATGTAAGTAGGATGATTAAAGAGATGTTCTTTTACACAAGGAACAATGAACAATCCCCTGACAAAATAAGTGCGCGAAGCATAGAGGTCCATAAAAGCAAGAATGGCAAAGAGAAGGTGACAAGGAAAAAAACATCACTGTGTCTTCCAGTAAAAGAAGGGAAATCAGATGAAACTAGTATGTGGAAGTTTTACACAGGTCACAGATCAAGTGCAGTTCATACTACCACAGGAGATTGTCAATGCTCATCATATGTTTAAAAACTGTTTACACAAATGCATGGAAGAAAAATTATCAATGGCTAAGGAACACATGGATGACATGGCTCGTTTCTATATTTCTAAGCTCAAGAAAATATTTTGACATTACAAAGCAAATGAAGGAAGGATTGTTTAAGAGCAAGGCTAGGAAAGCAGTGGGACAGGTTGCCAAGGAAAGTTATGGCATCTCAGCCATAGGAGATCTTAAGAAATGGTAGGAAATAAGTATAGAGGATCCTGCTTTATTGTACAGGATCAACTGATCAATTGAAAGGTCTCTTTAAATCCTATCTAGTGGTATCTGGGCTGAGTCCAGGGTATGTGTGAACATGCTGTGTAGATATAATCAGTAATATGGTAATCAGCAAAGGTTGACCAGAAAATCTGTCCTAGGATTTATCTTGAGCAGTCACAGTATGCTTACAAGCAGCTTTACCTTTTTGCAATTCTATATATAAATGGATTCATTAACATATAGTAGCTAAGATATTTAAAATCTCTCTTTCGACTATATCTGGACAGATTTTTTTAAAAAAAATGGATTTTAAAGGAGCAGTCACAGGAAATAACCCTAATATCTCTATACCAGCTTCACAAATAACTGAAAATTAAGCCACTGAGTTTTATATATCATTGGTTTCAATTCCAGTTTCTAAGAACAATTACTGATGGTTTGTGGGTTTTAAATTTATCGGTACTTGAACTATTCTTAAACCATAATCCTAATTCAGGTAAAATGTCTATACTTAGCAAGCAACACATCTTTTCCACAGGTTACCACGGTGTAACATCAATGCTTGTATTTGCTAATTGAAAAGAAATATGGTATTAGAAGAAAGTAATGAATTAAAACACATTAAGCAAATATGTAAGGAAAATAACTCAGTACTAACCTCTCCTCTTTCAAAATTTGAGTGTCTTAGTCTCCTTTTGCAGGAATCTCCCTGCTCTCCAAATACGGTGATAAATACATCTGCATCAGTCCCTGATGCAGGAAATGTTCCCGTGTGAACTCTGATCGAGTAAAGAACTTCTGTCATGAAAAATCAGTGACACAAGACATTACCAAATCAGACTATTTAGCAAAGTAATTACCAAACATTATAAACCAATTTATTTTAGGTAAAAGATTAATCTCAAGACCAAGGAATGAAGTTATAGTAATTGACATTAATGTTCTGAGTGAGTTTCATATAGGTTGCTAGCTACCTCACAACAGCACGCTCCAGCATTAGAGATGAAATGTCCGTTATGAATCAATGCAACAATCCATGCTTACATTAAAGAAAAAGAAAATGTTGTGGTTCTGGAGTCTTATCCAGTGGTCACTGAAATCGGCTGAAAGAATCACACTGATTTTATCAGGCTTTGTAAAAAGCCTTGAATTGTTTTAGGAATGAAAGGTCTTAAATCAAGTTAGGATCAACTCTAACAACATTTTACCAAAGAAAAAACACAAAGATATAACAGATGAAATCTACTCTTTGTTATGAATCAGCTGAATTCTGTTTTTGTCTGGGATTTTGATAATTATGGCCAATACCAATTAATATGTTCAGGAGAAATGGCTCGGCTATTTATACGGATATGCATTGTTATTATTATTCTTCACCACAAAGGATGGCTTGCCATGAATTTTGGCTGGTGAGTTATATAATACAGATTCCTTGAGGCAGCATGACAGAGGATTTTTTTTATGGGTTCTGTAAGCTCTGTGAAGAATTAAATGTTGTAAGAGACGGTTAAGATATATTTCCATTTGAAGCCTAGCCTTCATTTAGATATTAATTGCAAAAAGTTTTAAATATTTTATCTAAGACTTCTGTTCATAGAGTATAATGAATGAGAATTCTTTTCTAAATATTTTATAAAATGTAATCAGAACAAAGGAAGATGTTATCATATTTTAAATACAATGATGAAATGAAACAGAGCTTCTGGGGCAGAAATGGGGCTCGAAGAAAACTTACAAAAAGATTTCTTTTTCTTTTTCTGATCCACGCTATTATGACTTTGCACATGCCTTTTTCAAATCTGTGATTTAGTCCCTCAGTGATTGGAAATCAGTTGTTTTTTGAAGATTTCAACAGAAACATACTAATTGGGCTTTGCTTATTTTTCAGACTTTCAAACTGGTACTTATCCTAGTCAAAACAATACATATCAGTTGTTTTAAAACAGAAAAAATGCTCTAACAACACACGTTATTAAAGACCCCACATGGTTCACACAGGTATATTGAATGAATTTTTAAAATAGTTTTGAGTGGTTTTTAATTACATAAAATGCTTTGCAGTCTTGCCCATTGTGTTCATCCCATTAGGCAGTTCACAATTGTGTGTGGATGTGTGTGTGCATTTGCTCACGTCTTTATTTTTTAGTGCAGCATCATACCCCTGAGTGGTGGCTTGTCTGGCCTGACCGCTGCTAGCTCTGTCACGCTCTCAGAACCATCTTCTCCAAACAGACACTGAGCTTCAGTGTGAAAGCCCAACTCTTGTTTAGTGTCCAGGTCTTTTAGCTGAAGCTGCAGGCAGAATCAGAAGAAGAAATGAATTTATCTGAATTATTTAATTTCTTATTTCCATCCCAACAGAAACTGACATTTCTTCCTATTGTTAATGCCTGTGCACACGCTTTATAAAAGCTACCCGGTTCTGCATAAGAGCTGCAGCAGTTGCTGGAAGCTGCTGATTCTGCAGCCTGATGTTAATAGGTGGATTCTTCATTGCGTAGCGACACAGGCATAGGACCCATTTGTAGAGAAGCAATGAAGGATACAGGTTAAATTGACCTGTATAGACTTGCAATTTCAGGATGTCAAATGAATGGATACAGTTACATCAATCTTAATAGCACATGCCCATTTTGCAAAAACATTTGTTTTGCTGCTTTTTCTTTGTTTACACGTGACTTGCTATATCTCCACTAGGATTTTTAAAGTTGGCAGAAATTAGTTGTCCAGTGGCCTTCAGGTCTTTCTGCGGAAATAAGTTATTTGAAGCACAAATTCCAATAGAAGGTGTGAGCTTAGGCCCAGCTTCATTCCACCTGACTTTAAATACTCAATGGAGATAACAAATTAGGTTCCAAATTTGTGAACTTATTACCTCCAAACCAACTGAGGAAGCACAGCCTTGAAGCTCACCTATCCTAACTATTGAGACAGTCAATGTGGAAATCAGATTCACAGGAGGGCAACTCAGATCGTAAACTTTAACCTAGGCCAGGTTATAAAATATAGAATGACAAGCTATCAAGCAAATGCAGAAACATTTCTGGTAACTACTATGTGCAGGATTGAACTTGATACATTGCTGATGACTGCAAGTTTGCAGAAATGGTTTGTTCAGCCTTTAGAACCTCTTTGTATAGAAATATTATATCCAAGACATTAAAACCAAAATGAAACGAAACAAAAACTTGATTTTGCCAAGACATTAAGTAATTGAAATTCTTAGGCAGGGATTCCCAAAACTGCTGTGGTGGCTTATTACCGCTATTGACACCAGTGGCAGCAACAAAAGTTTGTGGCTCATTGTATAGGATATACATACCACTCTTTGGAAATCATAAGTACAAATTTCCTTACCTAGACTTCAATTGCAAGCCTTGAGATGCTTAAATATTTATATAATTGAAATTATTAGGAATTTGACAGTTCCACTCTTAAAAATTTTGTCAGGCTATCTTGCCCTTGTGTTCCTAGAAATGTAATTACTGAACATTTTCCATTACTGCTTATGCTTTGTGCCCAGTGCTTCACACGATCAGGCACAAAGCTTCCAGATGAAAGTAAACAATTCCCCACGACTATTTCCAGAATTAAACCATTAATTACTGGAATAAACAGTGTTTTTCTTTAGATAGTATTAAATTCTACTAAAATTGCAGCCAGTTGTTTATCCGTTTTTTGCAATTGCAAGAACTGAATTTTCTCACACTAAATATCTAACTTCTCCTCATACAAAAGTATCCTCCCTAACTTCTATCAATATAAACATCCCTAAATAAATATCAGTAAGTATCACAACCTCCTATTCATATTAAAATTAAACTAATGGTTACCTGCATACGCAGGTAGACGACCTGCAGCAACTGGACTCATAAAAATGAGATGTGTAAATTTATGCAGACTTTGGCCTTAAAATAAAATGTACCTAACGAATTCTTGTTAGTTGTAAGTTTACACCTAAGTGTGAACTTCATCTCCAAATTATATAACGTTTCTATCTTCTATACAAAAGTAAAAATGATTTTGTATTTTATTTTGAAAAGTGCCAGAATCTCTATTTTTAAGCAAGAAAAAGCTACTCATTTTGTAGTGCATAAATCTTCAAAAGCTACAGAAAAGACATAAATTTTAGCTGAGGTTATATAATTTTATACAGAAGTGTGAAGAAAACTGTAGAAGATCAACAGGAAAAATTCTGGTACTCTGGAGCTGCTGTAAACACCAGATTAGAACTCAGAGTACCAAAAGGAATGTAAGGATTTTATCTCCTTTTTAGCCTTTGCAGTTTCTTCTGTAATCTGTGTTTTTGTGAAATTTCTGAAAATTTGGCTATTACTTCTTTCACTTAAGGAGAAAGCAAGGAAGGGAATTCTTTTCAATTGGGGCTGAGTTTGACCATTGATTCATAGTGAGTTTACACACACTGATTGCCTCCTGTAGTCTTTCTATTTCTATACAGCATTTCTATTTTCTACTGCACTGTAAGAGTCCTATTAAAGTGGAACCAACTTGATACATTTTAGATTATGCTTGCATGTATAAATAATTTATAAACAGACTAATAAATGAGTAATAGATGTTATAAGCATATTACTGGCACAAGCAGTATATGTTATTGTGGCTTATGTTGTGGGTTGTAAGTGCACTAGTAGAAGAGACTACATAGGTCTATAGCAACCTATTGACTTCTTGTAGATTGTAATAATTTATAGCTACTAATAAACCAATTATTTAATAACTTTTGAAGTATTTAGAAGTGTGAACAAAAATCACAGCCATTTGCAAAGGCTTGTCATTGAAAAGAAAGCAGAAAGCAAACTATTACAATTATGAATTTTCTGCCATGTTTTGAGCCGCCAGTTCTGGAGGCTGAAATTTTGTATTACATAATGTAATTTTGTAGTCTCAGCCTAAACTGAGACTACAAAATCAGCTGACAAAGAACACATTTGGGGAGAAAATATGAACAAGACAAACTCCTCCTCTATCCTCAGAGGAGCTCATAAACTCAGACTTAATGTTCCTTTGAGTACCACAAACCCATTCAAATTTTAGGCTGGAATGCAGCTGTCTCTTGCATTTCCCATCAGAACAGTTTCTGGACTGTATTCATTTAGGGAATCACCCTTTGATCTTTTAAATCCATAGTGGGGTTAAGGTACTATGTGGTCCAGTTCAGAAAAACATTCTTCTACTAACTTCAGAATAATTCAATGCTATGTCCACAGTGCTTTTTGGGCACTTGCCTACCGGCAGAGTTCATTGACACAATTTTTCTTTTCATGAAACTTCAAGTTTAAGTATTTCCCCAAGGCCCAAGTATTATCAGGCCCAACACCTTTCTATTGAATCTTCCTACCTGCCCTGGGGAAAGTTATACATTTAAAATCTGGTTCAATAATGTTGATTGACAGCATTAAGTAATTTCTCCACCCCTTTTTATGAGAGATCTTAGGTATATATTAAACTACAATCGGATGTTTAAGGCCAACGGATGACCATATTGTAATCAATAAATACTGAACTATCAACTTAATTGGTTTCTACAAGTAGCTTGCTCTATGTCAGGAGAGGGTCGGTATTTCTATGCAGGGATTAACATTTCCTAACTTTAGCAGAAAGCACTGCCTTCCATGTCACGATGAGCTACGCAGAATGTATCTGCACATCAGCGAATGGGTATAGCTATATGCGCTTCAGCAAGCGCAAACAAGGTAGATCTGCCCACAAAGATACCTGCAAGCTGTAGGCAATCATCTGTAGATACCAGGTAACTGAGCCAAAAGACGTGTGACCTTGCTAGGGTGGTGCAAAGCGAAGCTAACAATCTGTCTCTCAACAAAAGATATTTACTGATATTATAAAGAATATTGCAAGTTTATATGTAGCGTGGAATGGAATACCTTGTGAAGTTTAATTCCTCTTCCCAAGCATGGACCAGATAACACAAAGGAAACTTTTGTTATATCTCCAATATCACCAACAGTCAACTGTTAGGAAAACAAAGAAAAAAGAATTAACTGTATGTTGTATGTAACAATTTGGATGACATACTTTAAGGCCAGGTAAAAAGATAAATAAAATAGATAAAAATACTAGTCAAGGACATTAATGTTAGGGTGAGGAAGTCCCATTAAGATTGCAAGTTGATTTGGACTCACATTTGTATCGTGATTTATATTTATTTTTAACTGGGACAACTGGCTGCAGAGCCTAGGCCAACATATGAAACGCAAGGAAATGTATGACTGATTCTATATTTCCAAGCCAAATTCATATTACTACTCTGCTCACTTTCCTATTTACCTCCTCTCCATCACATCTTTATTCTCAAACTTGAACTGAAATTTTGAACTCAAGATTATTTTTAGCCCTGGCTATTGGTTCTGGTCTCAGTTATTCTAGTGCTCAGAAGAAAAGTTGGCTAGTTTCCATAAGTCATATCATACACTACTGCTCGTGGCTTTTCCTCTCGCAGCAGCTAAGCAAGTGAAGTTTATATTGCCTTTCTGCAAAAGATGGGTAATGACATTTTTTTTCCATGTTTAAGAACAAAAACCTCTTGAAAGGGGTGACCTGGGTTCATACACTTGTCCAGAAGCTGCCATTAACTTCATGTGTAAACTTCAGAATTGATATTTACCCAGGACCAAGCTCATTGTAGAGAAACACAGCTTTTAAGTAGTGAAAACAGATTAGTTGAGGTTGAGAAGTAGAACATAAAGGAAGTATGGAATAGCTTCATTATTTAATGCTTTACTGTTAAGACCTACTAGTCTTAATTCAAAGTTAATGAGACTTTTCATGTCCAAATTGGCATTTGTTCAAAAGAGCTTTCATAAGTGATACGTATTAGCCCACATGTGAGAAGTTCTCCAAGTGTTGTTTATTTAAGACATGGAGGTATAAACATCAACTCTGACAAAAAATCGTTCCACAGAACTTCACATACATCAGCTACAACTTTTACTTTACTGAAATGATTTGGTAAAATTTGTGTGAAATAAAAAAGAAACCAACCAAAAATGGATTATCATTCAGATTCTGAACTTTCTGTGCCGGGGATTTCCCTTTTCTTCCAAATACAACAACTTGAATATCGGGAACATCTTCTGGTACTTGCGTACAGTGCACCCACATTTGCCATCGTCCTCTGCTTTTAGCATCAAAATTGTTTGTGAGAAGAGATGTCACAGATGTTTCTGCATTGAAAACAAACACATATTCAGAGTCTGCGTCTAAGTCATAAGGCAGTATAAGCCAAAAGATACAAAATTACATTGCCTGGTAGTGCTGGAACTAGCCCAGGCAAGTCAGACAGCAAAGCCACAAAACCCCTGTTACTCATTTTAGCCCTGTGGAGGTGTAGAAAACCAGGCCAGCAGCTTCAGGAATCCATGTCACCCTCGTGCAGGGGCCATGCTTATCTTCTCTGTATTGTTCTAAGGACAGGATACATGCTGCCAGCACCTGGACACTCTTTTAATACTGGCATTTCCACCTTCTCCATCCCAGGCGTAATTTCTTCCTCCTTGTTTACAGGAGGCACGATTCACCTTGGTCCAGGCCCCGGCCCCTCATCACTGGGGCACCAACGCTCAGTTCAGCTAACACTGTGAAGTAGCCTTGTGTTGGCTCTGTTCTGCTCTGCCGTGCAATAGCGATTCATGCAAATGAAGGACATTTCTGCTGGTGTTACCTTTGAGAGGAATTGCCACTTCTACAAAATCTTTCTTGGAGCGTTTATTGATCCAGTCATTGTGAACAAAAACGTGTGCAGAAAAAGGGTAGAGTACTTCGTTTACAACAATTTTTTCCAAGAACCACTCATCTGATTGAAAATAAACAGAACATTATTAATTTATACCTTTTAAGCAACAAAATGTTCTGTGTATGCAGTCATAAGTTTCTATCTTTAGAAAATCAATAAAGTGTTTTCTTTTGCAGGACTTCTTAAGGAAATGAGACTTTTGAAAATATAGTGGCTGTGGGTATATGTGTTTCTGTTTGTTCCTCTACACTCCAAAATATCTGATATAGTGAAGAAATCTTAGATTTTTACAGATCTTGTGAAATTAAACATAGGGATAGATTTGATTTAATGATCTGTTACTGCTCCAAAGGATGGAAAGACTTCTGAATGAGATCTCTAGACACAGGAAGTACCCCATAGGGAATGATATTATTAATGTTCTAAAGCAAAAAGGATCAGGATTTCTACCACATTAGCTATTTCTACTACATAATCCACTCAACACGAAACTTCATTTCTGGTGAGGTTCTGTGCTATCTAATAAGGTAAAAACTTCAGCTGAAAGTTTTCTCTTGATTGATGTCATTGTGCTGATTCTCCGGAAACAAAGTGCTTGAAGATTCAGAACTCTGAGTCTTGGTAAACTTGGTTACACTCCAAGTCTTGGTGAAGTCAATTAAAGTCTGATCATTTATTTCAATGTTACCATCTAGGAAATAAATGGGAAATAGTCCCCAAATCAGTTTTTCTTTCCGAGTCTGAGTTTAACCTACAGGGTGATCTTATAGTCTTGGTTTTTGATAAAGATAAAAGAACAAGAGACTCAGTTTATCATGCTCTGGAACGATCGTATCTCCATTATCAACCTTATCTGCAGAAGTAGGATATCTGTAGACTCTCTGCTCTGTTGCCTGTAATAAATGCCAGGCCAAAATTGTAGCCAAAGCAGAAGAAAATATGAATTCATGGTGCTCCTTTCATTGCTATTTTTAAGAAGTATGCAATTTCCTTTAACTCCAACAGCTGCTGGTTGGAAAGAGGACAAGAAAAAATGCTGCAGGAAGTGCAGACTTTTTACCTGATACTCAACCACATGTAACCAGAATCCCTTAAAAGAGGATATATTTCTAATGGGTTAGAAGAAAAAAAGCCAGAACAACCTTTCTTCCACGTTCCACTTCCTGATCTGATGAACAGATTTTCTGTGGTTATCTTTACCTAGAAGAATTTAGTCCTGAAAATAAATTCGTCTTTTAAAAATAAAATGTCCATCGTCCAAAAATAGAGAGGAAGAAAAAAATGTCAAAAATTGCAAAAGCATAATGTCATATTGCTTCCTGAAAACCAAAAGCTTTTTTGACTGTACTCACATATGCATAACAGCTTTTATGGAGAAAGGTTTCACACATAATTTCACAGTGTCACTACATTTGCTGTGAATCCTTTGCACATTTTAGTAAAACCAAGCTGCATACTTGACACATATAGTCCAACAGAAATAATGAACAGTAGAAAATTGAGAGCAATTTTTAATTTTCTAGAACTTTTTAAAAACACTTGTGATTTTAATCTTAAATTTAAGATATTTCTGAAGTTCTAGGATTTCCTAAATGTGATAATCTATATTATTACTGTACATTAACCAAAAAAAAATTGCTGACCTTTTTTTAGACTCTTAAATCCAACAAGAACTTGGTTCAACTTGCCAAGGTATACTGCTTTGATTTTAAAAACATCCACCTGCAATATGAAAACATTTAAATGACACCTTAGTAAAACTTAATATTTATCTTCTTTTGATTGTTTATCAGTTTAGCCTTGTGTGTCACTGCTTTGTATCTCAATGGAAGCAAATTGATCTCTCATACTATTCTGTTGTCTTTGAGTTCATAATTAAGCATTACATGCTGCAACTGATATTTTCTGATCCAATTAATATCATGAATTATGAATTTCAAAATGTTGCTGTATTTAACATGAAGTAATTTTAGAAACAGATACGCACACTAGCAATAAAGTGCTCGTTTCTAGTGCCTTCATGGAATGAAATACCAAATGAGAGAAACCACTACCTGTGTTGAAAGTTTGATCCAGGACCTATCTTCCAATGAAACTGATGAACAATAGGTTCTGAAAATTTTCACTAAAATTCACAGTCAATTTAGTGGAAATTAGGCAGGTAAATGGGAGTCAAGTGAATAATATCTGGGAAGGCTTCGACCACTGTGCTATTGGGATAAGGATTTTTCATTGAAGCCGTCTTTGTGATAAGTCAAATTTTCCACATAAAACAGACTTGCATGGTGAATAGACCTCATGTAATCTTCCTCTTTTTCCCTACTGTAAATCTTCATACTATGTTCACCTTCTGGGCATATACATGTTCATCTTCTTGGCACAGTCATCTTCCTTCATTATCAATGGGAAAGCCCACATAAGTATGCACACTGCTACTGGGGTTTGGAAACATACTATTCATTGAATGGATTCGTCTAGTGTTTTGGGAAACCAGCCGCAGAATATAATCTCCACAAGTTAACCTGTTTTATTTCTTGTGACTTCAGGAGCTATCCTGCTGTAGACAGAAGCAGTTGTCTTGGAAATGTTGGGTTGAAAATGCAATTTGAAGATAAAAGTTTGGGACCAATTTGGGGGTTTGAAAACAAACAATAAAAAACTTGTATTGTTCCCATAGTTGCTGTCAAGTACAATGACTTACAAAAATTCATGCTACCTTTGAGAACCGTATTTATCACAAGAGACATCTAGAAAAAAAAAGAGCAAAGACTAGGAACAGAGAATTAGGCATTTGAGGGCAAGTTAGAGCAAAGAATACTGTGAGAGAATGAATACGCAGACAGTTGTAACCTGCAATCTTTTCTATAAGAAGATTAGGGTGCTATAGCCCACGATACAGAAAATCCTGTTAGAGTTTCAGACAAAGGATTTAGCCTCTGGAACAGGCACATTCAAAAATTGACATGGAATCTGGATTATAGAGAAAAAATTCTTGTGAATTTGCAGATAAGTTATATTTCCACTGGAGTGAGTATTCACAGAAGTCAATTGTATTGTTCACATATTTTTCTCTACAAGTTTTATTCTTAAAGAAAATTTAACGTACATTCTTTCAAAATAAAGAAGTAAAAAAATTTCAGGACAGTTCAGTTTTTTGAAAGAAACAGGATCAGTCCCTCTTTCAATCTGTACTGATCCCTTATCCATTGCAGCAAGCAGTCTTGCTGTTCAGATTTCTCTAAGGTATTACCTTTAAGACATATATATATATATATAACTATTATCTACATCACCAAAAAGATTAATATATAAAATTTCCTACATTACTTCTTAAAGCCAGATGAGCACTACTATCCTGTCATTACTATTTTCAGATTTATTTTGGGAAGTGTGAGCTACTAGTTTGATCAGTTCTTGACAAACTTGATATTGGGTATGCATATTCTCTTCTGCAATGGAGAAAGAAAATACAGGAATACAGGGGACTTAATGACTAACAAAGATTTAGTTTGGCTTTCATGCAAAAAACATTGTGTCTTCTAGAGTCTTTAGAAGTGAAAAGAAAAGCAGATAAAATAAACAGAGGCAAGTTTAAAGAATAAATGAAGCATAATGCAAGAAGATTTCTCTAGATTTCTACATCAGAGAACAAACTAACCTGGGTTGGCTGGCAACAATGAAATACTCCTTCCTGCCCTCCTCAAAAGAAGATGTCTGTGTACTTCACAATGATTTTATGATTCTCTTAAAACAAAAATAAAAAATCTTCCAAACCGAAACTCAGAGCAAACAGTAAGGTCTAGTAAAGTATCAGCTAGACACTTCCTTTTGATCTGAAATAGATATTTCTTTTTGATCTGAAATTTGTTTTAGTTACTTTGTTCTTATGCCAATAACTACTCCAGGAATTACTCTTCTAGGAAAAGCTCTTTAAGCCTCAAAAAGCAAGAATATACTTACCATATTTAAAAGCAATAAGTGGGTGCAAGAATTGGAAACATGAAGAAACAAAACTCTGCTTGGAACACCGACATCAGTGTTCAGGAAAGTTAACAAGAAAAGGTCATGGTCTAAAGTAGGTACAAAGGCAAGATATCTACAGAAATGTTATCAGTTCTCTCAATCAGTCATATTTTAACAAAGCACTGATACTGCCCTGGCCTTAATAGTCTGGAATATTAAAATAGAACTTCTAGAGTATATTTAGTCCAACTCAAAATTACTTCATCAACTTAACTGTTTCACTGTTGCACAATGCTGATGATGCTTAAAAGCAACATTACCTGTGGAGACAATCACCTCTTAGTTACAAGAGAAAATTAAGTCTATATGGAATATAAAACATTAGTATTTTTGATACTCTGTCCATGAAAGGTCTTGTGTAAACATGTTTTATCAAAAAGACACTCACAGATTCAATTACATTTTTCCTTATTGTTTTACCTGCCCTCTCGCAAAAGTGATCAGGCTGTTTCTCGAGTTAAGCCATCGTTTCCCCGAGTCACTCTTTTCTCCTTGTATACAAAGATAGGCCTCACCAGTGGCATCTGCTTTCTTCAAGTCTCCCGTGTGCAAATGGATTGCATATTCCACAACTTCAGAAAAAACACACATACAAAACCAAAAAGTCAGCAGGAGAAAATGCTCCTTGTCTTCTTACCCAACACCTGCATTATGTACCAAACCCTGGCAGAAAGCATTGCAAATTTCATCTGAATCCCATACTGTGCCACAGAACAAGGAGTACAGGTCCCTTCAGTCCTGGTGACATACATAACCAAAATACATTCCTGCTACTTCACTCCCTGTTTGGCAATCCATAGAATATAGATTTGTTCTGCTCTGACACCATTCCTAGAAAATCAGCACTACTGGCTGCTGCTTGGGGCACAGGATCTCCTACGTACTGCCCCCTTTCCCCAAGGTAGGGATTCCCTTTCTAAGAAATACTTCATGTTTACATGCTCTTTGGGAAGTCTAAGTTCTGCTCTCTGACTATTTACTCATATGTCTTTGTTCCTTCTTTCCCTCTGTGTATATCATTTTCTCCTTGAAATGAAATGGGAGCTTACACTTGCAAAGTGGCTTAGAAGAAAGCTGGGACCTGATTGTCTTAAGCTTTAAACTCATGCAATTATCTCCCAATGAATGAACACATCAGGACTATCAAACTTTCTCACTAGTCAGACCATAATACTATTACAATGTTCTTGAAGTTAATACACGTTAATGTGAAACAGTAAAAAATGAATTTAAATTTCTTTCATCTGCTTTAATACATAAATAGAAAAACCTCTTCATATTTGTATCAGTCTCCAAGGAACCTCCCGTGTACTGTATAATAACCCACAAATACAGATAAGCTAAGTGAAATTTGAGTTTAAGGGAAAGCATTCCTGATTTTCTCAGCTGTGGTCTATAGTGATATCTATAGTGATTAGAAGAGACACCTGTGGCCGCTATGTGGAGCTTCTGCTTCTTTGCCTTTTTACAACACAATATACAGAGGAGTGATGCAGGTGAGACCAGATTGCGTTAATTCCGAAGAAACTTCACAGAAAACTCCTATGTTCATTTTTTTAAATGACCTATTTTAGCCCCTGAATTTATCATGGAAACAAGGAACAAGGAAACACTTAAACAGAAGCAGGTCACAATCTCAATATTCATGGTTATTTGCATCATTTTAACAAGGAGCCTAGGAAAAATAAGAAGGGATTTTGGGGGATTGCTTTATTTTTCCCCTAGTGTTATAAGTCTGCTCTTAGACAGATTACAATAATAAATCTGTGCTCATTTGTATAATGCTGGTGCTGTCACTTCAGGAATCTAACTGCTATATTAGGAATATGATCCTTACGTAGTCAGTAGGGAAAGGCAAACACTGTAGAAAACACCTATGATGACTTCCCTTATATTCTAGAGGTAAACACTAAAAGGAGTCTAAACTTAGGTGGTCTGAATGTTCCTCTGCTTCCAACCACAAGCATCATCACTTGGGCTGAAGAAAAAAGAGCTATTATCTTGCAGCAACACGGGTTTGTGAAACACACCTTTCTAGCATTTTTTCAGAAGGAGGAAACCATATTATCCACTGTGAAACGCAAAGTCATATTTGGGATGTGAGTAGTAAGCAATGCACACATGCCAAGAATATATTCAAGAATGCATATATTATCTCTTGAACTTTTTTGTCACGAGCTTCTAGACTGATCAAGACGGAGCACCCTTAAACTCCAACGTTTTACAAGTACTGAGCTATCTTTGACTGCTCCAAACTATTCAGCCCCAACTCCCACAGCCTTCGTCACTGACGCAGTAAAGCAGATATAGACAACATCTAGACTATGTGACAGTTGCGTGCTGGAGAAAGTCTTCCAGCCTCCCTCTGCCACTTGTCCCTACCTGGGACCTGGCTGGCTGAACAACATCTGCTTTCCTGGGAAACACATGTGCAAAGAAGGGAAATGGTGCTTTAGACAGGCATGAGATCAAGGAGCAAATAAGAAGCACTGTCAGTCTCACAATTAACAATACAAGCCAGAGAGCACTGAAATACACATTATTCAAGTCTGAAATACATACTTCAGTCTAAAATGCATCACAGGATACACAAATATCTGAGTATAGATCTTGGAAACATCTAATATTTTTAGTGCAGCTTGCTTCTTGAATCAAATAAATTCCAAGATAGAAATGGCCCAATTTAGCCAAACTGTACATCCTTTAAAAAGATATAATTATAAGAAGTTTCTGGTAGGTTTGAGAATGATTGTTAGAACCCAGAAGCTTAGGCTGTCATTTATTTTCATGCGTAGGTGATAGGAAAACAGGGACGGAAAAAAAAAAGTGTTCTAAGGATATTTATTTTTAAGCTTTTCTTACAGCTCTTTTCACAAGTTGGTGCTATTCATATTGAGTGTTATAACAAAAGGCCTGAATTCAAATATTGTGACATCTTATATAACTATTTCTTTATATGTATAAAATAAAAAGGTCACATCACTGGAACAAGGGTCCTAAAGAGTGGGTTTGCATACTGATTGAAAAATTAATATCTAAAAGGATTCATTAAATAATGAGGGCTGTATCAGGCCGCTAATAAAGGTGTGCTCATTGCAATAAAGTTCTGAAATGTCTTCGTTTCTCTTCATCTTTTACTACATGGGGATGACATCTGAGAAAACCTGTTTTCTGAAAAGTAACTTTATTTCACTGCAACACTATTTACTTTACTTCAGGGACTTCCCCTGGGATATATATATATATTTTTTTTTTAACCATTTAAAACAAGAGCTGGGAAAGTACTTGTAATTGACAGCATCGCTCATGTTTGATGATAAGAAGTAAATCACGAGTTTTCCTAGACTGGGGCCCTCATCCCTTTCTTCAAGGCAGTTGAATGTACATGTACATGTACATGTACTGCCTGGTGAAAGACAACATAGCTGCATTGCAGCCCGTGTAGCGACACAGACTTTCTCTTGCCAGAGATCCAGACAGTTGAAAGTCTATGAGCTGTCCAGGTGACTCTTTGGCATTTAGCCAATGGCTTTTTGCTTTTAAAGGAGTTAGGATATGAAGGCGAGGCTCTGTGTTATTCATCTAGAGTGTTGCCATGCCTGTATACCCTGATCGTATAAGCAGATTCATTGAAGTCAAAAGGCTACTTGTGTGAGTAAGATCAGGAAAGTTTGGTCCACACGTCGGATCACTCACGTAGGATGGATTAGAAACCACAGTGCTCACAATTATCTTTACTGCTTTTGTCCAGAATCATTAATATACTTAATCATGAGCTTAGCTTTAATCACACAAGTAGTATTCAAAGGTGATACACGCGAAAAGTTAGAAACATACTTAATGGTTTTGCTCAGTCAGTGTTTTCAGCTGAATCTGCTGAATCTATTGATGCATAATTTAAAGCTTACTGTAGTCACAGCAAATACTTCCCACTAATTTTTAAAGGTTTTGCATCAGAGAAAGGACTTCTACTATACAAGTGAAATAAACATATACAAAGTAACCCCTACGAAGGCAGACATAACACAAGAGATGATGGGAAATGGGGTAAAAGTTCTTACGGTGAGTTTGGGACCATTCTCACTATCAGATGAGCAACATATCCCAACAACAAAAATCTACCAAAATAAGATGTTCTATTCAACCTTGCCAGTTTTTTCTCTTCCCAATCCTATTTATAAAAGCTCTGTTTCAGATGTAAGCCAACATAGTGCAAAGCTGAAAGTGATCACCTAATGCTTGTTAAAAAAGGGTAAAAACATGAATTAAAGATAGGACAGAAGGCGTTGCTTTGAATTTGCATTTTTTTGTTGTTGTTGAATTTAGTATGTACTATGTATTCAAATATCATGTATTGCGATAATTCAGTAACATTTGCCCACAGAACTCCCAATAGCCTTTCAAGGGTGAACAGTTTAAATGATACAATCACATCCTTTCTGAATGTTGGAGGTATAGTTAAGCCTTTCACACCATTGAGATTTTAGCTTTCTAATGGAATCAGGCAATGCAGGTAATTTTTCCAGTAGGAGGGGAAACAGTAAGAAAAGCTGACAGGGTGGAAATGAACTATCAATTGAACTCCTCTTTCTCCTGTTGGAGCTCTCAAGACCTTTTCTTTTACTGCTCTCCTCTGTACATTGTCAGCTTCTCCATGGAAAGATAAGATGGTAGGGACGAGAATACAAATGGAGCAGGGTAGGGTGCTGTATTTCAGAGCTGTTGGATATAGCTGACAGGGACTTTTTTTTCATCGGTTTCTGCAAAAATTCTACTCTACAAAATAGTAAAATAAATAGAAAAAGGCAATATGGGGAATGAATATTCCAGAGATTATTGTCATAATTCCCCATTGAAACAGTTTTGGTTTTAAATGAATGTTAGGCAACTAAGAATCAAAGAAGAATAGAGTAGGCAAGGATATTTTTTAAACGTCCATTTGTTTCTATGGCAAAAAATGTGGAAAACTAAATTCGATGCCTAACCCTGCTAATTTATCACATGAAGTCTCAAAAAATTAAGATCACCCTTTCTGTGAAATTAAAGGTTCAGGACGAGATCCTCAGTGGATATAGCCACACAGCTAATATGCTCAAGATAGTAGAGCAAATCAGTTTATGCTAGTTGAATATCTGATCTTATTAACCTAGGCAAAAGTACAGGGTTCATCTAACCTACACAACAGAGTGTGGTAGAAAGATGCCTCAGTGAGCAGGAATTTGAGTCAGTAAATATAAGCAGAACAGCATGATTCACTTCACCATCTCCACGCCTGAGCCAGCCTGGTTCATGCTAGTTTGGTGCCATGCTTGAGCTAATAAGCCTAATAAGTCAAAAGACTACATTAGCTGAAGAATCTCTAAACTGCTTTCATTTGGAAGATAACATGAAACTTTTCATTAACTTTAATGAAAAAGGAACTATTTGATAAATATGAGCTTCTGGACTGAATTGTATCTGGAAGAGTTAGGGATCATGTAGTGAGCAACTATTTTTCTGTGCTCAAACACGTCACAGTACGTAATAATGATCTATTGTGATCACACAACTACATAGTACATATGATCACAATAATGATCTATTGTGATTAACAAAGCAGTGGAAATGTTATACTTTAGCTATTAACTATAAAAACATAAAGTTGGGTGATTTTTAATAAAGATCAATATTTTTGTTAATACAGATGTTTCTTACCACAGGTGTTAAGCATCTAAACCCTTCAAATTCTTATGTTAACGGACTTGACTGGGGGAGGGAGGAGGAGTAGGATGTTAGTAGACTCCAGACAAAAACCCCTTTATTTGTGTCACAGGAGCCTAATGTCAGCCAGAAGTTTAACACCAGTTTACAAGTGGTGTTAAAAATCCTATAGTAAAGGGAAGGTGACACTGATCTTCAATAGTTACTTTGAGAGCTCTATGTTGCAAAGTTCTTACTCTAGCTTCAAATAGTTCTAGTTGCTATATAACTCCTGGTGCATGCCTTCAACTGCAGTCACAAATAATGGCATTCTAAAAGTCATCAAGAAATTATCTAGAAATCAGCAAGGAATATGGAGTCTAACAGCAAGAATTTCCAAAATGTTAATTGTTATTGTGTGTGATGACTTTAACGTGCATATTAACACACCGGGACAACGTCCTGCTTGGAATGATCACAGAATTAGCACAGAATTCATAAAAAAATGTAGTCAATGTCTTTTAATCCGAAGTCCAAAAAGGTGCATGATAAATAATTTGGCCCATAATACAGACAGACTAAAATAATATGCTCACAAACACTAGGATGGACAGACTAAAAAAAAAACAGAAATAAAAAAATTGTTAGCCTCTATGATACCAGCTAATATTAAGAATACGAATTCAGCTTTTAGATAATCCCATACAACCTAATGAAATTACCCAATATAATCATTTGACTTTGTTTTTTTAATATAATTTTATGTGGGGAGTTACCTATAGTCTGGACTTGGGCACTCACTTTTAAGAAGAACTATTTTTACAGATAGAAGGAAAAGCAATTTCAGAGAGTCATGTGTAAATTTTGCTCTTTTTTTCCCATTTGCTTGGTTTTAATTACTAAGAATAGATTCAATGATGGCTGATAAATGTGATGGGATTTACTGGGCATGAAAAATCATACTCATGCCCCACCAGATGAGGTGGGATATGCAGGTGACATGGACAGAGGATACATTAGAGCACAGAAAGAGGTGAAAAACATGGAACAAATGTGTTTATAGATGCAGGATAAAACTGGGAGTGGCCACTGCTTTTAACAAAGGAATCGCAGTTTTCCTCAAGATTCCAAATTAGCATAGATATGTATTTTTGCCTTGCTAAATCTCATGGAATCACTTAGTTTAGAATAGCATTAATTATATCAGTATGGCCTTCATTACAACCAGGCAATTGACATTACAGATAAAGGTTACTGTTTATTTGGATGCTTAGTTTTTAGCATTTACTTTGCTTCCTATAAAGTTATATACATGTGGTTTGCTTTGTCTGGGGATAGCAATGATCGATATCATTCAAAATTGTTCATTTGTCTTTATTTGAATTTATTCTATCAAGACATTCATTAAAAACATCTCCATAAATGCATGCCTCTTTCAAAAAAATAATGAGAGCAAACACATAAAAATGAGTATTTTTTTCTTTAGTAATCAAACTGGAATACAAGTAAGAAGCTGACAGAAATTTTAGACTCAATTAGTATAGGGGCTACAAAGAATACAACTGATACTAACACTTCCAGCTGTAGATCACTGGACTCCACAAAACGGTTTGTAAGAAACTTCCTAGGTTAGTGGATACTAGACATATATGGAATAATTTTTGAGGAAGAGTATATAAACATCTTTTCCCTACAAATTTTCCAAGAAAAACACCTTAACTTTATAATATACCTCGAAACTGAATTGCTTTACAAATCAGGACGAGGCTGTCTGACAGTATCTCCATTTGGTTCTTAGCATAATAGAGGCTTTGAGGGGTGCATTCTAGACATTTTTTTGTTTGTTTTAATTTCTGGAGTTTTTATATGTAGTTAAACATTTAGCAATTCTGAAAATAATTGCCAATACTTGTAATTTTTCCCAATTGTTCATAAATAAATTGGGGAAATAGAGCTTTTTAACAAGTTCTAGATTTACTATATTCAGCAGTGTACATCCTGCATATATTGCGTCCAACATCCAATGTTATTTTGAATCTGACAGATCAAAACCCTAAAATAATAAAATTTTTTTTCAGTAAATGAATACAAGGCTACTAATTGTTTAAAATTATGCAAACCCACACAAAACCAAAGGTCTTCAGTGCCTTCAGTGTTTTATTTGTTCACGTTTCAACTTTAAATGGGATGAAAAATTTAGGAAAATCTCCTTAGAGAATAGTGTGCAAAAGTTCACATGGAATATTTTATTTCTTTTCCTGATCCGATTCCATCTTTTTCTATTAATTTCCGTTTAAGCAGAGTGCTCTTTGTACTATAGCCTCTAGCAATAAACCTCTTAACTGTCACTAAAAGCTTCAATATATGGTCTTTACTATCCCCATCAATCCTCTTTATTCTAATGAGCTGGATAGATGGGAAGCCTGTTCTTAAACACCTAGTGATTAAGTTATCTGTATGGAATTGGTTGTTTCTCTCAGTATTCCTGGGGGGTTGGGAGAAATCACTTTATTATCTCTCTGGCATCATACAACCCACGTATGTTACTAACAGCAGAGAAACAAGCAACTTAGTATATATTTTTGTGCAATATTGCTTGCTGTGCTATAAATTTCTCATCAGCATCAGTAAAACACTAGTGAAATTAAAATTCTTGGATATCTCTTTGCTGTCTAATTGTAACACATTTTTAAAATTCTATCTCTGCTTTGTAGGGGGTCTTTGCAATTCTTTCATTCTTAAAAAAATTTACTATGTTTCTAGGTCACAGACATTTCTTAGGGAATACAAACATTCAGGTAATATCACACAGTAGACGGTATTTTGTACACACCTGCAGCTGACATAGCATTAATTTGAAGAGATAGTGAATAATCAAGAGCTAAAACTGGAACATCATCTAACACGAAAGAATCCAAATCCTGTGTTTGGTGTCAGCAGTAACAGCATCTGTCATCATCCTGATACCAATGATTTCTGTTTTCTCAGCTCTCTTTTTTGATAAACGCATGTGTAAAACCTTCATATTCCTTAATACCAAATTCTTGTGGAAATCCTCACACAGTATTTTAGACCCAAAAGAGATATACTGGTGTCCCAGTGACAGATCCTGACCCCAGTAACAAAAAAGGACATAGCTTACCAGGCAAAGGCTCCTGATCTGCATAGAGAGCTGGCAGTTCCACACATTTGTCTTCATTAGGGTTGAACCAGCAGTCAAAAGCTAAATACATCTCTTCCTTTGTGCCTGTGTGCTTCATATGCAGTAAATCTAAGTGCCATGGCTGTTTCAGCTCGCTATGTGGGCCAGTTACCTGAACTTTGTATATTGACCCAATATCTGCCAGTTCATCCTATGTGAGAAAATAGAGACGGTGAATGGATCTCATTCTGATCGTGCCAGATCAGATGCAGTTGACAGCTGTATGCAACAGTTGAACAAACTTCAGTAGTTAAAGGATTGGGGCATATTTATAACTGCTACTATTTTTTCCCCTTTCTAATCAATACAAAATTGATTTACTAACGTGAATGAGGAGATGGAATGCCTGAGGTTTGGTATCAGGGAACAAGTGATGGCAGTCACTGTTGAAATTTGTACACAGAAGAAGGCACAGTGTTCATATATATTACACTGATTCAGTAGACTACTTGCAGGCACAGCAGCTTTAATCAATTCTAAAAATTTTGAAGACTATTAGAAATATTTCTTACTATTTGTGGTATAAAAATGGTGCAATTAACTATAAATTTGAAGGACAATTAATCTGATTTTGAGGAAACATCCAAGAGATCCTCCATCTTCACCCTAAATCATGTTTTCATATAGAAGCTGTCTGTTAAAATCTTACTTTTCTTGGATTTATGCTTGAGAAAAAAAATCTTCTAGTTCTACTGGGGATAGTACAACGTCTCTGTGACCATTGCTTGAGTAAGTTAAAGTAGGGGAGGCTTTAGATAACTATAATTATTGTTTTTAAACCAATTATTTTTCCCTGTAAGGGAAAAAGAAGGGGAAAAACAGAATTCTCTTTTCCACTTTCTATTCTCTACTTCTCATATTCTTTCCCCTACTCTTTAATTAAAAATACTGCCCATCTAGTAGAAGTGCATGTGACCTGACTTCAGCCTTTCCTCTGGCAGTACACTTCCAGTTTCATACTATTTCTTTATATTTACCAGACGTTCTTGGAAATAACTTAGGAAAACCTTCTGGGTACTCCTTATTTTGGATCATGTTTATGGCCTAGGCTAGTCTGCTTAGTTCCTCTTTCATTAAAGAAAAAAGGAACATAAAAAACCAGCCAATTATTTCTTTAGTGCAATCATTAAATTCAATTTACCTGACTAGTAGGAAGAAGAACTAGGAGACAGTTTCTTCATTCACAACTCCAAGGCTGCTTTCTGATGAACCCCAAAATGAAAAGTAACATATTTTCACACACTCTTTGGGCTTTTTGCCAGGGCTCCCTTCACCTGTTCTTTTTTCCTAATTTTCTCTTTCTACCTGCTTCCACAGTTCCAGCAGTCAACCCTGAAGAAAAATCTTTCAGGATGTGGCTTCATGGACATATTTCTCTGGTACAAAGTCGGCTTGTGAAGTTCCCACTTCCCTGTCTGCCCACTTGCCCCTATTCCCTCACTCCTGCCTTACATTTTGTTTCTGTAGCTTCAGAATGAACCAATCAAGGTTAAAACAAAGGCTGAGGAACCAATCAAGCTTAAAACAAAGGCTGAGGAGACAATCAAGGTTAAAACTTCCATTTTTCTCACAGGGATCAGCCATTTCCTCAAGACCCACAAAGGACAACAGACGAATGGAACAAGCAGTACAAGAACAGGACATTTCCCTTAATATTGTCCTAGATTCCATCACTTCATGGCTTAGGGATCTCTTGAGCCAAATGAGCTGTCTGCAGTGTTTACCTTCAGGTCAGTTCCAAATGCTACTGAACTGGTCTTTCATGCAGAGCAAAACCAGAAAAGCATGAGAGTAACAGCATTGGCACTGGGAAGGAATTACAGGTACAAGAGGGAAGTAAGAGCATTGGAAGAAAAAGCAGGCTACAATTCAATGAAAGTGGACCTCAGGCACTTGTTAATATTTCAGTTAATGGGTAATAGGAGGAAGTGAAGACAAACGATGGAAGGGCAGAAGAACTGAATAAAGGAGAAAACTTGTGGGTAAAATGGAGCTGATCAAGAGGAAAAAGAAAGGGATAATGACAGGCAAAAAAAGAGAGAAACCATGCAAGAAAAGGCATTTAGCCCAGAGAAATGTGGTGGCAGGGATGAATATATTACATGAAAGAGAAAAATGAACTTTCTGTAAGTTTCATCTCATTTATGATTCTTCCTTCTCCATCATCAGCTTCAAAAGCTCTATAGTATCCCATGGCATATTGTATGTTTACAAATGACTTACTTTTGTGAGATCAACAAAACCTGTAAATCAGTACCTGCAGTGTGGTATATACTGTGATATGCACCAAGGGACCCATTCGGTCACTTAGGCGTTTGCAGTGTGAGACATAGGGAGAATCTGCACATTCAAAAACCTTTGTTCACGTGACAGTGTTACTACCTACAAACAAAAATGATGACCTGTGCCAAACTACACAGAGGACTTAAAAATCAATTTGGCAGTTTAGTTTAAAGAAACAATTTATCTCAGAATTAAGTGGGTTATCAGCTACATGATTCTTAGGCTTTTCTTTCAATAGAGAAAGGTTGAAGTACTTTGATCTGAATTGCTTTTCCTGTAACTTGAAGTGGCAACTTTTTGCGACTCAGGTTGCCGTAGAAGATAAAAGAAAGGCTTATTGGATCCTCTTCGTTACTCAAGTCAGATCCAGTGATGTCCATTATCCAGAGACCTGGTGACTTCATGTTGATTTCAGGCAGTTTAGAACTAGAAGTCAATCTTCTACCTTTAAAAATAATCAAAGAGAAAGACGAAAGACGAAAGCATGAGAGAATGGCATAATACAGCAGGACCGTAGCCTTTACAGTAAACAAACAAAGCTCTATTTGCAGGTTATGTTGTATCTATAGCAACAGTTCACTAAGAATAACACATCAATACATTTATTATATTTTTTTGCCAAGAATTTAACAGTTTAATGTTCTTTCTGTGTTTAAAATTTAGTTTCAGAGGTATTTTCTTGATGCCAAGGTATTTTCCTTGTCATGTTTGGAAGTAATTGCTAAGAGAACATTCAGCCACCTTTTAGAGGTCTAATTAATTGTTCTTTAAAAAGCAATCAATGTTACTAAAACCAATTTATCATTTAGAAGCACCAGCCATCTGTTACATGTAGGCACCTAATGCAAAATGAATAACACTAATGAACTCTGCTTGTAACTAAATCATACCTAGCAATATAATATGTGCTGTAATAGTGCGAGACTGACAGGTAAACCTATAATAAACATATAAAAATATTTGTGAGATCCTCAGGAGATCAATAGTACTATCTCCTTCTCTTTTTCTTCATTAATTGCTTTTAGCCTTCATTTTCATTCTGTTTTAACAATTCTATGGGAAATGAAAATTATTTAATGGAAAGGAACATCTCAGTAAAATGTACTTTCTACAACTCAGAAAAAACACACAACTGAAAACCTGCATATCTATAATATAAGGGCATCTTATATTTTTAAGCTGTCTTACTCCGTCTGGACAAACTTTTGTAGCTCATTTACTTTACATGGGATTGTTTTCACAGGATTGAAGGAAGGAATCTTTTTGACTAGTTCTAAATGCCTAAAGGTCCTGCTGCAAGTGTTCTTCTGCCAAATACATCCAGGTTTAGATTTGCACAAATTGTGGCGTAGTAGGCTTGAAATGAGCAGAAACAGCATACCAGAATTGTTGCTTTGTGCTGTGGAATAATACCACAGGTAAAGACTAGGCTCATTTCACTAAAATAACTTTTATCTGGATTTCAAATGAGATGCTAAGCTACCTGAAAAGTGGTGCATAAAACTTTAGCTACTTATCCCCATGAGGCACACATCCCAAACTCTAATCTGCTTTAAACTGTTCATTGCAAGATGCTATATTTAATTTGCAAGGCAAGTGTTCCACACACAGCACATTCACAAAATGGAGTTTTATTAACTTTGATCTTACCAGATGTGGTTTTGCTAAAATAGTAAGATCAAACTGAAAATTCACGTTTTCAATAAAAGGAAGATACTGTAGAGATCTGAAAAAGCTGTAGCTAAATTAAAAAAAAAAAAAAAGTATATAAACAGGCAGGCCAGTTTTTCAGAAGAGCTTACCAACTGTCACAATCTCACAAACAGTGTCACACAATCCCAGATGAGTATCAAGCCAGTTCCACAATGGGAAGACCCATTCTTTGTCCGAGTCTTGTGATTCCTTGACTGTTACCATCTTGAGGTACATCCCAGCCCCGTAGCCTTCTCCATCATGTCCTATGACCACTTTTTGCAAATGATTCAGAGAAACAGCTTCCACCAAAAATGAATCCACCTGCAAAAAAAAAGGAAATAATTAATAAAACAGAGTTTGGACCTGAGTTTGCTTGAAATTCAGGGAAAATGTAGTCCAGGATGCAGCTGAGGATTTAAAATTTGTGGCTTTTTTTTTTTAATATGTAACAAAACATCTCCCCTCTGAATCTAAGAAAGCACACGCTGATTATACCTACATTGAATCCCACATTCATCATTAACAATGCATTGCAACTTAATTTGGTTTTTGGAGAATATGGATCATTTCATTAATCATTTAATATTAAATTAAAATGCATATACTTCAACCTCTGACAGTCAAACAGTTATGATGAGATTTTGGTTCTAATCAAATTTCTGTCTTTCAGGGTATTTCTAGTTCCCAAAATTTGTCACACAAACCTAGATTAAAAGTCCTAAAGAATAGTTAGAAATCTAAAAAGAGCGTGTTCATTCCAAGATAGCTTATAAATTCTTCTCCAATAGTCAGAAAAGCCTGTCTTTTGGGTTGGTTTTTTTTTTTTCAAAATGAATATAATCGTGGAAACAGCAAATGGAGAAGAGTAAGCAATAGAAGGGAGGAAGTTATGATGAAGGTGGAGAACAATTTGAGCACAAGACGAGATGGGAAGGGAAGCAGAATGGAGAAGGCAAAGTAAGAAAAAAGAGAAGTAAACACAAACATCAGTGGATGAGAATAGGGACAATAAAAACAACAAGATAAGAAAAAATGTGAAATGCAAAGAGAGATATTGTATGTCCCACTAAATTCTTGCTTGTTTTGAAAGAAAGCCAGGTGTTCTGTATATGGCACAGCCTAGGGCCAGATGGACCTGACAGTAGCTGATAAACGTCAACAAGGTTATGAACAACTGGAGTTTAAACAGCAATGTCTAGGATTATAATTAACACCATCATCCCAATCAAACATTAATTCAATAGTAGGAACTTACTAAACCAGATGTCAGGGCAATTAAGATCTTAGCAAACCAATCTCTAAAATTGTCGCACTTGCCAAAGTGCTTTGTGTTGTCCCTGCTACTTTTTAAATAAAAATATTTGAGATTTTCTGCTACTAATATTAAAAGTACTTTCCTATGACAAAAATATTGCTATTTTTTTTCTAACAATAGTCAGGACTCAACAGCAGATTCTATGTAGAAATCATTAACTTTTGTAATTAAGCATTTTAGGAAATAAATCTGTGCATGAAGGTGAATTAAAATAATTATTGTAGAGTGCTATCTTCTGCAGAGTATTGTAGAGTGATATCTTCTGTATGTAGGCATAGCCCTGAGATATATGCAGAAATGAAGTTTAGAAATTCTCTCAGTTTGTTACTGATTCCACTTTTACCCTACCAAGTAATGTGGTAATTGTCTAAGGGAATAATTTCACAGAAATCTAAGACTCTCCTTGACAAAGTACATCTTGGTAGTGAGCTTTTTCAAACTTCAGTGTTCAGTGAGTGAACCTCTTACAGGAAAGTCTAATACACAAGAGAAGAATTTTGTTGCTATTGGTCATCTTAGAAACACTGGTTTTCTGTGCATTCTCTTCTCTAAGTGGAACTCTTGTCTCTTGTCTAAACTTACTGAGTTAGTGTTTCATGTGGGATTGTGGTTACAGAAACATCATTGATTGTAAAAGTCTCAGCAATTTCTGTAACTTATTTTGAATCACTGATTATTAATTCTTTGCTACCTGTGCTGTCGTATATTGGGAACAGAAGAAGTAAGAAGCATGATCACAGAGGTTCTCCCCAGTAATCTGCTTTCTATGTGCTCATGTGGAACCCTTATTATCGCGTGGGACTGTTCTTGTACAGGAAGGAAATAACACCGGCGTTGGTCCGCTGCAAATATCTGGAAGATACATTCTGTTTCCAAATTCTTGCCCATCTGTAGCAAGAAGTATTCTGAGCAGGCATTGAGCGACACTTAATGCAGTGCTAACCACTGCACATGTAAGACAGCATTTTTGTGCCATTACCTTATTCCTTTGAAATTTTCTTCCTTTTGCTAAAGATGTATGAAGTTTCCTCACACCTGTGTCCCCTCTTCTGCCATAGAGAGTGATATAAACATTTGCAAAAGTTTCTGCTCCCCAGCAGTCACCAATATGTATGGAGACAACATACTTATAGACTGTACAAAAAGAAAAAAAAAAGGTTAAATAAAGCTGAATAAGTACAAGGTGTACTTAAAAGAAAACAGCAACACAGGGTATTTAGTAAGACTACTGCTTGGTTTTGTTTCTGCAGCTACCAAAACCTCTGCTACACAGTGACTGAAATAGCCAAGTTACTCTTTATGAATCGGATCTCTTCATGCTAAGCTCAGTGAAGAATTTCCAGTAATTTCCTTAGAAATTCGAAGGAAATTGGACTTATACAATTTAGACTTATGCAGTTTAGAGCTACTGAAATCGAGAGAAATTCTGCCCCATTCTATTTTACTGTGCAAGAGCTGGAAAATAAGAACTCATCTGAGTTTGTTCAGGGACTGTTAGAAACTGAATTATCTTTGTAGTAGATAATAACACTTACAGGTCAAAGAATAAGATACTAAGTAAAGTTTATACAAATTAGAAGAGCAGAGATGTAGCATGGCATCTGGATGCATGACATGACATATAAGTATAAAAATTTACAAAATGTACTTATTAATTTAAGGTGCATGACAGGAGCTATAAACTTTTTGCCTCTATAGTGCTCCTGTATAAATGCACTTCTAGATGCTCAGATTCGATTTTCTTCTGAGAAAGATCGTTATATTGCATATGTATTCATACTCATACAAAAAGAATAACCAAAATTTTTCAAATGTCATTGTAATGCACAGTCCTGCTGAGTTAACATTTAACTAACGCAATGCTATAGTTTCTTTTAAGGTCGTGAATAGGTTTGAGGTATTCAGGGAGCAGAACTACTGGAACTTTAGTTTAGAAAAGCAGTCATGTCTCTAATTACTTTTATCTCATGTGTAACTGCCAACTTTTCTGAACAAATGTGGTACTTTTGTAGGTCTTCACATTCCAAGTGCATCTCTGAATATATTCTGAAACTCTCAGCATGTCAAAAAATAGTCCTTAGGGAGCTACAAATAAAAAACTTTTTCGTACAATGAGGATCACTTCTGATACTTGTGTTAGGAACTAAAGTTATTATAAGCTAAGTAATTCAACAGCAAGCCTAATACAAATCATTTCCATAGCCTTGAAAATGCGCTTTATCTTAAAAAGTGGTTGTATTGCTTAGTTTTACCCACTTAGAATGATATAGAAGATTTAGCAACTGTAAAACCAAGTGTCTGACTTAACCGGAAAATTAAAATTTCTTAAGTGGTCAGCATTTTCGCAGTGCATATATGAAGACAGTTGCAACAGAGCCACTGAAGATATCAAATTCAGACAAAGTGCTGTATTATATCTGTGGCATTGATTTCTTTTCAAGATGTTAGTTTACATTGTTTATATCTTCTCACTGTTTTTACCTGGTAAAGTTTTCTGGTCCTCATTGACTGCAGGGAATTCTTTCACCAGCTCCTTGTCTTCTCTGTTACGAGAGAGCCAGCACTTACAGTCAAAGTTCAGTTCTTGTTTTGTGTGTAGTTCTTCTAAGTGAAAAGACTTCAAATGCCAACCCTCAAAGCCCGGCACATCATCACAACTGACCCGAATCTTGTATACACGTCCCAGATCTCCAGTCTCAACCTGCAACAAATATCACGAGGAAGAGCGTACTGTCAGGGTTGGTTCACTTACAGAGATTTTCTCAAACAGTGTAGAATTCCTGAACTTAACATCAAATAATGGAAAGGCTGAATTGAAGGCTGGGATAAGTGTGATGAGGGAACCAATCATTCTCTTTTACATGGTAGGATCATGGGTGAGATTTCCTCCCTTATTTTCCTCTTTTCCCTTACTAGTATTGTAAGCATGATACTCTATCATTAGGGTGAGTCTAGGTTAAAATTAGAAACAGCTGTGCATTTAAGCTCTTTAGACAAAAGCTAACATGTAAAGCTTTGACCATGCTGGTTAAGGGCAGCATTAACTTTCAATTAAAGGTTCTGATACAAGCAGTTGAGTGCAGTATTAAAATTAATGATAATTACCATGAGCCTAGAAAGTTTTAACTAAATTCTCATTTGCAAAATGATTGGATTTAGAACATGAAATTACTTCATAACCAATTCTTTGGAAAAGAGAAGGGTTATTTCTGCATAAAAGTAAATCATGAATGTTGCAGAAATAACTCTGTAGGACACAGGCCCATACTACGTATAGGAAATTCAATATCTGGTTGCTGATTGCGGGCTTTCGTGAGATCTGGTTAAACCATCCAACCTAGGGCTGCGGGAACTGAGGTGATTAAACTGCATCAAGCGCTAATGATCTGCATGACATTAACCACTGCATGATAACTCTTCTGAACAGAAGTGCTGCAGCCTTTCACTGGGCAACTCCAAGAAAGACACTGTGAGAAGCGATTTTCAAGTGAAACAAGGCAGAACTATTATGTTAAAAAGGTAACAATTATTTTTAAGAAGGATCAAAACAGAAAATGTTGCCTGTGGCCTTGTTCTTCTCTCATATTCCTTTTTTTTTTTCCAGACCAGTCATAACATAAGCTTTGGTGACTGTAGCCAGCAAATAAATCCTTTGGGCACCCAGTAGCAGCACAGTAAGAAACTGAAGTTAGTCTTACACAATCATGCTCTGGGACCAGCAGCATCACCAGCAGACTGGCTTCTAAAACAGAGTGCAAAGCTCCTACTAGATTAATTTATTGTGCTTCTCAAAAGAGCTCTGCACTTGACAGCCCTTCACTGCTGACTTAGCTTGCTTAAAGCTAGTTCGTGTGCCTGTGCACAGTGGACACATACATGTAGGGAAGTAAAAGATACCTTATTCTATTCTTATTCTTATTCTTACCATATAAACCATATAAAAAGTGTGATTTTGTCATTTTGGGAAAGAGTTAGCCACTCTCATTAATAACTGTTATGCAGATAAGAAATAGTAAAGCATCAGATTGTGAAGAGGAACAGTGAACTGAAAAGAAAACAACCTGCCAAAATAATTTTACAGGAGCTTGAACTGTTTATGACGTAGAACTTATGAAAAGAGGCTTATGGTAGGAAGGGATTGCACTTGATGACTTAGAAGATCCCTTCCAGTCTGAATATCCTAAGGTAAGTGTTATAAGTGGTTGCCATGCCACTCCTACAAAAGTTCAAGATTCAAGGCATTGCTCTTTAATGACCAGGGAAGAAATCCTTCCCACTGTCTGTATAACAGTCCTGAGGCTGCAGGGAATCTCTCAGCTCCTGAACTGTAACTCCACAGTACCCACAAAGGCCACACACAGCAGTAGCTTTACACTGAAGAAGAGGGCACCAGACTTGTCCTCTCTCCAGGTCTAGCCTGCCCTGCCTGTCTGTATGCCATCGTGCATACAGAACTTAAGGCTGTCCCAGACTACGATGCCCTTGTGAGGGTGGGGGTTATGTTACGCCATGAGAAGGGAAATACGTGGGTAGAATTTCATGACAAGAGTCTTTCATTCATGCTGTGTATGCTGCAAAGGATATCATTAGCTATGGTGGACTGTGATCTAATTCTGAAATATGCATTCATCTCATTAAACTTAATGGTAATTGTTTGGGTTCAGTGGGAGAAGAATGCACAGGTTCTTCACCGATCTGAACTACAGTTCCTTCACGGGCAAGAAAATCACTGCTTCTTCTCTTTCAGAATCAGACTACTGACTTATAAAATTACTGCCTGGAGATTTCCTTTCTTGTAGATGGACCTCATGACTGTATCACACAACTATTCTAAATGCCGTGGAGTTGCAACATCACAGAACTTGGTTATTTTTGTATGACAAGGCAAGCTGTACCTCACCTTTTACTTTGTCTTCTGCTACCCAAATATGCAATTCTCCGAACTTCTAAATTGTCATAAAGACATGTGTTATAATCCTTGTAGGAAATCCACAGATGATATATATAGGGAAATAATTTCAGAATACAGGACAGACTATTTAAAAGCCACTATTTTCCCTTTTGTTTCTAGAATCACAATTTCACTTAATTCCATGACTGCCTTTGAACCAGCAAGCACTAGTAATCATACTGGCTATGATCCATGGAATTAAACAACACCAACTATTTTCAGTTGAGTGTGTTAGATATTTCCCCCCTTTGCATGGCTTTGGTTTTTTTCCCCCCTTAGTTCTGGCCATTATTAGCCTTTCTGTACAGATCCATTATTGTACCAGATCATTGCCATTACATCATTCTTGTAATCCTTTTCTGAGCAATTTAATACAATCAGTTTCCCTTTGGAATATGATATCCTATCTTTGATCCCATAATTGTTTTTTCCCTCTATCGATGCCTATTAATTGATGTAATATGACCTTCAAAGCGAAGACAGACAAGTAATCCATCACAAAGTATATAACCAGTGAATATCCTGGTTTTAAGTTTGCAGATTTTTGAAAGAGGACACTTCACCTTCTTTTTCAGTCATGATTATCATTTCCTAATTAATTTTTCCCCATTTATTCTTCTGAACAATTTTAATATTCAGTAGTTGAAATCTGAGCTGAGTTGGGTGTGATTTGTCATATACTACACAACACAATATTTTTTCAATTACATGATTGAAAGAGCATAGGTCTTATAAACAAGAGGATGCTCTGGCAAAGCTACTGGGCTTTTGAAGCTCTCAGAGACAGGTCACTGATGAAGATGATTAGTGAATTTCATAATATTTTAAGTCTTTTCCTTTTTGACCCATACAGGGCTTCTCCAAAAACATCAACCCTAACGTAATTAAAGCTTTGTAAAATGTACTGTTTGGGTGCACATTTACATTAAATTTTTTGTCTCTTCCTTGTAAAAAAAAAAAAAGAAAAAAAAAAGATGCATAAATGATTCTAGTTAAAAGGGTGTGGTCAAAACATCCTAAAATTCAGCTGAACAGCTTTCTGTCATGAACTCCAGAAATCCTGCTACTTGTTTGGAACATCATCTCATACCGTGGAAAACACATGGAGTATTGCATTATGTGATTTTAAATTTTCTGTCACCCCAATAGTCCTTAACACAACATACATTCTGTATTTATTGTGTATTTACGAACAGTCCTACTCACAGAGCTCTGTTGCTCATTTTGTACTACCTGTGCTGGTGCTTTGGAAAGGGGTTTTAGGGATTCTAATCCCACAATCTGTCAGTCAGTATATCTTTGCATTTTATGATTCTTTGCGTAATAATAGAATGTGCATGATACACTAGGATGTTCTGACAAGCTTACTCTGTAAGTAACCAAGAAACACTGATAGAATCATAGAATCACAGAATTCCTGAGGTTGGAAGGGACCTTTAAGATCATCAAGTCCAACCAATAACCTACCCTGACAAAACCACTTCTAAACCATGTCCCCAAGTACCACATCTACCCTTTTTTTAAACACCTCCAGGGATGGCGAATCCACCACCTCCCTGATGGCTGGGAGAAAGATATATATACTTTACAAATTTACTCATTCCATGTGAGATCAATTATTGATTTCTATCATCACCAGAATATCAAGGAAAAAAAATTCTACTACTGCACTGTCAGTTTACTTTCATTTTCCCAGTTATTTTTCAATGTGTTTGTTCATCGGAGATGGCGTGGTTTCTTGCCATGCTATCTTCAATGCTAGAACTCCCAGCAGATTCAGTAACACTGACACATTCACCTATTCCTCATTTTATTTATTAGCACTAAGGTGTTCTAATTAAATTTATTCTTATTTAAGCAGATCACCCACTGTACTACAGATGTTTGAGACCACTGAAACCCAACAACTGTAGCTGATAGCATGCTGCTTTTTTATCTCTTTTAACAATTTATTCTTTACACTTGCTAAGTGCAATTAAACTACACCTGTTCTTTCATAGGAGTTGCTTAGAAATATTTTGGATCAAACAATCGTCTGTGCATATATTTGTGTAAGAGCACCTGGAAAATCAGGAATTTACATGCCTTCCTGCCCTCAGTGTGCAATAAATGTATCTGAGATCAAAATTAAGCTTACTGTTTCAAAAAAATGTGACCTGCTTATAGCACATAACCTGTTGTTCTTTTTACTGCACTGTATTACTAAGGACATTCACAGCTTGTCCTCCTTGTGATATCATGCTCATGCCTCCAGCCTGCTGCTACAGCGGGAGAACATGAGCAAAGCTTCTGCATTCTTTTGAAAAGCCTTAGCAAGAACAAAGAAAGGGAGAGTAAAAAGAACATGGGTTTATTAGCTGAACCACATAGAGAAGATATGAAGGTATTTATGGAGACATCTGTGAAGCCCCAAATGCTCCATTACATCAGACCCACTATTCTGATTTCCTTAGAATGCCACAAAAGCTGTAAAACACTGTAAGCAATGTGGCAAGGAGAGAAAATTTCATGCACAGTAAACAATGCTCAAATAATATTAACTTCTTCATACAAAGCAACAAAACCAAGGACACAAATAGCTAAGGGGGAAACGTAGCCACTAACCCAAAGCCAACCCAAATAATGAACAAGCATTTAAAAGATTTTGGGGTGGAGGCACACTATGATGGGTATGGTACCTTGGATAGTACGCTATGAGAGACAACCACAACTGACGCATACCAGTACTAATTTCTCCTAGCATGATACTCAGTGATAGAAATTAGGCAATCTTAACAAGGAATACATGTCATTTGGGAAATTACCAACAAGTTGGGTGTAGCAGAGCTCTGCTTTATGGAATGACACTTGCCAAAATTCAGCCAGCTGGTGTGGTTGCTCCATAGATAGATTCTGCCTCTATTGACCTCTTCAGTTTCTGTCAATGGCTTAAGAAGCTCCTTTTGTTGCTCAGTGTATTTCCTGTCTGTTTCCTGATAAGCAGCTGCCTTCTTGTCTTTAACAAGTGCCATTTATCTTTTCATTTACTCCCTGTAAAGTTCCTAAATTGCTTTAGCTTGTTATTTAAATTAAAAATTCAGCCTGGATCGTGTCATTATGAAGAAGCTTTGACAACATTTTCTAAACGGAGTTTTGCCATTGTTTTCAGAATGTTTATTGCAGCCATTGAAAAGTATTTCTGAGCTTTATAAAACTGCCTTGAATTGCAAGCTATTTCTTTCATCTCACTGGCTAGAAGCTGCACTTCATGCCAATCAAGAGAATTGCAGTGACTTAGCCTAGAAAGCCAGGGCAGAATTTGAACAATAAAAAGATGCCTCAGATGAATCCTCTCAAAGCAGCAGGATGCATGTCAGGCGTGCAGGTAGTCAGGACTGTGTTAGGGTTGATTTTAATACTGGCTACGTATATGCTATTGCTTCAGGGTTCATCACACTTTGATATGCGTGAATGCGTTCTCCTGTGATTTGTGATTATCCAGAAAATCTCTGCCTGCTGGCCTGAGAGATGGAACTATTTTGGGGGAGAGTGGAGACCGCTTTACAGAGACTGAAGTAAAGGAAAGAAAAGTCCACTTATGTCCTCTGGGAATATTGTCCAATCTTTCATCTTCTGCATTCTCAAATAATTGTATACTGCCTTTNCATATATATATAAATATATATATATATATATATATATAAAATTTGGCTAGAGAGTAATGTCACGAAAAGCTCTGTGCAGTACTTTATGACTTACAATGAATTCATCTGTTGCTCTGGGTAGAAAGCACACATATCCTGGGGTTTGTGGAGAAAGCAGAAGCTCATCACTTTTGCCCTTTGAGCCATAAATTACAAGGGTCCTTTTACATTCTTGTGGCTCTGGGGAATCTCCATCTGTTTTAACCTGCACTGTCCACTGTTGGGCTAAACAAAATAAAAATGTCACATTTTTAGTATCAATGGCAGAGATCAATGGATGTTTTTATTATTATTACAAGAAAGAATTTAAAAATTACTATGAACTTATATCACACTTTATAAAAATAGACAAATAGACATTCCTTCCCTTGAAGAAAATGATNTAAAGGAAAGAAAAGTCCACTTATGTCCTCCGGGAATATTGTCCGATCCTTCATCTTCTGCATTCTCAAATAATTGCATACTGCCTTTTGTATGAACCACAACTCAGCAATCTTTAGAGAATTAGAAAAAATGCAAGATGAGCTGATGAATGCAATAAATTACACAAAAGGTACCATTTTTCTCCATGATGCATACACTTGAAGGTACTGAAAATTCAAAGAGAACACTGCAGCTGGTTGTAGTAGAACAGGACTACCAGCAGAAGATGACCCAAGATCTAAAGTTATATCATTCCATCTTTGTAAATAAATATGTCATTTGNCATATATATATAAATATATATATATATATATATATATAAAATTTGGCTAGAGAGTAATGTCACAATAAGCTCTGTGCAGTACTTTATGACTTACAATGAATTCATCTGTTGCTCTGGGTAGAAAGCACACATATCCTGGGGTTTGTGGAGAAAGCAGAAGCTCATCGCTTTTGCCCTTTGAGCCATAAATTACAAGGGTCCTTTTACATTCTTGTGGCTCTGGGGAATCTCCATCTGTTTTAACCTGCACTCTCCACTGTTGGGCTAAACAAAATAAAAATGTCACATTTTTAGTATCAATGGCAGAGATCAATGGATGTTTTTATTATTATTACAAGAAAGAATTTAAAAATTACTATGAACTTATATCACACTTTATAAAAATAGACAAATAGACATTCCTTCCCTTGAAGAAAATGATAATTTAAATAAGATTTGATAAACATAAAATGACTGTTGAAGTGGGTATGCAAGCGGAAATTAACACCAAGGAAGCAGGAAAAGGAATATATAGCTAGATTTTTTGCATTCTTTATAACAAAATAGTTTCTTTAATTGCAGTAAATGATTTATCAAATTCCATGCATAACATGAAAAAGAAAACTAACATTTTGAAAGACTTGCATGTGATCCATTTGTAAGAACTGCTGGCTAATAAACAACCAGTTAAACAATGAAACTTAAACCTATTTTCTTAGATTTTTCTAACCTAATTTGTCATGTTCAGTCTGCTCCTTTGTCAGACCAGATCATTCATTAGGGCTGAATGCAAAATTCAGGGAATTCCAAAGAAGCGTTTGCACTGACCTCAGCTCATGGCTTGGGCCTCTCAGAGATTCTTTTTGGTAGGCGACCTGTACTCAAAACAATGTTTGAAGTCCAGAATGCAACCAAGAATCTACAGAAAAACCATTCCAGGTGTGGAAAAAATACTGTGTTTTATATGGACAGTACAGATTAGAAAGTTATTTAACTGCTTGAATGTGAATCTTCCCCTGAATTCAAATGAATTATTTCTAGAAAAGTCACTTGATACTGCATGGCAAAGGGAACTCAACAGCGGAAGGAAATCAAAAGCCCAGTCACAGTTTAGACTGTGACCATTACTGTGATAATATGATCATTTGCTAATGGGAATAATATAAAGGAGAACTATTTTGTGATTGTGTGTAAGCCTACAATGTGATGTGTGGACAGAATACATTTTAGACTAGTTTAATTCCGAAATAAACTGGATGTGATTCTTTTTCTTACAGTACTGTGTACTTTTTTCATACCTTTTTTTCCTCCACCTGCTTGGAGGTGGAGGTTGGGTGAACACCTGGTCTGGTTTTCCTGATTTATGATTTTTTTCCCCTGTTTTTCACATTGTTTTCTTTAGCTAATACTGTTTTTCCCCTTGTTATAGAAGCTTTTGCGCATTACATCTGACTGTTCCCTGACTCTTCTGGGCTCAGCTACAAAACAGCAGGCAAATACACATCTCACAGTCAGTCTGCTGAGTAACACAGTAGCTGAAAGGATCCTTCCATCTGAACTCTTTTTTGAGGTCATTTCCAGGAATGAGTCAGATGTAGTGCGTGGAAGACCCACACTTTGCCTAATGAGGAACTTTTGTTGTTTGATATATGTGCCAGCCTTGAATTTTATCTCCTTGTGCCAGGTTGGCATGTGGTACCCTTCAGGGTGTCACACTTGGTGAAGTCAAGCATCATTTGAGCTTCTGCTCTTCCTGAACACTCCGAGGGTTTATGAGCAGATTCAAATTTTTACAAAGACTCCCAACATAGCCCTGAACCTCTTATCCTCTCCAACCATGCCCCATTTTGAAGGCTGTCCCAGGAACACAGCAGAGGGCAAATTTAGATAATTTTGCATTACTGTGTTTCCCAGGTGAATGGGTTTTTTTCTCTCTGTAATATCCCTATGCTTCAGGAGAAAGCAAGCCCCAAGTTAAGAGAAAGCATGGATGCATAACTGCATGTTCCTTGCTCAAAGAGGAAGTATATTTAGAGAAGGTATTTCAGGCAAGGTGATTTGTTTTAATGAATATCCGTGATTGTGATTTTAATTATTATTTCAGAAGAAAGGCTAAGATAGTGGTTGGGAGTTTTCCAGGGCATAAATCAGCGGTTAACAGATTTAAGGCCTCTTAGCATCTGTGACTGCTTGTTCTTCTACATTTACTTTTAATGCTTCTACAATTTGGTAACTGTGCTAACCCAGACTGACTGCATTTTCTGTCAGTTCAGCAAGTTCATTTAACCTGCTCATGAGAGAATAGGAAAAAAATGTTTTGTCTAATAATATATTCACTTAGACAGCTACTTGGTAAGGATGGCTACCCTAGACAGGAGACTGATGCCAAATACCTATTGTCTTCAGTGATTTCTAGATCTCCTTTTGAGATATTCTGAAGTCCTCAGGAAGTTCTGAAAATCAGATAGCTGGCCTTGAGTAAGTTGCCTTCTGTGTTTCATATATGTGGCCACATTAAAAAAGAGACTTTTTTCCCTGATACTTCTGAACTGCGTTAGCGTCCTTTCAGAGTGACTAGTGCATTAGTGTATTATTGTACTTCTAGATTATGTATAAAGCTATAGCCATTTTCCTTGAGACATCAGTATGACAACTGCTAAAATGAATGGTGGGAGGAAAACAGACTTCTGTGAAAAAAATCTCAGAATTCTTTCTTTTCTAAAATAATATAACCAAGGATCTGATTTCACATCACAGGGATGCATCCAGAGATATGTTAGAAGCAGGGGTCCTTTTCCTTCCAGAAAGTCCTTTAACCACTAGTTTGGCTGAAAGGTGCTTGCAGCAAAGCTGTGAAAAGCAAACCTGCAATGACTTCTGCAAATAGTAAGCTGGGTAAGGTAAAACATAAAGTCAGTATCTTGTAATATAATTCAGAAAACTGAAAAAGGAAGGCTGCTATTTCTGTTTATAAAATATGAACTTTTTATATGTTCTTAGAGGATTGCCACTGTTGTTTTTACAATACATTATTCCATTTCTTTTACTCTGGCAGTTTTTGATCTTAAGACCTAGAATGGCATTCACATTTTGCTAGATGTAGGAGCAGGTTGCTTACTTCCCAGAAATTGTAGAAATTTGCATTGTCTTGAGGCAGTGGGGTCAGTCTGCTGATTTTATTTTCTTAGGAAATTCAGCCTCCACCTTGCAGTATATACCATCATTGCTTTTTAGAAGCAGGACCAATCCATTTACAATTTGGGAATTCTGTGGTTATTCTTACCCCATTAAGAAATACTTAATAATTTTAAGTATTTTAAGGGAATAATTTTAAGGGAATAATTTTAAAACAAAGGAAGTCATGGGAGAATTTACTGCATATTTTATCTTTTCTTGTGAATTTTCTATATACCTTAATACTAACAACCTTGCACAACACAAGAAGATCCAACCTAGAAATATCTATTAACTGAACTCCATTCATCAATGTTGAACCATATTTTATACACTGCCCACAAAAGTCCACAATACCACAGAGCACCCTACAGGAATCACATTACAGGAATCCAGCACCTTTTAACTGACTGCAGTGTGGACAACATTGGACTATACGGTGTCGTGTCTACTTGCTTTGAGAGAAAATCTTTTACTCTGTGCTCCAGTACTCCACCTATTTTGAGGCAGAAAAGGAAAAGAGAAAATGGAAGGTGGAAGTAATAAAATTTCCCCGCAATGTAGGAAACTTTTAGAGAGAGATGTAAAGTCCCATTCTCCCTCAAAACAACTTCATCATTTGGGAGCTGAGAGCAGCTATCCACCTTCCCTAACAAGGCAATACCTTTCATCTTTGTCTCTTACATCAAACATACAGGGTGGAATCAAGAGAATACAAATAAATCTGTTCTTATGCTTGATTTGCCAGAGCCTCTCTGTAATCTACAGATGTACAAAGGTTGCTGGGAAAACTTGATATGGGTATACTGGAATTTGGCAGAGTCCATAGACAGCAGCAGTGTTCAGAGGGATATGGGATTTATGCTTCATTAAAGCTGGCATAATGCCAGCCTGGCTGAAGGAGGACTGAGAACCCTCAAGTAACCTGCTTAGCAATGGTGGCTTTCAAACTCTCTTCTTTGGCTAGGTGGTTGAATACCTTACAGGCTTTATCCAAAGAGAATGAGATTTCTGACCTTTAGAGTGACTTACTGTTTTGTTTTGTAACCTTTGTTGTAGACCTTACCTAAGCACATTGATCGTATTCTGAAAATCACCAAACACCATTGAATTATGCCAGTCAACTTTTTATGACTTTCCCTGAAGCCCACTTGCAGAGTGCAACTAGTATAGAATACAACCACGTGAATGCATGAAACATCGGCATTCTAACATCAACACTGCTGCTTGCCTCTTATTCATTAAATGTATATTATATGGAAGGTTTTCGCTTCCATGTGAGCGGGACTGCTTATAACTACTATCTTCTCTACCATGTGCAATCATCTTCACTGCTACAGCTGCTGGGAGAATTTAAGGCAATTGCTTTTTCTTTCAAGACTTTGCATCTCTGGAATTTTCTCTTATCAGCTCTAACCCTGGTACTGAGTTACAATGGATTGACACAGAGCTGAGTACAAGGCACCTTTCCAAAGCTCTTGTGATTGTTACCCTCCTATAAAGCTCAATCTTTTCACATGCAAGGTCTATGAGATAATCAGTACAACACCACAAATTAAACTGTGAACAATCCTGAGATCAGTCCTACTCATCATCTTTTTTACATAAGGCATAAAAAGCACGGTGTCTCACCTATCTCAGTTCCTCACTGGAATGAGCTCCTGGGTAAAGAAAAGATGTCTAAAGAGCAATTCAAGCTAAGCTGATGCATAGCTAGTTGGCAGGATAGTTCCTTAAAATGTTCCTCTCCTTTATATCTTCGTTATTCAGAACGTCTGATCTCTACCTAAGAAATCAGCACACACTATTCGGGCCTTCCTGGTATTCTTGATAGTGTGACATTTCACAAACTGATTAAGAATAAGCCACTCCTTTCTCCTCATCATCAATATATGGTGTCTAACTGCTCTTGACACTCACAGGCTCTCAGCGGTCTGTGCATCTGTGCCTGCTTATTATAGCATAATAAAGAATGAAGCTGTATGGGAAAAAACTTAGATTAGTAGTAAAATATAGTCTATTTTCTGAACATAAGGTGAAATAGATGCTATGGCTGTATCTCTGAACAGTGCACTTAGCAGAATGCAGAATCCAATTCCAAGTCACTCTTGTGAAAATCAAATTTCTCTGTGGGAAAGCCTTTACTTACTGAGTTAATCAGTCTCCTCTTGTCAAAGTTATGTTGCCATGGAACATAAAGCTGTTGGCTAAACTGTTTGATTGAATGCAAATGATTTAATTTTCACTGAAACTGGAATTAGATCGAGAGATCAGGACTCATCCTACAGAAGGCAAGTCACTGTTTCCAGAGCCAAACGTAAACATTACTTTTTTTACTTTAGTTTCTCCCATAGACTTCCCAGACACGGTTACACAGAATACGCACTTACAGTTAAATGTTCATAAAGATACTTGTCTCAATCTGTTTCTTTTTTCTGGTGAGGAAGAAATACAAAGGTAGTATCTAAAATTATAAACACTTGGGAGGTACTAGTGTATTGCAGTCATGGGGCTGTCTTTGTAGGTATAAAATAGACAGCTGGGTGGGTAGCTTTTTATTAAAATATTTTTACTAATTCAAACAGATTTAGTCAACTGAATGCATATACTCCATTTAGATTCACTAACATATTTGGAGTTTAAGCCTGCATTATTTCTGGCTACTTCGGGAATACCCTGATGGATTTTGACCTGAAAATGCTTCCACTGACACTTCACAACACATTTTTCAACTTGATGATGTTTGCTAGGGGACCTGTCCCTATGTATTAAATGACAGTGACATTGGGAAAAACAAAACAACACTTGAATCTCTTCTCAGATGAATTCCTGGCTGATTTCAGGACAGAATAGTAGAAATACAAAGAAAATCAGAAATGGTTTATGAGCAGCATGTTTTTCTCAATTACTTATAAAGGCCTAGTCCTTTCTGTAGACCACTGCCAGCCAATTTGTCTTCATTTTCTCTCACAGTTGATAGTTTATATATACAATGAGGTCACTTGCTCACATATTTGTCACTTGACACTGATTTGCAGATTAAATTCAAGAAGCAAAAACAATGGTGTATGAAACAACTCCTACCTTTAAGGAATGCCTTCTTTGAATTGCCATCCTCTAAAATATGAACAGAAAAAGAATATGTGAACAAGCTTTATTATCACTTTTCTTCTTAAGTTATGGTCTTATTTAGAAGGCTTCTTCAGTAATAACTGGGCATTGAGTATATACTATATTGTTATAACAGAAATTTTCTTTAACAAAATACTTACTATTGGCAGTTAGCTCCCTCTCAGTTTTACCATCATCTTGATATTCGTCTAACCATCTTTCATTGCAAAAAAAAAAAAAAAAAAATAAGGTTAATGACAATTATCAGTATATTACAAGCAATCTGACAATGACCTTCTCTCTCCAACAGTATTTTTTAATACTTTTTTATCAAATTATGCCTTCATAGTTGGCCTTATTCATATTATGATAAGTTGGCTCAGTGCTCCAGGCAAATAGGAACTTTCATGTAGCTATATGAAGTACTATAGTACCATATGAGGTACTTTATATGAAACACTAAGTATTTACCGGATCAGAGACTCAACTGTACGTTTGGGGGGGGTAGATAACCTGCAGTAGTTAGTTATACTAATTGTACTTGAAATTATATATAACCCCTGCAGGGGTGGAAGTTTCTAAAGCTTCTGTAGATCTGTACCAATGAACTGAACTTCTCTTTTTACTTTCCTTTTCTTTTAAACTGATGAATATAAGGATCTTTCCTGAATTGTCATTTCACTACAAACACACATCCATACTCCTTCATTTGATCCCTCTTGCTGATACAATAACACTTAACAACCTTTAACAATCATCTCATTTATTTAAAAATAAATAAATACACGCTCACTATCAACTTCTATTTTATTGGCTCCATGTTAATGTTGCATTTGTTTAAACCCAAGGGTTCATAATATATCTCACTTCTTGTATATAACAAAACTATGAATAAATATCATATGCATGAAGTCTAAACTCCACTGTATTTCAACTATTGTTGTAATTCATAGCTTGATTAACTTTTGTAATCTATCTCCTCATTCATTCCTAAGAAACAAAAGATCACTAACAGTTTCTAAAAATAGAACGTAAACTTTGACACATTGGCAGCACACATACACTGCAGGCAAACAATGACAGGACTCCTCTAGTTCTGTATATAGTGTGTATAATGTTTTTCTAAGCGTTTAATTTTTTTTTTTGACAAGGCGGTTTTATAGAGAGTCCAAGTGTCTTCATTAAGTATCCCTCCCTTTAGAGAAGTCTCATAAAATCTCCTTGTAATTAAAGAAACAATTGCCTCATTCATCTACTCTTCAATAACCATCTTTAATGCACACCAAACCAATTAAAAAATCTTAATAGCCAAAAGGAAAGCTAAACCGAAAACCTCATCATCGGAATAATGGTTTTGAGAGGAGTAAATGGTTATTAGCTAGTTATTTCCAGGAACCTTGCAAACTGAAACCTGTTTTTTTGTAAACAGGTAGGATTCCTAGAGGAGAGCTGTCTTTACTGAACACCTAAAGATTTTCAAGACTTTAAGGCACAATTCCCAAAATAACCTGGAAGCTATTTCAGCCATATAAACCAAACCAATAAATTACGGAATCCACATACTGCAGAATATAATTAGCTTAATCTAAATTTCAATTCTTCAAATTATTTCTATTGTATTAAGTATACCAACATAGAAATAACACACTGAAATCCTTACTTTCATCTATTAGCTTATTTTATGGCTTTTTTCTGTTATAGCCATAGGATTCAGCTCAATGACTGCTAAAAGTTCAGGTTGCAGTTGCCTTGGGTAATAAAAAGGTTTGGAAAAATAGGCTGGTTAGTAATTGTTAGAACTAAGAAAGTCAACCATTTTCCAATTTTGTCCATGGCAGCAAAATTCTAGACCTAGTAAGACAGACAGGTAGACACCTATTACATGAAAGGAAATATTGTAGCTATCCTTTAGGAAAAAAGTGAAAGCTCTTTCCAAAGATTTCCAGGATGTATATAGGGTTTTCAGTGACTGAGAAAGAGAAACTGATCAAAATCAGTACAGCTAGATCTTTACACATAATACCTTTTAAAAGATTGAGAACTGAAAGCTTATTTATTTTCATGTGGTCTCTGTATAATTTATATAAAAGAAAACTCAATGCACCCTTTCTCCTGTGCAAAATCTGGTTTTGGTCATTAGGCTATGACTCCCTCCTATACCAATACAGCAGCTTTGTTCTTTGTCTTCAATGGCAAAATTTTGCACCCCTTCTATGTTGAAAAACTCGGGCATTGCTCATATATCTAGGTTGTGTGCACATGTCTGTTCTGCAATTTTTTCCTTAAGTTGCTAGCTGTGTAACAAATTCTTTTTCTCCATGAATGGCATACCTATTACAAGGAAATTCAACTTCCTGAGCTTCCTTTCCTTCTTTATGTTTGATGACAATCTTATCCAGGAACCATCCATTGCCTGTGTTGAAATGACAAAAGTTTATCGTGTGAAATAATGCATTTTTTTTTAATAAATTTAAAGAAAAAAGCCCAGATTATCTTTTTTCCAGCAGAAACACAGGTCATATTAAGACAGAGCTCAGCTAAATAGATAAGATATATTAACAGAATGAAAGCTTTATTATTCTGTGTCTTTCTCAAGAGCTACAATGTTAATTCATCTCTGCCTTGCTCTGTTTTAATTTTAAGAGGGGTGTTTCTTTTTTTCTTTCCTTGGAGACAAGTATGTGCATACATCTGTGAACTGCCAACACCATTCACATCCCAGCCTACATCTTTTGATTTCTTGTGATCAGGCACAAGGATATTGGCAGAAATCTGTTTATGCAGTTAACTAAGATCAGCATGAAAGCTGGAAATGTTGGTCCTCTGTGAGTGAAGTTGTTATTGCATACCCTTATAGCATATTAATTAACAAATCATTAAGACTACTGCTCTCATTTGCAAATGGAGTGGGGCTGCAGCCTTGCAGGGCCTTTGTATGTCTAGGTGCCAGTAACTGGGAAAACTGAGGATCCAAGGATCCAGGGCCAGCAACTGGGTAGACTGTCTATGCCCAGCTACCGGAGGCCTTATACATCCATACTGTATATATATGTATATGTTTGGCATCAGTGGATTGTCATTCTGACCAGCTGGACGGGGTCACAGGATAAGGCCATCGGTGCTGTGTGTTTTTGTATGAATGCTGAGTTCCTGTCTGTGTTGATCTGTGTGGCCAGCCATGTGCATACATATATGTGTTTTATAAATGTATTTATGTGTATGCCTACTGGGAGCACATACTCAGCCTTGCTACTGGTGGGACTGGCAGGCATGGAGCTGTGCAGCCTCACTTCTGTCAGGCTACTGAATTCATCCTCTCCCTAACACCAGTAACCACTGCCACATCCGTGCTGATCTCTTAGATCACTTCCAATAACCATCGTAGTGACTGCTACAGTTCTCTGTGAAGCCCTTCTCAAATATCCTGTTCTCACTGTGTCTTCACCGCTCACAACTTGTCATATTGCTTACGAGGTTCTGCCAGACTCATACCATTATTTATCAGCACATTGTAGCAAAACAGCGTGCGGGATATTTTGGTCAGAAGCAGACAACTGTCCTATTAATTCTCATGCTCTGCCTCCCTGGCTGCATATGAGTCTGGAAGTCCTTAGAAGGCAGCAGCCTCTGTCCCATAGGAAGGGCTTGCCCAGGCAGCATGTGGAGAAGAATGGCATTTTCTCTTCAAGCCTTCAGGCCTAGGACACATTAGGACACTCTACAACCTTCCTTTGTCACCCTCTTATACCTCAGATGGTCTTTCATTGGAAGGAGCCTACTAGCCTGGCCGAGATTCACCAGCAATCAGACAAGCCACTTTGAAACAAGACAAAAAAGATGAAAGGTGCTGCTTGTGTAAACATACAGGTATGTATGGAAGGTTTCTATGGACGAGAAGACTCTTTCAGCAGATAAGACACATCACCTAGTGACTAATACCTGACCAATGCCAAAACCCTGCTGATTAGGACAAAATCCCTTTTTTCCTCATTCACAGTGGCTGTGGGAGAAGATCTGTGCTCTGCAGTCCAGGACCCCCAAAGAAAGCATATGCTCCATGATCCTTTCAAGACAGTCTCCAAATCAAGACTAAAGACCTTCTGCCCTATCGCTCAGGCTGGTGACATGATTAGAAAAAAGGGCAGCCCCACCTCTTTCCTCCCTCTCAACCCCAAAAAGACTGGGTCTCTAAGTGGCCTCTCTCTTGACTCATCATCCTTTTCCAGGTCTCAATCCCCCCGGTCACCTCAGGCCAAGTTTATCCAAGGCTAGTTTTGGATACCGTTCAAAAGATGTCTGTGTGATCTGTCTGTGCTGAGTACAATGAACAATCATCTTAATTACTGAAGCATAAGTTTTGTTATACATAGAATTCAATCCATTGTCCTGTTCAGACAATGCTCCAAAAACACAGATTCTGAACTCCATTGTCAAAGAACAGCTTAAGCTGAGTCTGGTTGCAGATTTGTAATGCTGCTCCTGTGATACGGCTATGCTGCCTAATAAAGGTGAGATGAAGGAAGAGAGAGTGGTATGGTGTGTAGAGTGAAGGTAGGCTCCACCACACTGCCTGCTGCATTATGTCTTGGCCTACCAGGACGCGAAACTCTTAGGTATACTATTATCCATATTGCTGAAGGCAGAAAACTCTAGAGAACTACAGATACAAGAATCAAGTTTACATCCCATACCAAGGCTGCACTAATAAGCCTACTTCTGTAATGGTCACAGAGCCTTAGACAGTACAGTCAGCAAGATGGGTGTTGCTTGAGGCCATTTCAGAACAGAGTAGGGTTAAAGTGCTTTTCTCATCTAGCATCAGTGCAGCCCTGAACTGCTTTAAAAAATCCTTCTCTTCACTTGGCTTCTTCATAGCTGCTAATCTGCAAACATATTTGCAGTATTTACATCTTCAGTGCTATTAAATGTTAGCTTTCTCTTCATTCACATCATTCCAGAGATGCACACCTCAAGGGCCTGTATCAAAAATTTGTCTCATCACAAAATTATCTCTTTTTTTTCTGAAAAACCTATGAGCTGAATGCAATGTCACTTACTGGAGCAGCTCCACATTGACTTGCACAGATGAAATAAATAACCAACTCTTCTGCCATTGCCCAAAGCAGCAAGGACATTATGCTATAGCTACTCAAAATTTGTTTGGTAGTAAAGCAGGGTTTGAATATCTTTAATTCTAATCTGGCCAGTCTTCACTCTTTGTCTAATGAAGGATTATTTTACCTGTGAGAGCAATGTTTTCACAAGTTTTCTCTATGCAAATAAATAGCACCTTATTATACATAAACTTGAGAACAGAGTGGACTGACAGTATTTGACATTAAGCTCATGTCCTTTTTGCCGTCCATTACCACTGTTTTTCACCATCCCATCACAGTGACCAGCCTGCAGGAAGACTTTTTATCACCGCAAGACCTTCTGTCACATTTTGCATGAAGGATGCAATATAAATAAAGTGCATTGTGTTTACAAAGGACTTTAAAACAGATTGGTCTCTAGGAAGTTAAATCCTACCTGGACCAGCTCCATCATGGCTAATCAGAACTTTCTCCAAGTCTCCCAGAGAGACAGCCTTTATGCAGAAAATATCCATCTGTGGAACCATGCAAGGAAAATTATAAAGGTCTTGAACACAGCTATTGCTTTGACTATATGAGTATAGAATAGTTTATTTTTTCTCTTTTNGCAATATAAGTAACCAAGAGTACTCAAATTCTACTATGCAATGGTCTCAGTAAACAATTGATCCAGCAGACAAAAATTATTCACATGATGTAATTCTGTATGCAGTTTTGAATAAAGAAAACATATGAGAAAATGGCAAACTGCTTGAATAAATCTTGTAATTAAAAATATATTTACACTTGTTGAAGAAACAGTTTGCTAGCCATAGTTTACTCTTATTGATCAGAATTAGCATTGTTTATACTTCACCTGTCCATGTCGAAATTTTATATTGTTATTCTTAGATCTATGGAGCTTCCTTTTGCCAGTATCTCCTCTGGTCCCAATGAGGTTGATATAAACATTAGAATCTGTTTCAGCACCAAGTTTAGTACCCGTGTATACATGGATCTCATACACCAACACTAGAAGAAGAAAAAGCTTGAGATTAGCCTTGTAGTTTCCACATGATTCAAAAGCTTTCCCATCAAAATTTTGCCAGAAGACTGTACTGACTTTCAAGTCAGCGGAATAGCAACAGCTATTCATGCATTTGTCACTTCCATGTTCAAATCTTGTAAATCTCTGCACAAAAATATGAAAATAGCAAGCTTAAAAAATTGCAGTACGCTGAGTATAGCTGTGCATTGCTCAGCAAAGCAGCGCATCAAGCAAGTGTTCCCTAGTGCTCCATTTTCTTCTCTTACTCCCTGTTGACTATTCATGATTTCAGGATCTAATTAGCAAAGTCTTTCTTGGCAAGTTCTCTGGAGCCCACCTAAATGTGCCTAGTCATGGTCTCAACAATAGCTATATTTCACTGGTATCAAGGCATTTTCAACCTCCAGATTTGTGCAAAACAGAATTTTCTGGGTCGCTAACCTTCATTTCATCTTAAAAGGAGAACAGCAATCATGAATCCTAGGGTTTTTAGATTTTCAACTCACATACAATGGTGGGCAAGAAGATGAATGGGCTCCTTCATGTATAAAAAGTGTACACTCAACTTGTTTTTGAAGGCTTCCACATTTATCACTAATGGATGCTGACACTTTTAAGAACAGCTCTCAGTTAAAATATATTTACAACTTTTTGATGCCTCTCCTTCTAGTCTAGACCAAAGTCTTGCACACAAAAAGTATACACTTATCTTCAAAGAGTTCTGGGGTATAATTCGGAGTTACCATATTAACATATTTTGCACCATGCTAATATTATCTTTATAATTATCCAGATGTGTAAACTTCTTTTTAAAATAAAATATTTGCAGTAATCACATACTATTATACGTCATTTCAGTTTTTGTTATTACAACTTTTAAAAAAAGTTTTTCTGTTTACATGTTAATGGCAATTTTCCATGCAGTGTTTCTATTCTAATCACAGATGTTCATTTCTGCTGCTATGTAGTAGATCACAGAGAAGATTACTGTTCCACTAATGGGTAATTTTAATAGTTCTTCGGAGTGAAGAAAGGTAACAGAAGCCCTAACAAACACAATTAAACACTATTTTTAAGAAGGAACTAAGATGAAAACAGAAAATTATAACAAAATGCTTAAAACTGGACAACATTCTACAAAAACTAATTAAAATACTATCACTCTTATACAACCAAAGAGCTAGTAGAACCTGATTTTTCCTTAAATTTTTAATTCACTGGACTCCAAGGCACCTTATAAAAATTAAACATCATGTCATCCACCATCATTGAAGAATAGCTATTTCTGATTCCCAGTGGAGAAATTAAACAAGTAGTAAAATAATACTGCAAATACTTAAGGAAAAAATTATTCCCACATATATTGAAAAATAGGAAGGAAATGTTGATGGATAGACTGTATGCTTAACCTACACTTAGCCTGTGACGTAAAATTGATCTCAGTAATATACATGCATCTTCAAAAATTTTGCAGAGCCCCATAAAAACTAGTTTTGAGGTTTTTAACATAAAAATGTCATGATAAAACAAATGGTAGATATGGATGGCAAGTAACAAAGATAAATGGATCTGATAATTACCATAATTAAGCTACATATCCAAATGACATTTTATATCATAACTCTTCATATCATCATAACCAGATTATCAACAGGAGAATGTAAGACAAACAAGAAACAGTTCAAAGGANTAACTCTTCATATCATCATAACCAGATTATGGTTATCATATCATGGCTTCTGATTATCAACAGGAGAATATAAGACAAACAAGAAACTGTTCAGAGGGCAGAGGATAAGGGGTGACAACAAACGATGAAAGGAAACGTACAACAAAGCAAAGAGCCACACTGATCATGAAGGGGCAAATTCTTTGAGAGTGTGGAATAAGAGAGGCCACATTTCCAAAAGAAAACCTACATTTCCAAAAGAAAACCTAACAATTACATAGATCTGTGACCAGCCATTTGAATAATTGGGCTGGACTACCCATGGATCAAGACACTGCAGATTAGTAAAAGCAGGGACACATCACCATGAAGTCTCCTCCACGCCTTTACATCCTTACTTATATTGTGAATTTTGAAAAAGCAAAACATTTGTGGGAGCTAAGGAAAGGGTATAGGCCACTTATGTTATGACTGCTTATATACAAAGATTGGTATCTGTATTACTTACACCTACAAGTAATTTCCATGATCAAAACTGCAAAATTTAAGTAACTATAATCACAATTTTAAAGCATATTCAAGGCTTTTTTTAAAATCCCCTTAACAGTAAATTATTACAAGAAGAAAATACCAACAAGGTCTTTCATTTCTGGAGGGAGACCAAACCAAATGGATTAAGTATAGGACACACTAGAACAGAATACAAGATAATTATAACACAACACAAAGATATTAACAGATAAATAAATTATAGTTCACTTTGTAGCACTGTGCATCTCTGTGGTAACCAGAGAGATGATAATGATCTAATCAAATACAGCTTTCTATTGCTACAAGCCTAAATAAATCAGTCTGAAGTAGAAAACGCGCACATGTTGAGATGTAAAGAACTGGAAAATATTTTCCATAGCTCCTTGTGTCTATACATCTCTCACCATCTGGAAAACGTTAGGTCTGGCATTTATTTAGGCTTACAATCTGCATTATTTATAAAGCAATCTTAGTAACAAAAGGACCAGTTTGTGCTTTAAATTTTTGTGCAAAGTAACAATACAGGCTGCCATATTAGGATAATAAATGGAACGTTCATTTCCTTTAGCTTGAGTATATCCTACAATGTATTTTATAGGAAGCACACAAAAAAATTAGGCAACAAAAATATTCTCCAAAACATGCTGTACATACCTACTTGGAACATGTCACTATGGAGAAATGCTTGGACATTCATATAAACTTTCACTAAACAGATTGTGGAGGTTAAGCCTTTTCTGTACAACTGGAAACCTGGGCACAGACCAGCTTGAGTGGATGCATTTTTTTCAAACTTTGTCAAGCAGTTCCTCTAGATTGCAGAGCAGCTACAAAAGGTGCTAGTGTTAATGGCTCCTGAGCTACAGATTGCTTAAACCACAGAATCACAGAATTTGCTAGATTGGCAAAGACCTGTAAGATCATCTAGTCCAATCATTAGCCTAACATTGACAAGCCCACCACTAAACCATGTCTCTGAGCACTGTATCTACACGACCCTTAAATACCTCCAAGGATGGGGACTCCACCACTGCCCTGGGTAATGCATTCCAATGCCTGATGACCCTTTCAGTAAAGAAATTCTTCCTAATATCCAATCTAAATTTCCCTTGGCAAGATATGAGAACAAGATATGAGATATGAGAAATATGAGAACAAGAAGGATGATGCCACTCTGTAACAGATAAGAAAATGTGCACCAGTAGTTTGATGAGTACAGGGGACAGATACAACCAAATCTGGAGAATGAACCTACCAGTCCAATGTACTGCTGAGACAGCAAGACTCACCATATGTGAAATTTGCCTGTTTGTAGCTTTCTGTATATTGTTCACAAAACACAGTTTTTTGTGTATAGAGTAAAACAAAAAGACCCTAGAAAACATGTTCTGTCTCTGTGACTCTGGTTTAACTTCCTTTGAGAAACTGACCTACTCTAAGGTCCCCACTGCTGCCACATCTGAAATGGAGACCTGCTTCACTGCAGTAAGAAAAAGCCATCCCAAAACTCTGAAAATTAGAACTCTATGGCCTCTAATCCTCTGTTCTGTAGTAGTAATTTCATTTTACTATATGCTGATTTAGTGAAACTACACCACCTAAAAACTTGGGTAACAAAGCAGAGAGGTAGACTCATAGGCAAAAAAGAGAAAAGTTGAAAATTATGTTATAAAATCAACCACTGAGCACAAGTCAGGGAATACTGTTTCAGCATTATGAGGGACCTGTTAGACTCACGTTTAGCCTTCCATATAATGTGGGGCAAATCAAAGTAATAGAAGAAAGATCTTGAAAAATACAATAACTTTGATAAAGGCTATAAGAGGATTAATTAATACAAAATAGCAGGAAACAATCTCAGCTAGCACTCACTATAAAAGAAAATGACCTTTCAGAAAATAAGTGATTGAAATCTTCAAATTGCTAACAGAGTAACTATAGATAAGCTCTAAAATCAGACAGAAAGGTCTGGGACATGGATGCATGAATGAAACAGTTGAAAAATGGGAGGTGAAATGTTTTCAGGCAGAGGTAGGGAGCTTCTAAAACGCTCCATGAAAGACAGACATTAAAGCAGTATAATGTCTATGTTAAAAAAAAAATGTATCAAAAATACTGTAGGAGTCACTGAGCAGTTAAGCGTACAACTACCAAATGATGGGATGATGGGATCAAGTATACCCTGATGAAGTCATGATGGGATCAAGTGTATCCTGATGAAGTTTGCTGATGAGACCAAATCAAGTGGGGAACTGGACACTTGGGAAGGGAGAGCCACCCTGCTGAAAGACATGGACAGGCTGGAAGAGTGGGCTAACAAGAACCTTATGAAGTTCAACAAGGACAAGTGTAAAGTCTTGCACCTTGGAAAACATAATCCAGGAGTGCAGCACAGACTGGGATCTACCAAGCTGGGGAGCAGCTCTGTGGAAAGGGACCTGCAGGTCCTGGTGGACAGCAAGCTCAGTATGAGTGAACAGTGTGCTGCAGCGGCAAAGAAAGCCAACAGGATTCTCAGTTGCATCAACAAGGGCATCACCAGCAGAGCTAAAGACGTCATTATCCCACTCTACTCAGTGCTTGTCAGGCCACACTCAGAATACTCTGTTCAGTTTTGGTCCCGGCTATACAAAAAAGATGTGGACAGGCTGGAGAGGGTCCAGAGAAGGGCCACAAAGATGACAAAGGACTGGGAAGCCTGCCGTACGAGGAAAGGTTGAGAGAAATGGGTTTGTTCAGCCTTGAGAAAAGAAGGCTTAGTGGAGACCTTATGACCATGTTCCAGTATTTAAAAGGTGGCTACAAAGAAGACAGAGACTCCCTTTTTACAAGGAGTCACATGGAAAAGACGAGAGGTAATGGGTACAAGTTATTCCTGGGGAGATTCCGATTGGACACAAGAGGACAATTTTTCACAATGGGAACAATCAGCCTTTGGAATAATCTCCCCAGGGCAGTGGTGGACTCCCCAACATTGGACACTTTTAAGATTCAGCTGGACAGGGTGCTGGGTCATCTTGTCTAGAACGTGCTTTTGCCAAGAAAGTTTGGACCAGATGATCCTTGAGGTCCCTTCCAACCTGGTATTCTATGATTCTATGATTTAAATTTAAACTTGCTCAGTCCACAAAAAAATGCTACTACTGCTACCTCTTGAGATGTTATCATAAGACTTCACATGGTTTTTTTTAAGTCCTAACTCCAGCTTCTGGCATCTACTGATAACAAGAACTACCTGAAATAAAGGGGAAGAGAGAAAGGAAATTTTTTTTATCTAGTTACAAAGAAAAGGTGACCTAAGGGCATACTAATGGCAACAGAATGCAAGTTAGAAAATCCTTTTTTCCAAGACTTCTTATTCTGGACACCTGAATCAGGGTTTCCAGTATAGCAGACTGGTATATTCCTGATCATTCACCAATGGTAAGAGTTAGTTTGGCACCAATCTGCAAGCACAGCATATAATTCTCATTTCCTTGTGAAGGAGTAATGTATAGAATTCAGTGACTTATGACATTTTCCTTCGGAAAATATAAACAGTAGGCAAGCATCACAGGTTGCTTTGCATTAAAGACTAAGTTAATATTTTGATAAGTTTTGGGAGAAGAAAATAACCCTAATAGAATTAAAGAAGAATTTATTGGTGAGAATAAGAAAATGAGTTTTCACTGCAGAAATATTGGTCTTTTTCTGCTGACTTAGTATAAGCTACTGTCCCATTGTCAGATCTTTTCAAAGTAATTTTACTAAAAGAAAAGTACAGTAATTATTTTAGAATTCTAGTTAAGGGCAGATGAATTCAAGATCAATATACTTATCACTTATTACTCAAAGTACATTAGATAAGCTTCCTCCAAATTACAGCTGTCTGAGCCTAATGACTCCGGTGTGCCTACAACAGCACGTTAGTTTGAATCAAGAAACTGAATCCCCTGGTTGGCCCTCCTTACTTCTTTCTGTTTTGCAGCATGAAGCTGTTTTAGAGCAAAAAACTACATTACTTTTGGATAAAACTAAACCAGAGGATATGTTCCAGGAACACAATGACGACGATCTTGCCACAAATTGGCAGTCAGTCCGTGGGAACAGACTAGAACAAGCCCAGAGTAACTTCCCCCTAAACGCACATAATGAGGACATTGGACCCTTAGCTCATTGGATTTTTAGCACCAACCACTTCACCGCACAAATCCACTCCCATCAGGCTGCTAGTGTAAACAGACAAATTGGCCAAAGAACACAAAACCTAGAGAGATGGTAAATGATATACAACATCAGAATTGATAAAACTGTTTGTATTCAGCCCCCGCTTAATGGTAACGATCCAAGGTATTAGAACAGTACTACACAGTACTGCCCCAGCTTCGGTCTTTTTTCCATACGACATGCCTGCTTGAATGAAATGGTCATTTTGGCTTGATTTGTCGAACAGCAAGGTTGAATCTCTGTCCCGTGTTTTCATCACTTGATATTTACTACCCAGCTAGCACAAATAGTGTCTGGCATTTTGCCATGATGGAAGGGTAAAGACACAGACTGGTGCAGCCTTAAGGCTAAAAGGCAACAATTCCTTAATGGCTGATAGTGGTTAAGAGGCACTATCTTCCTCAGAAATGGTGAATATATTATTTGAGAAGGCATAAATAAAAAAACACTATCAGAGAAGACATTTCAATTAGAATTACATTCCTCAGGCTTTCTAATCTCCAATTCCATTTACTCCTGCTATTTGGAGCAATATCCTAAAAAATATGTGGGAATATTCTTCATAACATGTAAGAAAATGATCAGCTTTGAAAAAACACGCTGACTAATCAATTTTACAGTAGGAAAGCTTGACTAAGTATTTGGTGCCTCCTGAGTGATTAAACAGAGATGCAGATTTTGTAGAGATAATGCTTGAGTCATTACTGTTTTCTTTGGTCATCTTTTGCACTATTTCAGTCAGTGGGCACATTCTAATCTTTATGTATTTGCCTGCACATTTCTCCAAGTGGAAAAGAAATCTAAATCTTTTGAGCTGGAATTTTTCCTGCCTCAGCCTCAGTATTTGTCTTTCATCTCAGATCACTAAAGTTATTCCTTCAATTATGTGAACAAGAACAGGGCAGAATTCACCATTTATATTCTCATTTGAAGTTTATGTTCACCTAAGCAGAATGGTAAGAAAATTCAACACTTCTTGTACCATGCATCCCTTTAGATCAAAACTTCAGCCATAACTGAAGACAATCCACGTTAGGTAGTGTGATACAGGTCTTCTGCACACTTACAAAGGAGCATAGACAGACATTGGCAGAGGGGAGCCCAAATAACACCCTGCTCTGGCTTCACCCAGGCCCATCACTGGAGCCATCGGTACATTTCCACAAGCACAGGGACACAAGGGCAGGTGGGAACCCATATCACGGACTCAGAGGAAGGGACGCTCTCTCCCAGCCCCTGCAGGGCTGTCCCAGGGGACTCTCAGACCCAGTGTCCAGACATGAAACTCATCACAATGAGTCATCTCTAGAGTATTTATCACGCTGCTGGGGTTTGCTGCTGAGGGGTGTGGAACACAATATGGGACACAGGGGAAGAGCATTTTGGGATTGCACAGGACTTATTAAGGGACATTTAGGGGAGAAAACAAAGGCAGGGAACGGGATGGATCTCAGTGATTTGGGGAGGAACAAGTGACAGAAAATAGAGGGATCAGGGGATCAAAAGGGCTGGGCACAATTAACAGTTTGCTGGTTAGTATGGTTGTCTGGCTGTTTCCTGCACCTGATCAGTGCAGTCTGTCCCATCTTATTAATTTGCTTTCTAATTCTTTTCATGGGTGGAGGACTCCTGTTCTCTGTGTGTGGATGCATGTGTGGGTACGGTGTCTGAGTGCCAGCAACTGGACTGGGACCCAGTTGGGGTCCTGCATGACAGCAACTGGCGAGACTGGAGGGAGTCAAATTAAGTGCCAGTGACTGGACTGGGACCAGGGCTCAGAGGCCCATGTCTGTCATGGCAAGGCCATGTGAGCATCTCACTGTTGGAGGGACCAGGGGAGTCCCAGCCAGCTGCCAGAGACACCATGGGCTATGGATGTCTCTAGGTGTGAGACCTGCCGGGCTGTATGTGTGTCTCTGAGGGCAAGGCAGCTCTGTGTGTGTGTGTGTGTGTGTATGTGTGTGTGTGAGATGGTCTGTACCAGCAGCTGGAGCAGGGCTGCAGCCTCGGGGGCTCACATGTCCAGGTGCCAACAACTGGGGAGACTGGGATCCAGGGGCAGCTGCTGGGAAGACGGAGTGTGTGAGCCCAGCTGCGGGAGGCGTTCACATTGCACGTATGCATACACATATACATTCCCACTCGTGGACCTCCACCCTGCTCAGCCAGAGAGGGGAGCGGGGTGAGACTGCTGGTGCTGTCGGTGTTGGTGCGACTGCTCCCTGTGCCTGGGTTACCGGTGCAACTGGCCACGTGTGCATGTTTATGTATGCAGTATACCCGTGTGCTCTCTCTGCGTGTGCTGGTTGGGAACACGTGCTCAGCCTCACCGCTGGCTGGACCTGGGGACCATGCAGCTGCAGCAGCTTCACCTACACTGAGCTGCCAGATCTGGTCTGATTGCCCCAACGCTCTTGTGTTGTCATGATGTTATAAAGCGAAGTCAAAAGCGTTCAGCATAAAGCTTCTACCTTATTTTCATTGAGTGACGCTTAAGATTTACCCGGTTCAGGATGTGATCACTCATTTCCAATACCTATCACTTAGAAAATAGCTGAACAATTTTTCTTTGATTTTGTACATCACAATGTAGCTAGGGGATGAGACAGCAACAAATCAAAACAGCAACAAATAAACAGTCCAATACTTGTAAAGTTTGGTAAACTAAAAAATATCTAGAACTGCCAGAAAAAAGTGAGACTGGGTAGAAGAATCACAGAAAAAAAACAGGTTGGAGCAGACCTCCAGAAATCACCCAGTTCAACAACATACTTAACTCAGGGACAACTTCAAAGAAAGGTCAGGTGAATTTTTTTAAATCTCCAGGGCTGGAAAAGCAAAAGAGAAGATGGCATAGGAAGACAAAAAGGAGCCATAGGCCCAGAAGCTTTGGCAATGGGGAAAAATAAGAAAAGAAGAGAAGAAAAAGGCAGACATAATTGGAGGCATAAGAAACCTGAGTTACATATGGAAGTCGGGACTTGTGTGATGGAGAGATTGAGAAAGAACTGGAAGTATCACTTGGAGTAGACCAGATAAGTGTCCAGCTTTTTGAAGTGGCTGAGGGACAGTCAGAAAAACTAAGGGGTGTTTCTGAGGTGACAAATTTGGATGGAAAAGAAGGGATTTTAGAGAGGAAGGTAAATAAAAACTGACAGAATCAGGAAATAACTTGGGATTTGAAGAAGAGAAGATAAAAAAAAAGAAAGACAGGGAATCAAAAATCAGCTCCAAGGTTTTGGGTCCCTATTAGGTGCATAGTAGAGTTTTGCTGGAGAAAGGGAGAAAAAGGATAAGGAAAAAATTACCCTTTCTTCTAAGAGAAAACTTGAGCAACAAAGTAAGTCCTAAAGAACAGCAATTAAAAAAACAGTACCTTCTGAGCTTAGTTTATATTTGTTCATTTTGTTTAAAGTTTCCAGCACATCACTTTTGCAATTAAGCAAATTTAACACCACTAGAAGATACCAGATAGAATAGAAAGTACAGATACAAATTACTAAATCATATCAAATTATCATTAAGTAATAAGTAGTACAGCGTTTGTTCCACGGGAGAAAGTGACTTGATGTGGTTTGTCCAGTACTTGTAAGCAATTAGCTTTTAAATGGGAAATGCAAATGGATAGTGTTTCATTTGCCTGTTCCTGAGGAACTAAATAGGAAATCCTTGGGAGGCCTTGCTGAGTTTATATTGATGTTTAATTTAAATGTGCCTAAAAACAATAATTAATTTGTAAAACTTACAATTTCAGGAAATTCCCAAATCCTTTCTAATGTGTCTTTTCTTACAAACTTGAGACATATATTTTAATAAAGATAATGTTCCTGCAAAAGCAAGGAAAGGTGCAGTAATATAATTATTAAAAAGTAAATAAATGTGCCGGTTTAAACATATTCCCAGTCTTTGATAGAACCACCTACCAGAATACCAGTACTTCTCTATGAATGGGTATTTCAGACTGCATAATGCAGATTTGAGTTCTTGATATGAATTAATTGTTCATACAACTTAATTGTCTTCTGCACTATTTTTCTGTTGCACTAGCATACGATATTTATGTCACTGTAAGAAGTGGCATATGGTACTGTGGGGCCAGGTTCATCCTGATCAGTGCCAGTTTTTGAAATCTCTTATTGAAGTCACTAAGTACTCTGCAGAAAAGTCAATTAAAAAAAAAAACAGCAAAGAAGAAATGTGAGCTGGCACATAGGTGTTTCTCAGCATCTTCTGGCCTCTGTAATAGAGACCAGTAGTCCCCTTTGGCCCTAAAACCCATAGAAAACATTCACACATCACCAGCCTTGTTGTCTTTTTCAGAGAATTATATTCTTTTGAGTCGAGGTTTTTCACTTGTTTGACATTTTCTTCTGAAATTATTTGATTGTCACTAAGTGCATGATGACCCTTTCTTATGTTGAATCACTGATTCCTTGTGATATTCACTGCTTCATTTTGAATACAGTTTGCCTGAATGATAGCATCTATCTATATAAGACCTACCACTGTCACACAGTATCGTCTATCAGCTGCATCATTGTCATTCTCTTAATGCAAAGAGAATTCTATAAAAAAACCCATTGTGCTAAATGATTATACCGTCTCCCTTTCCCTTTGTAGAGGCCCAGGACTCATAAAATAATAACTTTATATGATGGGCTATTTTCCACTTCACTTGAAGAGAAAAAAATGCTTCAAAGCTGTGGTAGACTTTGAAGTACCAAAGTGCCACCCTGCAGCTAACAATTTCTATATGAATGGTGTGACTTGAGTCGCATTTGGAAAACACGTGCATGATGATTCAGATCATGGATTTCTGGTAAAGAATATTTTGTGCAGCACAAGTAAAGATGATATCAAACTTGCTAAAAGGAACTGGATGTCACATGATGTTACATACCTTGATAATACCTTGGTTTCCTGCCTGATGTGTAGCTCTAAAGAGCAGTATTTGCCAGTGATTTAGGGGCACTCTGAGAGATCAAGAATTTTATAGGGGTAAGATGCCATGGCCACGGCTATTATTCTGATTTTGGGGAGGAAAGGAGTGGGGTAAAATGATCACTTCCCACCTCTGTGGAACCAGAAATTATCTGGAAGGAATTGTTTCATGGTTACGTTGGCTTTTGGGCAGTCTGCCCCAGAAGAAACATGAAATGCTGTCATATACTCACAGGATATGGCTAGTGAACACATGATCTAAAATACTGAGCACGTACATGGCAAAAGCTCCTTTGTGGGGTTTCTTATTGCCACTTCTCTCCACGTGTCACCTTCACCTTTGTCTTCTGCAAGCCAGCACTCTATGGGGAGACATATCTCTTCATCAGAAAGAGGGACAACTCTTTCAAGTCTGACTTCCTCCAGGTACCAACTGGGATCATTTCCAGTGTTGTCGTGGCCAATGCGGATTTTATATAGCTGTCCAAGATCTCTGAGGTTAATCTGTAATGACCAAAAAACAAAACAAAAACCAGCCGAACAGATTTTAATAACAAATTATAATGTCTTTTAGCAATCATTCTTACACTGGGCATGCAAGATAAACGTGCAGCTCATGTAACCTAAAGTAATAGGGTTTTTTAGAAAAATGAAGCCTTAATATACAATGAATCCCAGAGCAATGGAGCAAAAGCATATGGAGTAGTCTGCAAGCGTAATTTTATCGACTTCAGTACTGTATTATTTAAAGTGACTAAAGGGCTCAAACAATTCAGTCTGGGTTTAGATCTCTTGACAGAATCCAGTTTGTAGTGTTATAATGTAAATCTTTCTTTCTAGACAAATACTTTAAGAAACAGAAGTATCTTCAGTCATTGCTGCATGAAATAATATATTTTGTAGTCCATACAGTCACCATCAGCAGAGCCCTATTAACTATTCCTACCACTTATCAGTCTGCTATGGCCCACTTTTCTCTTTGTCTTCTATTTTTATGTGCATTGGTGTCAGGGTTAACTGTTTCTGTAAGTGCTGATGCCACATTGCAGCAAATTTAAACAATAAAACATGACTATATCACATTGAATACTGCAGCCCTGAAATAAGAGCCACTTTGTTTTGGGCTGCAGAAGTTTTTTGAGCAATGCTGATGGCAGGACCCTAAGCACAAAAGCAGGGTTAACCACTTTCATTTTCAGTGATGTGTTTGAAAGCTCATGGTATTGGGAAAAAATTACAGATAAGAATGGAACAAAAAAATAGTCATTTCTTTTACCACTACACCAATTCTGTACTGTTTAGTATCAAAACAAAAAGCAAACAAACAAAAAACGGATTGACAAGCGATTAACCCCAATATTGCCCCAATAGTCTGAATCACCAAAAATGGTGAACAAAGATTTGTGTTTGTCTGTTGGCTCAGTTCTGAAAGGCCATATTAATAAGTCTGCCCCAGAATGAGAGTTTCCCCTTCAATATTTTTTGCTAAGGAAGGCTACAAGGTAATGGTCCTTTTATCTGTGGAGCTGGGATGTGTCAGAGACACTAGAGACATATCCCTTTCACTTTTTTCTTGAAATGTTTTCCTAGGCAATGACACAGCCTAGTGTAACACTGACATTTCTCGGCCATGAGGACCATCAGAGAAGAGAGTCTTGCAGCCCTAATTGACCACCATTTCCTTGCATCCCTGAGGCAAGCCTGGCACAATCCAGTCTCATGGGGTGATATCATGACATATACGCTAGTGGTATAAACTCTGAATAGAGTCATGCTTATGGCCAAAGCTGTAGGTTTTCCTATATTAAAACAGTATGTTAAAGTAAGAGGTGCTAGCTTGAAGGTATGAGTATAACATTAATGCAATAAAACCATGTGCAACAAAAATATGCTGCTAATACAGCAGAATTACAGCAGCGGACAAAAAGTTCTCTGAAACTAACCACAAATGTAGTGTAGCCAGGACATAGGGTAAGTTGCCATAATAACCCCGTCACCTGGCCATGAAGCAGAGAGCTGGGCGGTGGTCAAATGACTGCCTAGGTTGCCTTGCAAATAAATATAACATATTAGAACTCTCACCCTTTATTGTGAACTGAATAAAGTATACTATTGGTGAGCAACAAAGGTGGTGCTCTCCTGAGATGTAGGCACTGGCTGCTATTTGTGGTGCAGAAATGTTAACGGGCAATTTAGTAAATAAAACACTGAAACCTTGTAACCTCATGCCTATGATTCAATTCTGGCATATTGTTGAAAGAGGAGTGTCAGAGCCATCTTTGCATACAGTATTCATTATCATGACTCTCAGTCAGGACCAGGAAACCATCAAAGAATCTCTTTCGTCTTCTGAAACATCTAATCAGTCCTTTGGCTGTGAAGCAAACTGAAACATTATCGACAAAAAAATATCCTGCATATCTGTAATGGGTATCACACGAGTTGGCTGAAATGTGAAGCCATAACCTTCTTAATTATATTAATTTTATTTATCGTATTATCCTAAAGTGCATTCTTTTCTGAAAGAACTTAAGATGGGAAATATGATGCCGGGTGAATCTACAAAGGGCTTCAACATTGTAGCTGATGTTTGGCAGACCACTGGTACAACTGAAGAGAAGAGCTCACAAAAATAAGCAGAGGTTGGATGGCTGACCAAGAAAGAAAAAAGAAAAATAAATAAGCAATTTGAAAAAGAAGGAGAGGGAAATGATGAAACCCATTCATCACCATGCAGGGACTTCCTGTTACTGGATAAGCAACACGCCAATCCATCAAATCTAATCAAATGGAGTTTCAAGAAAAATCAGTACAGAGGAGAAAGCCCAGTCCAGACTGTTAGGTTTCTCCAGCAGATGCTCCTGGTTGCAAGCAGTTCAATTACATTCACTAAAGTCCTGTTTAGCACCTCTAAGCATTCCTGTGTTTGTGTCTTTCTATACTTCCTAATCCCCCCTAACATTCACACTCTAAAAAAGCACACAATATAGCAAAATTGAGGAAGTTATGCCCATGTGCTAAGAAGGAATTTGTCCAAAGTGTCAAGTTAAATGTATTTGCTTGCTTTCAACTACAGGGAGGAAGAGTATAAAGTATCCCTGTCTACTAGACTGACAAATTACGGAATTTCCAAAATTTTGGAATGGTAAGCTATGCAGGACATATAGTTAATGGCATATTTCTGAGACTGAAAGGTCTCAAAAATTATTAGAAGCACAGAACACTGCCAAACCAATAACATGTTTAATAATACTTCTGTTTCTGACTAACCGTTTATGAGTGTTCTTGGGGAAAAAAAATTGTGTTTATTCCTGGGTAGAAACTAAGGCAAGAATGTCAATGGCAGAGAGTAAATCAGCTGTATATGATGTTCTGGAAGACATATAACACAATTATAAATTTAGTTTGTGCTCCTGTTGTAGTTTTGGGGGTTGGAACTATTCGTCTTGCTGTCAGATCAGATACCACATTGGTCTCTCAGTGGTATTGACTTGCTAACATGTTACTTTTTGCCAATCGGAATCCTGTCAAATGTATGTCAAATTTTGCTCTTGCAGTGAAATGCAGATGAAAATATTCTCATAACATGGTAGACCTAATGATATTCTTTTGCAGACATAAATACCGTGTCTCGAGGTTTCTCCTTCACTTCCAGTATTGACTAAATCACCTTGAACTTCTGCATGACTTGAACACAAACTGGCATTTATAAATCTACTTTTACGGCCAGAACATTCTGTAAAAATTTGTAGAGTAAAGCTGACTTTGCTGCCCTCCTAAACAACATGCTTACAAAAACCTTGGTCTAGCTGTTCTCTATTACAGCACCGTGGCTGCAAAAGTAATATTCCATTTCATATGGAAACAGTCTTTCTGGCACAACTGCAATAAATGGCCATGCAATAAAGAAAGGATGGGTTCCAGGACTAAAGCACCACTCTGGAAATCAGGCAACTAGATTCTATTCCTGGATCTGCTTCAGGTTTCCTGAGAAACATTACATAATTCACAAGCCCTCTTTGCTTCACTTTCTTAACTATGCAACACATACATGTCATACAACACATACATGTCTCTCACAGGGACACTGCAAAGCTCTCCTGAAAAATTTTGAGATCCTCCGAAGACGACACAAATCCAAAATTCTGTATTTTTTCTAAAATTTTATGTTCATTTTGGGCTAGTTGCTACTTTTCCATAACTCAACTGACAAATCAAAAATTATCAATTGTAATTCTCCCAGCTAACTTTGTAAAGCTAGTGGTTTTCTCAAGCATAATGTGATATCACTTACAGTTATCTAGTCTCTCACATAATCATGCAATTTCTGTTGCCGCTATTGGAAGTTGTGCAGACAGAATAAGGGAAGAATAGAAACAAGCTGCTCAGCAAATATGTTGTAAATTTACTGAAGAATGTGGTCAATATAATAAAGACATTCCACCACCACACTGTAATTGGATGTTGCAGGTACTCAAACTTCCTAAATGACAAGGAGACACAGAGATGGAAGACTAATGTGTTTTGGGATAGGTCTACACTGCCCCAAACAAACTTGCTAGAGTCCTAGCAACCATATGCCTGAGTTAGTAGAGACTGGCCAGTCCTGCTTCTCAAGGCACACTGTTAGGTGGGCACTGAACAGCAGTGTTGCAGCAAAAGCAGCAGCTTGAGGCTAATCTCTGCTGGCCTCTGCAACAGAGCATTGACAAAACCATCAGGCATCTAATCCTCAACAACCAAAGCACATGGCCAAAGCGTTGCAGAGGTTCAAATGTCTCATTATTAGAAATATTAAAAATTGGTTTGCAAAGTTCCTTTCTCCCTGTAAATTCTTCAGCTTGATTCAGTAGTATTTGGACATGGATGGAAATTCAAAGTTGTAAAATTTAAGAGGTAAGATTCTGGGGGTATGAAGCTGCCATTCTGATGTGGCTTACATCAGCCATGTATAGAACATAAATAAGACCTGAACTGCTGCAGAAGTAACAAACAAGGGCATGGAAAGACAGATATCTCATTGAGGTAAAGGAATACAGATATCACAAACATCAGATACACTGATCTTCTTAGGGATTGCCTGTTAGAGATGTCTTCTGACAAATGCCAACCTCACGCTCTTCCTACCAAAAAGTTTTACAAAACACTTGAATCATCATTTACAGTTCACTTGTTGGTTGACTGTGAAACTCCTTCTGATACATCAACCGATTTGCATCAAATTGTGTGATGAGCTCTAAAGGGGATGGACCTCATACAGACACTGCTTATGGGAGAGATTGCCAGCACTTATTAACCTTAATGATACCATTGTGAGTACAATGATACTAGTAATTCTGTTCCCTTTGTAGTATTTTTCTTCACTCTTACAAGCAATATCAACATTCATATCACTACGAACACATATTATTGTAAAAACTGTCCACCGTTTTCAAAAAGGCCACATTTTCAAACAGAGGTAGCTTTGCCTCAGCCACACCCATATTCTAAATGTTTGCAAGCAGTTAAACAAGATTAGCCTGCTAATCGATACTATACGCTTTGCTCATTGTTATTTTTTTTTTTTGTACAAGCATAGGGCTAAATTCTCTTATTACCAAAGGCAATGGGAACATTTTCATTAAACCATGCGTTAGAAAACTTGGCCTTACTTTTTGAAATTGAAGCTTAACAAAGCTCGTATTTTACAACTTGTAAAAATATGACATAAAGGCATAAATTGAAATCCAGGTTTATCAGCAAGAAGTTCTTCCTAAAGAGGATGCAAAGACTAAATTTTGATTCTGTTTCTAAATGAGCTATGCAAATACTTTTTTCAGTCCCTAGTGTACCTATGACATTTTAAGTGAAGTCAGTACAATCTATTGTAGTTTGGGCTGGACTGGCCACTGAAACAAACGGCAGATGCTTTGCCCACCCTCTTCCTGCAGAGGAGGGAGAACATCTCCCTTCAGGGAGAGAAGGATGAGAGAGAAAGAGACTTAGGAGTTTAAAAGAAACTAGACTACTTTAATGAAATATTAATAATAAAATAATAAAAAGAAAATATAATAATATCAAAAGAGAAAATAATGAAATATATACAATACATACAAAACCTTATCAAGCTCCCAGGATGACGATTTCGTAACTGACAGGCACTGGGGAAGACCCAGACTGGACTCAGTGATGGACGGGAACTGGATTCCGGATCTGGATTCAGGATCGGGATCACAGGCAGACGAACAGAGTCCTCCTCAGACATCAGCCATTGTAGGAAGAGACAAGAGAGGGGCTGACCCTTTGATCCATCAGCTTTTATACTGAGCATGAGGCAGATGAGATGGAATTCCCTGTTGGTCAGTTTTGGGTCACCTGTCCTGTCCGCTCCTTCCCGCAGGTGCGATCCCTCTACGCTTTTCCGCTTCCGACCTTCCAACGGGGCAAATAACAAAGTTGGCTGCCCTTGGCTGTTATAGCAATAGGTATAAGCAAGAGCCTCTCTGCATACCATGCCTTGGTATTAACACAAACACCAGGCCTTATCTCTGCTAGAAGAGGAGACTGTCTGACAAATACGCCATTAATTTCAGAGTTACGTTAGTTAGAAGAGGATTAGCTGAAAAGTAAAATTACTGAAAAGAAAATTGGTTCTGTTTTACCTCAAACTAGGACACCTATTTTCGTGTACTTGAGATGTTTAATTAAGTGAAAAGTGAAGTAAGAGTTTTTTGGCTTAAGAGACCGATCCATGGAAAGATACTTCAATAAAAGCATGGAAAAAATATATGTAATGACTCCATTTCTCTTTTATATACTGGAATAAGCAAAATAACGTCACTGTATTCCTGTTGTACAGAAAATATCCTGCAATCTCTTTGAAATAAACTCAGGCTAGCATGAAAATCACTTACCTAAGTCAGTACTCCAGAAGCAGCTACACCAAAATCCCAATGTCTAACACAACCACTAGAGGTTATGCTTGACAGACAGTTATTAATTTCATGTAAGGCCACCTCATTAACAGAATTTCAGAGAAATCATATGCAGCAGCTGGATTCCCAAAAGAAAGAGAAATGATTGACTGCATTAGTTTAACTTCTACAGCACCTGCATATAATAGAAATCTTTGGAAGCAGAAGATATTTTTAAAATGTGAGCATGTATCTGGTAAATGTTGCCAAAAATATCATAACTAATGTACCAGTAATGTACCCAGGGTCCACTCACGGTGCTTGCATTTTCCAGATGTCTGAATTCAGCCAATTTGTTAATTGTGGCCAACAAACCTGGCACAGTTACACACCAACTCAAGAATTAGAATGTGTCACAGGTGCTCACACAGAAACTTAGCAGTCGAAAAAAGTGGACATAAACATATAAGGAGTAGGATTACAGACCACATGAAAATCAGCATTATTTTTTCCCGCTTTGTACTTGCTTTGATCACAAAAATAAGCCGGGTAAACAAGTACTGCTTATTGCATGGTGACAGTTAAACACCTTCTTTTCCAGTCCCCTCAAGCTCTTTACATCCTGTAGCTTCTCCAATATCAATACTTTCTCACCTGACCTTCCTATACAGGCTAACTACGGGCTACTATTCACTGAAATGGATACCAATTATCTGTTACCAGGTTAATTAGAGAGAGGAAATGTCACATTGTTGTTAGCTGCTAAACAGCTAACAGAAAGGGATTTTTAATATGCATTCATCTTAGACTTGGGTTGCCATGAGGTAGGAAAAAAAAGAAATTTTATACATATATGGCTGAAAGATTAAACCTGAAATTAAGTACATAAAGTTCTCTCAAGAAACTACCTTAAAAGGGAGAAACATATATACACATATATATATATATACTCCATACTGCAGTACTCCATACTACAGAATTACTGAACAAGTAGCACCGTGTTCACCCACCCTAATTTCCTGAAGTTGAAATGAATTGTGTTTTTCTCCAAGATTGTTTGTGAGCTCTCTGCTATCATTCTATGTTGTTTTCTTGGAACAAGCTAAATTTTGCTCCATGCACAGCCTGTAGCTGATTGAGATTGCTTTACATACTTCTCCCTTTTATCTCAGTAAGGAATGAGCTTCATGTTGTTATCATACACGTTTCGTAGAGAGATGGACAGTTTCAAGTGGAGTTACAGCCAGCAGTATGACTGTTTTATGCTGCCTTGAGAGTATCTGACTAAAGCCTGAGTTTCTCTAAGTTTTATTCAACTGTTTCTGGACCTAAATGGCCGTTATGGCAAAGGGGGACAGCTGGAAAAAAGCAGAACACAATGTTTGCCCGGCTTTCAGGCATTGGCAATCCCATGGTTAAGAGAGCAAATAGCTGCATTTTGACTGCTTGCGGTCACTTTTGCAATCTTCCCACTTGGGAAGAATTCTCACTGAGCTCATTACAGGCTCTTTTATTTTAACAATGGGAGAAAAAGCATGAAAATGGATTTGTTTCAACCTATTTTTATAACATTTGGTTTTCTCCACACTGCTTCTCATTTTACTTTAGAAATCTCAGTTTTGACTGAATGAATATGGATCCAGGCTAGAGGAATAAAAGACACACAGTGAAACACAACAGACTCTTACAGTCTGTAGGGCTGAATCTAAAGGAAGGAGTGTGAATTATTAAAACATAGATTATTTAAAAGTGGTTATAATTTTATTTAAACAGGAGGAAATCAAAATTAAAAACAGATAGACTTCTAAGTACAAAGCCTCCATGTGATGCAATGCAGCATAAGGCACACCTGATGAACAAAATTCTTCATAAACAAGGTACACGTAGCTGGAAGGAAGATGGCTGGTTTTAACACTGTAACAACTTCATCACAGGAACACTATTTATTAAGTTTTATGATCAAGTATCTCTGCTTTTCTTCTGCCTGTATTACTCTCTGGCTTTTTGCCCTAGTAGACTATGACAGTGTTTAAAGGACTGTTTATACAGATGAATAAACTTTAAAAATGGATATGGCACCAGCTTTACACATTTGAGAAATGGGCTCATGCAGCAAAATTCACACCAGTGATGGATTCTAGTTTCCAATTCTCCTAAAGTATTACGCACGCTCCATGTCTGATGCTGGCAAACATGAAACAACTACATTCCTTACAAAGACAGCCACCAACTACAAAACATAGCAAAAAGTTAAGGTGAAGATTTTGAAGATTTATTAGAAAAAAATCAGCATTCTTAATAGCTTAGCATAGTGTTATTTAAGATAAACTTGTTATTTAAGATAAACTTGACAACATGTTGAGATCTGTAAGACCAACGCTGCCCTAAAGAGATTGCAGAACTGATAATGAAGCAAACTTACAAAGCAAAGCATGCAAGACTTCTTGTGAAGGAGGTGCTAGGTCTTGCCACTCTCACTAAGGCTACCACACGACATTTTGAAAGCAGATCTACTGAACCAGTCAGTGCTTTTACTGACTTCATTATTACTAGAATAGCAGAACTTGTACCCAAAGGTATGGAATTATTTTGTATTGAAGTAATAAAAATTGAGAGATTGTAGCTGGCTTTTACAGAAGATAATAGGCTTCCAGTCTTCTGTTTAGTTCTCTTTGACACAGAAGGGAGTATTTGGCACAACCAAACATTAAAAGAAAACTTATAAAAAGAATTTCTTTATCAAACAGTGTGTACACTCTTAAGAGATAGTTCGCCATGTTTCAAAGAATGATGATGCAGAATACAGGGCTCTGGAGAATATAACTTACAATGTAATTAAAGCTTCAGTGTCTTGAGCAACTCAACATACTGCCAAAATCATTATTTTTGAAATACTGAGAAATACTCAGGGACTGTGATGACACCAGAGGACAATGCAGGCAACAGATCACAGTTCCGATGAAAGCTGTAAGTTATGGTAGATTGATATCCCTCTATTGGAGGAGGAATGACTCGCAACAGAAAAATCATGCCCTAAAAACTATGCCTGAATAGTAACAGGAGCAGAAAACCATAGCCTAGAAGTAGTTTCTCTGAACACACAGGAACAATTACAGAGTAGAAAGGGAAATCCATCAAATTTAAATTCCTTTTCTTTCCCATTCCCATATTGTTCGTCCCTGACTTTCCCATCTGGTTGGAAAAATTGCTAATCTACAAAGGCAAAGGTAGTGCAGTTTACACACAACTATCTTGTGAGAACCTAGAACCCAAGACTCCAGTCACAAACAAGAATTCTCCCCATCACATAACAACTGTAAATTGCCTTCAGTGAATTTCGGGTGCTATAATCATATGGAAATCTCCAAGGGCAATAGCCTTGTTTCATTCTACCCCTGTTACACTGAAGGTCGACCAGTTTTTACTCTAATTTACACAAACCTTAATCAGAGGTAGCCAAACTTAATGAAGTTACACCAGCTGTATATAGCAATGCAAGCAACATCAAAATCAGGTTCTAGATGAGCAACAAAAACTCATGAGTATATAAAGGACCACCATTTGATTTACTCAAGTTTTGTAACTTTCTTTTTTTCATTATTTTTAATTACATTTTAACATTCATTATTTATTTTTAGGTATCTAATTCACTATGCAGTTAACTGTACTTTATATCATACTACAATTCTTGATTTTTATTAAGAAAATCCAGTAGAGTTTTGCCTCATTCTCTTTTTGTGGGCCATTTCTCTGTCATTTCTTATAATTATATCTGTGACCAAAGGGATTTTGAAATGAGATGGTATTTCGATTGTTTTTGTGGGACATGATTGTGCTTTATTTTTTCCATTATGTTATGCTGAACTCTTGCAGCTCCCTGCATCAGTTAACATTTTCTTAAAAAAAAAATTGAGGTTACCTGGAGTTTAAAGAGCCTTCAAATATGCAGCACATTTCTACACAAAGGCTGGAAATGTTGGCCCATTTAGCCAAGTTTTTCCCAAATGTACTTAACAGATTAGCCTAGTGTAATAGAAAGCAATAGGGGCTATCCAATTTTTCTGCAACTCCACAGTTTTTAGCAATATTGATGTTATTACATGGTGCTCTTAATGTTGGAAGACTGCAGAGTTACAAAGTGCTGAAATAATTGGAAAACATAGCTTTCTTTTGGATTAACAAAAACTGAGCTACCTTATTAAATTGAGACATTTAGGGAGAAAAATGTGGGAAAGTGAAACAAAATAACTATCTGTTCTTTTCTCTCTCTCGCCATTGATCAGCACTGACTGTCAATTAAAAAAGCGGTTTTGAGAAATAATGGATGGACAGTAATCTGGCCAACTTTGAAGCTTTGATGGTGTGGTTAGAATTCAGGGAGAAGTCTCCTCAAAACCTCTGAAGTTTAAAGGTCTCATTACAAAAATTTGTAAGTTTGGTTACAAAATTAGATTTTGTAAAAGGTTTAAGTGGTACTCCTCAGTCCGTATTCATCCCACTTAAAAAGCACCAAAATGCTGTGCCTGGCCACCAAGCCTCTTCCAGGCTTTCAGAGGTATTTCACCAAAGAAAAACATCAGGCATAAAGACCTAGGTACACTCTAGAAGACCCAAGCCTGGGTGCTCGTGTGGATAGCAACAGACCATCTGAGCTCCCAGACCAGGTATCAGGTCTTGCTCTGATGCTGGGAGGGTAAAAATGATGCTTTGCGAAACATACTGTTCCTTCCAAAGAGAAAGAAAACAAACAAATGTTCTGGGTACGTCTTTCAATGAACTGAATAAATGAGTAAGAACTTGCTGTCAGACAGCATTCGTTAGCTGAATAAATATCCAAGATGATCATCTAGCCAGAATGATTTGAAAAGGAACACTTAAATTTAGTCTTCAAATAAACACTGATTTCACCCTCCTGTTTTTATATGAGATAATCTTAAACCAACATCATCTGCAAACTTTAGCCAAGTTACTTTCAACTTACACAAATGGAAGGGAATGACCATTATTGACTTGCCTCTGCAAAAACCTACATATTTATACTTCAAACTGGAAAATAAAAATTTTAAAAATCAGAGAAACTTCCTGTCCCATCTGTCACTGATTCCCCATCATCTATTTATTATGCATGAATTATTTCAACCTAAATGACATATTGCAGATTTAACGATTGCAACAGGTACAGCCCTGAGAAACTAGAGGAACTAGAGGAAATTGTAGGAATTATAGGAACCTGGAGAAGCCCTGGGAAATGTCACGCTTCTGAAGTACTTCTCAGAGGTATCTCTGAAGAAGAGAGCAATCTCCCCATTTTCTTGGAGAAGTAGGACATCACTAGTCTAAATCACCTGAGTTAACCCACCTGGTGTGATTTGACTCTAGTCCCTAGCCATCCCCCCTTTCCTTCTTACTTTCTCCAAGAAAAGGTGCGCACGACAGCGTCCTTCAGTGGAAGCCTGAGGAAGCCCATGGAAGAATTTACAGTGGACACTTCCAAAGATGGATACGCAACAGAAGCCATAGCCAGGACTATCTTATTACAACACAAAGAACAGGTAAATCAAGTTTTTTCTACCTCTGCAAATGAACAACATCTAGTTAAAACTAGCGCATCAAGCAGATGCAGGTATGAAGCAGATTCTGAGAGGTATGTCTGCTTGATGCAGTGCTGAATACATTTGCTGATTCAAATCTTATTATCATAAAAGTCAGCCACTCCCTCAGAAATACTCAATAATCCTTACATATTGCTTTGAGTCCTTTTTATTACCGCTATTATCCAGTTTTGAGAAAAGCTATTTTGCATATGTTTTGAATTCTCCAGTGTTTATATAACAGCCATACTATACCTTAAATGTATCTTCACTGTTGGGATTAAACAGCTGGTGTTTCCCAGATCCCAAAGTAATAGGACCAGAAGCTTTGTTTTCCCCATAAGCGTAAAGGGATACCGTTGCTGTTGTGCCAGCTGTTTCAAAATCCCCAGTGACTACAGTAATCTTCCAGTCTCCTTCTGTAAAGTAAAAAATAAAATCAAAATGCTTTTATAACTGTTACTGATATGTAGCAAGTTACTTGAAAGATATAAATAAAAGCATAATTTAGCCCAGGGACTGTAACTGCTATGCACCTAAAAGGTAATGATGCTGAAAGAGGCGACAGAAGATTGGCTAAATGCTACATCATTCAAACTCATCTTAGGCAAGTTGTGTAACTTTAAAGATTTAGGAGGTTTGCAGCATACTAAAGCTGGAAATATGAACACAGAGCCTAGAGAGATTTCTAGCGAGATTTCTAGGGATAACCCTGTGGGTCATCACAAAAAAAAGCCCAACCTCCAGAATTTGGATTATGACAACACATATAGCACAGAAATGCAACAGGAAAAAGTATCAAAGCATCCCAATTAAGTAAAATTTCCTCTCATTTTATGTTGATGTGACACATCAACAAGAGCTCTGTTTGCCTAGATGGAGGCATGACATTGAGATTAGCATGAAAAAAGAGATTTCGGAGAAAATTCTGACACCAGAAAAGGACTCTTTAGAAAATAATTTTATATAAAGCTTCCCTGATACTAAAATGTCATCTCTGCTCCCATACAATGCACACAAGTTATTTAAATATCTGAAAGCAGCTTAATATAAATCGTGTTTAAAAAAGAACAATTCATAATTGGAAAATGCATTTCTACATCTGAAAAGCGGGGGTCGCAACGCTCTCCACCCCTCTTTTGATTGCAGCTTTTGCCTGTATGAAACAAGTTCCACTTAGTGACTTAAATTCATTCTGTGGAACACAGACAACAAATGAAGTACCAGCCCACATTCATCTTATAAGTAAATGCCACAGCGTACACTGTGATTTTATTAATAGAAAGCTGTCTGGTAATGACTGCATGAATTAAATCTGTTGTCTGACAGCAGTATTTACCTTGGCCCAGCCCCATTATCCCTCAGTAATTTGCCCCACAAAGACGGAACCGGAGCAGGAAGTTTGATCTCCTCTTTTCCAAATTTCTGAGGTCTGGCCGACGCGTGGTTTTGGAAGGTGTTAGATTTTTAAATACACATAAATACACAGCTGGGAATTCAGAAAACAGCAACATCTCATTTGGTCTGATCAATCAAACCTGGCCAGCAGGTTGGGGCAGGTGATTCTCCCCCTCTACTCCACTCTGGTGAAACCCCGCCTGGAGTACTGCACCCAGCACCTGGGGACCCCAGCACAAGAAAGACATGGACCTGTTGGAGCAGGTCTAGAGGAGGGCCATGAAAATGATCAGAGGGCTGGAGCACCTCTCCTGTGAAGAAAGGTTGTTGTTCAGCCTGAGAATAGAAGGTTTCAGGGACACACTATTGAGGCCTTTCGATATATAGGGGGGCTTTTAAGAAAGACAAAAACTTTTTATCAAAGCCTGTAGTGACAGAACAAGGGGGAATAGTTTTAAGTTGAAAGAGGGTAGATTTAGACAAGGATAAGGAAGACATTTTTTACAGTAAGTGTGGCAAGACACTGGAACAGGTTGCCCAGAGAAGTTGTGGATGCCCCATCCCTGGAAGTGTTCAAGGTCAGGCTGGATGGGGCTTTGAGCAACCTGATCTAGTGAAAGATGTCCCTGTATATGGGGTGGGGTGGACCAAATGCCCCAAACAAGGGGCTATTTGGTGCATGTGCTTTTGGCTACCTAACTCTGATTGAGACATTTGCAACAAATCCACCTTGAGTTTCCATGAAACAAGTCTGTTTTGACAGAGGGTAAGTTTTGTCAATGACAAAGCTGACCAGCTCTTCTGGGTACCACAAAGACATTTCTCTAACAGGGTCAGGATGAGAGTCCTGTGAGCAAAACACTTACTGCAAGACCAAGTCCATCTCCACTGAAGATAAGCCAGTTGGATATACACTTAGTTTTCTCCTGCTCTTTGTCATCTTTTCTTAGGTTTATGGGGCAATTTTTATCTGCTGCAACTTTTATCACATAACCAGACAAGGACAGCTTAAATGACACGGTAGAGATCCAGCTGTAGGTGCACAAAGGACCAAGCAGACTGATTCGAACTACGTAAAGGAGGATCTCTGAGTGCAGGACTTGTGGAGGTGAGGCATGCAGAACAGCTAAGGCACAGAGTGATGAGCAGACAGAAAAAGAACTCCTTCTGAAAAAGGGATAGAAATGAAGAAGGGAAAAGATACTTGTGATTCAAAATAAAGCTTATAATAGAATAGGATTTGAATATAATTTGTAAAACAACTACATTAACTACTTGTCATAGGGACACTATTTAAGACAAGGTATTGGGGTCTTCATAGATATCTTGATTGATGTAATAAATTATGAATAAACATTTTCAAACTTTCTCCCAACAGCTTTAAATTATTGTTCAACCTACAGCATGAAGCACTCCTCACAACTGAGAAAATGTTATGTGTTATTAAGAAATGTAATTTAATCTGTGCTGGTTGCAAGAACAGAAAAGTCAAGCTGAACAAATGTGAAATCACAGGTAAAGCAGAAAATGGAAAACTAATAATGAGAGCAAAACTATATACAGCCCAGGAGAAAGAGTCATTGTTTAAAATGTTAACTAAAAAAAAAAAAATTGAAATTAAGATAGATTACCAATAAGTACTAGAAAAATATGAATTTTCAAGGAAACAGAGAAAATTAACATTATGGAAAGAAAAATGACTAAATAAAAAGAAAGCATAGATAAAGTGATTTATTGTTTAAATTAAAATGTGAAGTTCAGAGTTTACTAAAATATTCAAATAGTGTGCTGCAATTAATGTTTTAAAGCAAATACAACGGCCACAAATGTGTAAAGCAATTAGTTCTGAAACAGAAACAGTCTTCATTAAAGACAGAAGACTAGAGCAGCATTTACCATTTGCTTCTTGAATTTTCAGCTGTTGATTTATTTGAAATTCTGCCAAAAGAAAAAAAAAGCAGTTAATAAAGGATCTATCCTGTAACATTAAAGAAATGGTTTGAAAAAAGAGAAGAAAAAGACATTCTGTGATTCTGGCCAATACAAGAAAACTTTCCTTCTCGTTCATTCCCTCATTACTTTCTTACTACCACCTATACCCATTACACAATGCAAACAAAGTGTATTCTCTCCAAAATACAACAAAGGAAGCCTCAAAATGGTTAACTCTGATATTCAAAGTGTAAATTCAGTTCAGATTTCTTCAGAGGAAAAAATTACAACTTACTGATCTTGCTTCCATAAAGTTAAAATAATCCTTACCTTGCGGGTACAGCTCAATTTCTGAATGAATTACACCTTGGGACATAAATGGAAGCCACCTAAGAATAAGAAAGAAAATAAGGAAGCAGGTAGAAATCAATTTTTTCTCCACTGTATTACCATCTAACTGAAAGATCCACATCTTATTTTCATACTGAATACATATAACAGCAAAGGGTGTCTACCTCTAAAATTTTAGTACTTGATTTGATAGATGTTATTTGACCCAAAAAAGAATTTTTTTGTGCAAACATAAGAGCTGTGTAAGTGTAAAATATTCCTGTGTCAGATTAAGAGACTCATGTGGCATGACTGTACTTATTTGGATAGCTAAACAGAAGAATATGGCACAGACCATTTTTGCAATACTATGGATTGAGTGCTAAGTATAATTTGTATGTATCTATTGCAGTATTTCTTAAAATGAAAGTTCAGTGATAAAAACGTAGATGGAACCAAATATCGTTCTTCCTTATTCCTCCTACAAATTGAGGACAGATAGATGAGTCTGAAAAAGTACAAATGAAGGCAAATATTGTTTAGGTTTCTTAGTCATGTTACTCTAGGCTACAGATAATTTTGAAACCTTTTCATTCAGAACGTGAGTTACCAGCTCTTTTAGCTTCCTCCTGCTTGGTAAAAAATCAGCTGGTTTTCTACAGTAAAAAAAAAAAAAAATCAGCAAGCTTCTGGGCTGTTTTTTTTTATTTACTTGGTCCATTGCCATGGACTCTCCAGGAATGACGTAAACCACTCAGTCTCCTATGAAGCCTGTTGGGAATCCAGTATAAGCTGGGCAGGATGAGTCCAGAGCAGCTTTTGAAGGTTCCTTATTTTTTGCCTTGAAAACATTAACAGGCCAATTCGTATAAGATCTAGTCCCTAAGAAATTTTGTCTTATTAGACTACTACTTATTTGTATCACTTTTGCTAAAACCTGACCACACAGGTATCTTCTGTAATCCTAAAAGCTAAACCATTTCCGTTTGTAACTAACAAATACTGTGTAATTGAAATCCAGTGAGAACTGTGGGATATTCAGAAACCAATAGATTTTTAATTCAGATAAAATGCTGATGTTTCCTTAGCTGAATGAGAAGAAATACAGCATTTTTTTAATACCCTGGATCATAAAACAAGGCTGTGAGGCTGAAGATTAATAAATTAGAGAGATTTCTGAATCACAAAAACTTCCCTCCTCCTTGAATAGAGCACAGTGTTTCAGCTTTACATTTTGGCCAACACGGAAGCTACCCCTGACCCCCACCACTGACCTGTTTTAACCCTTTTTCAGTGGCAGTGTTTCCTTGTAGAAAAGTTATGAATGAAAAAAACCCCACTCTCTGTTTCTTCTTGACAGTGTCTGTCACTGAATAATTTTTGCTGATTAACATCTGGTGTTAATTATCACAGGCTTAATACAGCAAAGTGCCCTGACATGCACCATCCCTAAGCCGCGTTACCCACTGGAGGACGGTTATGACACAGAGTTGATTTTTCATGACTGCGGCAGGCAGCTGGCCTGATTTCTCCGTGGAACTTCCTGTCACCTATATTTTTTTAGAAAGGTAACAACCACAGCTAGCAACAACAGCTGATCTGCATCCAAATCTACACCAGAGAAATTCTCAGTCTCATCCTTCTATTTAAAAACATGTTACTGATTGAAGAAAGATCTCAGTTTTAGCAAGTTTTATAAAGGTGAGAAAGCATCTTTATTCCTGTTTTTGAGTTTGTGACGCCGCAAGAGGCAGGAAGCTGTTCGAGGTTGTGTAACAAATTCATATAAAGCCAGAAAAAATAACTCAGCATCCTGCATTTATTAAATAATATTTATTCAATAATATTAATTTAATATTATTAATTAAATATTATTACTTCTAGTGCCTTGTCACATGACCACATTGTTTCTCTACACTTCCTTCATTTCACTTGAATGATGCCTGTACACATGAGATACACTGCAAAACTGGAAACTCCAAATTTGGGATTACCATAATATTTTTCCAAACATGCAAAATGCAATACTTATCAATTGACTTTTAAGATGATAGTTTAATAACTTAAATGGAACAACCACAAAACAGTTCTGACTTTTGGGCATCACATTTGTCTCTCTAGCAATGCTGTTTTTCATAACGAGAGTGAATATTAAATCTGCTGTCTTTCCCATTTAGAAATACACGTCAACTTAGGATCTTTTTGCCTGCTTTGTAATTCCTTCTTGAATAGGTCAGTCACACTTATAGCACTGATACTAGTATGATAAGGCTGCACTGTACAATCCAGTAACACCACCACAATATAAGCATTTAACATTTTGCATGGACCATACAGCTTACTAAGCCAAACAATCTGTTCTGGAACAACAAATTTTGTGAATTTTATGAAGCTGCAAAATAATCCAAATTTGTCCTTTCCTGGAAAATTCGTATTTAGTGCATTTATTGGCATAATACTGTTAGTGGTGTATATTTAAGAACATTTAAGAATGTTCTTGTAAAAACTACCTTTCACAATTGAAAACATATTCCGAGTTGTTCTCAGCTTCTCTGACAATGACTTTATCACAGTACCAATACTGGGACTTGGCAGTAGCCTCACAGCGCAACAGCACCTTCTGCAGTTTTCCAAGAGATACAGCTTCCACTTCAAAAGCGTTGATCTGGAAGACAGAGGAGACGGCACTCCACAATTTACCACCACTAAGAAAGTCTGAAAGTTGAAGTATTTTAAAAGCCTGATTAACTCTTCCAATGTACAAAGATTCCTGTTGTTTTTAACGACAGCTGGACTGTATTCAAAGAGGTTGGATCTGAAAAGTTAAATGCCTTTTGATTATGTATCAGAGTAAATGAGAAAATGCAACTAAAATCAGACTGCAGTAATAATCCCAAATAAATTGGTTCTTCAGCCATCATCCAAAATGCTGCACACAGCCCTTCACTATTGTTTCAGTACCTCATCATTTACAATTATTCTTCTCTAGGTAAGAACCAGTTAAAGCTATTATTTCCTTTGTTGATATTTGTTTAAAACACTGACTTTCTCATCCTTTTCTCTTTTTGGTCTCACCTCCTCTATTTACATTTTATTCTGCTGGAAGAAACTGAAAATCTGACATGCCACTTTCCCCTCATTATTCATTTAGGCTTGCGCTTACAGTTGGCAAAGATGGTTTTCATAGGAGCATGAAGCTGATCAGGTGAAAGGTTCAGGATGGTAATCTTCTGTCACAGTAAAAAGCATACAGCTTTCTCTCTCTAAACATAACGGTCCAGATCACACTTCTCAGTAAAAGGAAAATGAAGGAAAGAACTACATTGGAAAATTCATATCTGTAAAGTTCTCAGTCCCTAGCAAATGGCAGAATTGAGACTGCCTCTGCAACTTTAGTTGTCCCTCGTGTATACGTAATATATGATCACAAGCTATTCTCTCTGAAGGATCCCTACCTCAAATTGTGCACAGGCAGGACTGCAGCTTTTTAATACTTCTTTTTATCTTCATTATCTTTATGACGCTATTCATTATTTACTGCAACCACACAAACAGTTCAGTGAAGCAGAACTGATTTCCCCAGTGACTTCGCTTTTGCACTTTTTCGATAGTACCCCAGTTTTCTGCAAATGCTGAAATCTATTTTTCAAAAGGTCATCTGCATAATGTTTCATTTTACCTATACAGTTAAAGCACAGAGATTATTGCCAAATGCTGTCAAAGATGCAAAGTAGTTTGGGCACTCAACTGAGAAACAGAGGGGTTAATTTATTGGTATATTTAGCATTTCAAAGAGCTTACTATGTCCAAAGCAGAATTGTCTTTGAACAAACCTCAGTTACAGCTATGGTCGCTCAGAAAAGTTAAACTGGTTATGCAGCAAAACAGAAGCATGCAAAAAGTGGTCACTCGGGGAAGCTTTACTTTAAGTGGTTTGCCCAATATCATGTAGAATATCTGTGGCAGGGATGAAATCAAGTTGTTGAAGTCAGCACTCAACTGCCTCTGTCATAAAATGATATATCCCAGGCACTGCTCTGACTCTCTGTACAATCCACTGTCTCGTTCACCCATTTCCATAACAAAGTGCACTTTGAACCACCCCCTCCAGCTCCTGTATAAATAATATGCTGAATTTACTATCAGTCTGGCTAGAATAATCCACCCAGAAAACTCCACTTAAATTCTGAATTTCATTTGGAATAAAACTTTATATCTAATGCATTAGTAATGGTATAAAATATATATATATTAAGACAGTGTAGATACCTCTGAAGGTTGCCAGTGGGTTATTGTTATGCTTCACATTTTAGATACTGCTTTTTGTTTTCTAATTAAGTGTTCCACTAACAGCTTGCTACCATTTGTTAGACATAAAAGTGTTAATTCTCAATAGCTCACAAAGGAAGAAACAGGCTTAATAGAAGGTCATAAGAAGGCTAGTGGCAGAGCTCACGTTAAATTCAGTAGTTCCTGAAATCCAACCATACGCTACTGCAGAAAATCCGGACAATGTATATTTCACTTATGCAGGAGATTGGAGGTAATCGAAAGAAAAATTACTTTAAATCTGCCCTGTATTAATCATAATACTATATTATTATACCTTAAAATAAATACATAACAAACAGTCCTAAGAGCTGAAATCATGGAACAATTTCTGTGCACTTATTTGGGGCCAGCTGTAACTCATTATTCCTTGACAGAATATGTTTTAAATTCATAGGCAGCTCTTCTCATCATCCTAGGGGGGGTCTTCAAATCATTTTTCTTCTCCTTCTCCTGCCTGTGTTTTCATTTATTCTAGTCATTCCTGGATCAGTAGAAAATTATTTTCCTTAGTCCTTAAAAGGTATTTTGCTAAACCTCCGTAATCTTTTTTGTTAGGAGCCTGTTAAGACTCATATAAGTTATTAGTTATATTTATATGGCTAAGCAAATTGTTTTTCAGACTCACCATTCCTCTCTGAAATGTCACTGGTACACCAGATATATGCAGAAGTCGTAGACCAGAATCTCCTCTTTTTCCATAGATACACAGATAAACTGCAGAATCTGTATCAGCTTGCTCCAAATCACCAGTGTAGATATAAACATGGTATAAAATAACTTCCAAAAATAACCAAGAGAAGAAAATACAAGTTATGTGTAATCACAATTCATTTTACTCACTATTCTAGCTTAATGGAAACAACCACAGCACGTTTGACTTACAATTAATTTTCTGGAATATATGGTCCAGCAATCAGGCTAACTATCTTTTTTTAAGGTTGCTAAGACCACATTTATGAGTGTACAGCAAATGGAATATAATTCAGATGACATTAATACTGAAAACCAGCAAACCGATATATACGTGACTGTGCAACTGAAGTACACACGTACTTGGATAGATAGGTTTTCCAGCCTCCACTACTGGCAGTTCACAGACAAAATCTCTATCATCACGATTCTTTGACAACCATGTGTTTGCTGGAAAATCCAGTGTTTTCTTGCTCTTTAGCTGTTCCAGTGTCACCTAGAGAAGAAGCAATTCCAATTATGACTCAGATCATTCTTTCCAGTGCTTTGCTTCTCAACAGCAAAACACAATTTTGTATATCTTTCTTCTATCTCAGAAACCAATAACACGATCAGTAAATACGACGTACAAAATTGCAGTATGAAAACATTTTTATTTTGTCCACTACTTTGCAACTTGGCTCAGCAGTAGAGAGGATCTTTACTCACACCTGTGGTATTGCAGCTGGAACTGCCAGCCTCTATTCTTTGAAGATGGTAACCCGGGCATTAAAATTATCTTATTCTTGGAACAAAACAAATCTATAACTGAAATTTGCTTTTTTTGCCACGAGACATGTTACCAATTTCTGTCAGTGAACCACCTCTATGTAACACTGCCTGGAGTACCGAAGACTGACAACTTTCTGGTATGTGAGGTTAGGTGAGACTGAGCTTTTGGAAGACCTGGAAAGACTGACACATTTTTTATATTAAAATGAAAACAGTATGAATCTCATCGTCTACATCCTTCTGAACTTTGGCAAGGAGAGGATATGTTGAAATACTAAATCAATTGGCATTATGTTTGGCTCTTCTACAGCAGAACAAAAGACAACCTGGGTACCAGCACCCTCTATATATTCCTCTGAAAATAGGTAGAATTTTCAAATTCACACATTCAAGTTATTTGCCACTGCACATCATGATAGCTGTCTTACTTGTTTCTTACAACTAAAGCAGTCTTTCCTCTCTTCTAAGGGAGCCGCTTTTGTTGGTCTTGAAATACAACAATATTTGCTACACTTTTTTTCCATAGGTCTTCACTAGCAAAAGGAAATCAGTGCCAAAAATTTGTCCTTCTGCAGTTATGTTTTCAATGTGCAGATAGTATACATAAGCCTTGCAAACAAAATTATGAAAACAAGTACTCACATTCAAATTCTAACACTTAGGAAATCAAAAGAATATATGCCTTTACCTCACTTTTCCAATAAAATATTATTTTAAGTAAAATAAACACTTAACACAAGAGCATGTATTTATTCTAACATGAAATACTTTTGCAGGAGTGATTCTTAATCTCTAATGTTTATTGGCAGAGCTCCCCCTGCTGATTCATAACAATCGCAAATATTAACTGCTTTGTGAGAAAACCACAGCTTTCAACCTGATTTATTTCTTTCTGTGAAAAGAAATATTTGAAATCCCAGGGTTACCCTATGAAATTTCATCCCAAATGTTAAAGAAATATTTTGTAACCAATATTTTGAAATATTTTGAAAGTAGAATTCCTGCAACCATTTGAGCAACTGAAATACTTAAATTCAGTTTTGGTATAGTTACAGTTAAGGCCTTTGGGATAATGTAAAAATCTGTTATTATTATGTAATTCTGGTTGTCTAAATCAGGCTTTTTAAGATGAAATAAAGGCCAGAGGATAAACTTGTGTCTTTTACAGATTCAAAATAAGAAGCAGGAAAAAAAATACTTATCTGCAATTCTGAAATAAATCTTACATGGGGGTCAGTGTTAGCTAGAATTTAGTATAAATTCAATCTGGTGAACATCCCAAAGCATCAGGAGAAAAATAGAGTTAAAACAGAAGCAGAAAAGAATAAATTCATGAAATTGAAAAAATTACTTGAAAAAAGTTACTTTTTCCCTGAAAATGGTTGCAATTGTGAGCTATGTTTGGGCCAGTTAGGACTAGTCTACACTTAAGCAAACTTTGTTCATTCTTCATACGTAGTTTTCACGGAATAAATGCTGCTCCATCATTTTCAATTTTTCATAGATGGAATTCATAGCTAGAATCTCCCTAACACACACTGAAGAGTACAGATGAGCTTTCAGAAAGCAAAACTAAATAGAACCTATCAATACACTACAATTGGTATCTACAAATTACATGAATTAGGAATAATCGTAAAATAATCCTCTGTATTTCCAGCTCTTGGGAGATGGACTGTATCAGTGCTTTTGTCATCTCTAAAGCAACCTAAGAACACAAAGCAATAGGAACATACCACAATCAGCATTTTTTGATTCATGAAGCTATGGCTTCATGAAAAGATGAGCTTTTAGTTCATATAAAAATTAATAAAGAAGGAAAAATTTGCCATAAAAAAAATCTCACCCTTTGTAAGTTCCACTCTGATTGTTCATTCAGTAACCCATCAAGTTCAATTCTTATCTTGTAGATATTCCCAATGTTTTTTATTTTAACCTGAGTAAAGCCAGAACAACACAACATATAACTACATATAAAAATACATATAACTTTCAGTTTAAACTTCTGCGGTAGAGGTTGCATGCTGATTAAGTAAGGCCATGCCTTGCAAACTAACACTGTGTCCAATTCATGATTAAAAGACATTTCAGTATCAGTCTCCCACACATATGGAAGAAGTAGCACTCCATGACAAGCACAGGCCTATGAATTCTATGCCTAAAACTGTTATTGCCTTCATGACATCTTGCCAAAAAAAACCCTAAACATTTCCCTTCCTGTATTTTCAATCATCATATGTGAAATAACTCAAATACCCTAGTATGTAAAAATCAAGGATATACAATTTTTTGAGACCTTAAAGAATAAGCTCTCAAAAGCTGGCAGAACATCTGCAAAACTTTGGAAGTGACTGATACTATCTTCGCTTTCTGGCTACGATTTGCATTCATTTGCACTTTCTTTGCACTTTCAAGCATTATATGTGCTCTTACTTATGAAATCTACTTTATGCAACCCTATCCTATCCCACTTATCTGGGCTTTATTTGAAGTTTAACCATTATTTAAAGTGAGCATAAATCATTTTAGATCATTTGTAATCTACCACTAGGAAAGAAAAAGTAAGTGCGTTATGGTGTTATTTTTCAAACATCAATTCTATTAACAAAAGGTTGGTAACTGCCTCTTCCTCTCCATCATTTACATCCAAAAATCTATTTACATTGTACAAAAATTATTTTCTTTTCATTCTTTTAGAAACACCTACTAGTATATTATCAACTCATTCTATACATTCATTGATAAAAAGACCTCTTCTCTTCTCAGAGGCCAGAATTACCTCAGTTCCTATATTAGCTTTTACCGGTGTCTTTGTGGTTTTTATGTAATAAACTTTTATGTTATAGTCACAAAGTTACCATGCGTTAGTCAAAGATTTCTAGAGGCAAACAACTTTTACTCTTGATTTCCCTAACATTGAAATGCACTCAGTAAATTGCAATAGTTGTTTGAAAAAGAATCTGTGGAATTCACACCTGTCTGTTTATTGGTACAGTTGCTGCATTGACCTGAATTTCGTTAACAAAATAAATGCTAATTACAGGCCTGCAACACTGATATCGCAATATGGTTCCTGTCCTTTCCCTTGGCTTAAGAAAATAGCTTTGTTCTGTGGAGTTGGATTCTGCTATCCTTGCTTATCCTGCATAATGTTTCTCTCTATAAGCAGTCTTACTAGAGGTAACCCGAAGACTTTGGGATTAAAGTAGCAGTAAATTAGGGACACATATTCAGCTTGACTGAAAAAACAGCCATTGTCATTTCCCGCATTTCACAAACAAACTAACCCACTGCTCAGGTAATATGAGACACTGCCATATTCGCAGAGCTGGTGTTCACAGAATGTACAGTGCTGTCATGTTGTCTATTTATTGTAATGAATCCCTCTCTAGGCTTTTGGTTAAAAAAAAAAAGTTGCATCATCATTTTGTGTATCAATACAAACCATAAATGTGCTGGACTTTGTCAGAATGCAAAGAGAGACTCCTGCCTAAAACAAGCAGAACCAGAAGAAACCCTATGGTAGCCTTGATTTTTCTCATGCACAGTCTTAGGAAGGATTAAACAGGCAACGACTACTCACATGGGTAAGGTAAGAGAGGGAAGGCCACATATGAGTGGTTTTCATTTCTCAAGATAGTTCTACTCTAATTTTTCAGTCGGGCATACTGCTGATAAAGTGAAAAGTTAAAGGAAAAAAATCATTCCAAATTGCCTGATTATTACAGGCTTTCAGGAGCTGTTTTCTTCCTAGAACTCCTGGTCAGAGCTATGATCAAGTTGATAACTTTAAAAAATAAAATTTGGTATCTTCTGCTCTAGGAAATATCAGCGAAAGCATATCAAGCTCAAAGATGCAAATGGGAAAAAATCGATGTAATTTTTTTAAGCCTTACATTTCTATCCTTATTTCAAGATTTATCCTGCTAAACAAGTACAGGATAAAGTTTAAAGAGGAAAAAAGAAGAAAGAGCTCTTACTCATAGGCTTTTTCTTTGTGGATTTATCTACTGCAGACTAAAGAGTGAAAAGCACTTTGGTGACATTTGCTGTTTCATGCCTGAAAGCAATAGTATCAGCGTGATGTAAAGAATCATAGTAGTAGCCCCAGGTGCTGAGAGAAAGATTCTGCTCTCTCACAAGATCAATACCCAGAGCACATAGCCATAATGGGCAATATCTATTTTAGAGAAGAGGAATTGGTCCATCTCTTAAGAATATATGGATTAACATTGCAAACATGCCATTACCCAACATTGCTTATAAATTATTCACTAATTAGGAGAATAGGACTCCCCGTGGATCATAATATATAGACTGCGTGCTTAGAAAATGAACATTACAGTTGGTTATCTTCTGCCTATGCCCTATTCATAGAGACTATTATTATTAATATTATTGACAGCAATAATCTTGGTTTGTGCCAAGATTGAACTAGAAGAGTTGATGAGTGCAGAAAAAAAAAATTGCAGAAAATGTGAAAAAATGTAACTTCTTCAGTTAGCTGAAGACATCCATGTGTTATATGCATCTCAGACAGAAAGATTAAAGCAAAACTGAAGTTTTAGCCCCTTTGCTAATTTCCTCTCAGCCTGCCATAATTTCTTCATTACAATAGAGATGGGGTAATTCTTAAATACTACCAAAACTCTTTGTGCTTTCATGACATGATAACACGTAGTTTGTATTGGGCTCTTAGTAATTCCACAGGTAAAGCTTCTGCCATTTCAACTATTTATAATATGGAGGCTGAGAAAAGGGTTTTCTTCCTTAAATGTACCAGTTCCACAGTATAGGTTTTATAGTCTGCTTTGAAAACTGTATGCATGAAGATTTCATTACTAAAGATCACGAAATGATATACAGGTCTTACATCACACATGATTTGTTTGGAAGTGGATAGTTTCTAAAGCTAGTTTCAAATTAATTGCCTTAAAGAAATCAATTTACTCCTGCAGTTGTCCCATTTGGACTACTATATGAGGGAGAGGGGGTTAAAAGAAAGAGTATTTCCTCTGTTGCTAACTATATGCACGAAACTGATTTAATGCAGAATTCATAGAGATTAGATAGAGATTTATTTTATGCAGTAAACCTAAGAGAAGAACATTTTTTCTTTTCACATGACAGAATAATCTTTGGAAAGGTACACATTAAAATAATGTTCTTAGCCTTCATTAGCTACCTGAAATTCATCCTCCTGCCTGGGAAGAAACAGCTGCTTTCTGTTGTCCTTGCCAAGAGTTATTGGTCCAGCTACTCCTCTGTCTCCATATATCCAGAGAACGACATTTGCTTCAGTTCCTGCATTTCCTGTCAGCATTGACACTTTCCATTCATCATCTGAAGGAAGGGGACACTCACCACCTTGGGGATTTCTCATTTCCTCTGTGAAATACAGAACATTAGTGGGAGATGAAAATCGACATGAAACTGCCAGTCGCTGTTGTAACTTCAGCACATAAGGAGACCATAACAGAGAGGGGATTGTATTTTTTCATGGCTAGTGAGATAGTTTGAAAAGATTGATTTATGTTTCTTGTCTAGACCAAAATGTACTGATTAGTTGAGCTACAAGAATAAACTGGAAAAGAACAGGTATTGCTCACGTGCACTATCTTCATACTATTCTTTATACATATTCTGGTGTAGAGTAAGGATGCCATGATGAAGAACTATGGCCATTAAATCAACATTTCTGGTTCCTTAGCCTGACATTCAGAGATGAGTAGAATTACTTGTAAATACTCCTCTAATGCCTTGTTTTGGGACATTATTAGCAGAATCCCACGTCTGAGAATAGAGAGAAATGTTCATTTGAAATGAAAAAAAAAATATTTAGGAAATTAACTTTCTTCAAGTTAAATATTAATTAAATGGTGTAAAATACTCAAAAAAAGAGCACAATATATCCTTGCCCAACTGTACTTACACATAGTATTACTGCCAGCATTTGGGCTAAAGCACGTTCTGCATGAATAAGACAATAGCAGCACAGTATCACTTCATGAATAAATTTCACAGCTTTAATGGCTGAGCAAATATAATTTTGGAAAACATATATTTCACTTTAGAATATCAGGTAGTGATCTTTCATCTACCCTTAAGAGAAATATATATATGCAACGGTGTCAAATGGCACCTCTGCACATGAGATGAGAAAAAATAGACTCTCTTGGGATGAAGGAATTTAGTTTTGAGTATTCTAATCAAAGCGGAGTTTACAAACATCAGATGTCTGGAACACAGCTTTTCAATAATGGGACCACTGACAATGAAGTCGTCTCCAAAAAAGGGAGTCCTTGCCCCCAAGAATTTATAATTTGTTTTGACACAAAAGGCAGACATAAACCCTACATTTGAAAAGATGAACCAACACATTGTCTATATCCTGTGTCCTAAAGGGGTTCCCAAACTGTTCCTCATGAGGCCTTTCCATGTGACTGCCAAGAGATGTTTTAATATGCTAACCATAATGAATATAATCTGTGCTAAAGATTAATTTTCTTTTGTATCCCCCAGCTCATTCTTCATCCATTAAGTAGTTTTCTAGGAACCAAGCTTTTGCAGGCCAGAGGCTCCAAACATGTAATGGAAATCACTCACAATTTTGCAGAGGTCATAAATAGCCACTGATATGGATTTATTGAAGAATTCCCAGTGCATCACTACGCACGTTGCTGCCGCACCACATACCTTGCTAACAGAGCCCTTTGCTTTTTTATTTCCTTGATTAAAATACTGTACTGGGTTTCTCTGGGATGGAGTTTTTCCTTTCACTTATTAAACTGTCTTTACCACAAAGGAAAAAAAAAAACCCACCAAAACTCCAACCATACCCTTAAATAAAAGAAACCAAGCCAAACAGAAAAACAGGTGACGCAAAAGCAATCCCTCACCTCCAGCAGAATGATGCCCAACTAGTCCCCGAGGAGTGACTACTTTGGAAAAACTCCTCTTCAGTTTTATTGCTGAGCCATTATATATGACAATATATGGTATGGAGTACCTCTTTGGTCAGTTGGGGTCAGCTGTCCTGGCTGTGTCCTCTCCCAGCCCCTTGCCATTGCCCCCCCAACTACTCTCTGGGAGCGCAGAGTGAGAAACAGAGATGGACTCAGTGCCATGCCAGCACTGCTCAGGAACAGCTAAAACATCGGTGTGTTATCAACACTGCTTTGGTCACCAGCCTAAAACACAGCACCAGACAGACTGCTACAAAGAAAATAAAGTTCATCCCCGCCAAGCCCAGTACAAACACTAAACAAAATAAAGCAATACTTATGACAGAAATTTGCAATATTTATCCGGCTGTGCTTTGTTGCTAGCATTAAAATACGAGTTTGAAGACAAAGTGAAAAGCAGTTTTGAATCCTTGAGACTTGCTTCTTAACAAACTTCTATGAGCAACAAATTCCACATCCTGTTGAAACATCGCCGAAGCAAACTGGGTAAGTGAAGAAGGATCGATTCAATACTGAGACATGCTCCTGATCATCCCTTTAAATTTCCTCCAATGTCAATTTTATGATATTAAATAAATTAAAAAAAAAAAATGTACTCAAAAGGAATTACAGAGTTGTTTGTATCATCGGGTTTCCTATAGGTTAAATCAACATGGTAACTAAAGCACCGAACCTGAATTATGATCCCACTAGCATTGAATTTTTAACTGATGTGAAATAATTGCACAAGGAATGGCAAAGGAATTAGGATCCAGTACAATGTTCTAGCAAAGACTATAAAATTTGGTTAATCAATTTTTAAGAAATTCAGAACTACTGTAGTAGTGTGACTTTGGAATAGTTATAGTAATTTATAAATAGGCAATAGTGTCAAAATAATTACTATTTTGTATTCTTCATCATGACTCAGCAAGTTGTTCTGAAAAAAAAAAAATCCACACACCAAAAATAAAGCAAAAGGCAAACATCTTATGTTTACCTGAATAAAAACTTAACTACACTTGTCTTTCAGTGACTGAAATAACAGAACTATAGCAAAGTAGTTGTTTTAGTATAATAAGTATTTTTGAGAACTTGACTATATAACTTTCTGTAACTGTAGTTACCTAGCTCCTCCCCTGTAACTCTGAAAGCCAGAGCTCCTTCTAGCTATCTAAAAGCACATCTTTCTTACAGCAAAGAGATGAAAATTTTCACCAAATGCACAGGTATTCATGAAGCACAGAATCATAGAATCATAGAATGGTTTAGGTTGGAAAGAACCTTGAAGATCATCAAGTTCCAACCCCCCTGCCATAGGCAGGGACACCTCCCACTAGACCAGGTTGCCCAAGGCCATGTCCAGCCTGGCCTTGAACACCTCCAGTGATGGAGCCTCAACAGCCTCTCTGGGCAACCTGTTCCAGTGCCTCACCACCCTCAAAGTGAAAAATTTCTTCCTAATGTTCAGTCTAAACCTGCCCTCTTCCAGTTTGAAGCCATTCCCCCTCGTCCTATCACTACATGCCCTAGTAAAAAGTCCTTCCCCAGCTCAATGTGCTTAGCACAAGAATTCCATACTCGGGCTATTTTTACCCAAAGCAGCTACTACAACCTCAAACAACTACCTCTTGAAAACAATTACAATGCACAAACAATTCACAGGCTTGGAATGTTTTTTTGCCTTGTAATTTACTGGCTTTTCTTATAAATGGAAATCAGTGGCATAGATTTGCTACAGGCTAAAAATATTCCACTATGAAAAGAGGATTTGATGGCTACCCTGTATTAGTCACGGGAGTTTACACACTTCATGACACCATGCTGTAAATCTATTGCAACAAAAATTCATTCTGATAGGCCTGCATGAGAATGATGAAGTCATCATAATCCTGCACACAGTTTCATAAAAATAACTTTACTTTTTTATTTACTTATTGTAAATCTAAAGCAAAAAGAAAATTATCTTTTCCCAGAAGATCATATGATTGAGTGACACTTTTGAAATGAACCATCACAAAAATTAATCTCTAGAGCTGAATCCTGGACAATAAAGCTGATGCATTTTTATTACACCTTTTTGTATCATCATTTCCAATGTAAACCAAATGGAAATGAGATCAGATTTCATTTGTATCTTATTTTCTTTTGTAAGTAAAATATATTAAAAATTAATAGTAACTACCAGTATTCCAGACATACAGGAAAGGAACATGGAGGGTATAGAAATTATTTCTCAGAGATACAATTTGTTAATACCAAACCACAAAGATGTTCTCAACGCAACAGACTGTGTTTGTGTCATGGAAGCTAATGACATCTCTCCTTGCTTTCCCTGGCACACACAGGCATGTTTTCACCATTGAATTTAAACATGATTTGAGAAACACAAGGAACAATCAAAGAGGAAATGACCAATACCAAGTCATTTGGGAAATCCCACAAGATTCTTGCATGCTCACTGGTTGATATATAACATGACCCAAGTCTATATTTTCAGCAGGGCTGTTGATTTTGGCTTGCTTTTGCAATGGGTAACGGAAGAGTAAAAAGGGGTTTAAAAAAACTCACAATTTTTGGTTTTTAGTGTCTTCTGCTTCATCTCCTTTATCTCTAGACTTTGTGGTCCTCTAACCATATATATATTATTTCCCTTCTGTTTTGGGCAGCACATTAGATCAGTCTTGAGTCTATAACATGGTTTCTTGCATGTGTTAAAACACTGACTTGTCTGATATTCACTGTAATATCTCCATCCTGCAAGCTGTTAAGTAGGAGCTGGGACCTGCCGTCACCCTTGTACAGTGAAAGAAGTTTCCTGAGGAACAGAGGACTCACTGCAACAGGAGAAGCCCCAGCTGACGTAGCACAGTTTTCAGCTTAATTAATCCTAAATCAATTTTTATTTGTGAAAACAACAGTGAAAACACAGGTACGGGTTAGCAGACACAGACATAAAAAAGCTGGCCCGCTCAGCCGAAGGGTTAACCTGTTCTGAGTTTGGATGCTAAGCATACTGCTGGATTCTATACTCAATACAAACATCACCCTTTTTCAATTGTCAGCTGGGAGTGAAAAAAGCAAATGAGTATTTAATGAGTATCAGTTTAAAAATTAAGGCTCACCTCTGCATGTCAGAAGTCAGTTACCTTTAAAGTATTCGACGTAAAAACATCTTACTAAAACTGAGCATTTTCTTTGAAGGGCAGAGTAACTTTGATATTTCTATTCATTTTGCATAAGCAGAGTCCACATTTGTGAATGTCAGAAATACTTCTTACAAAGTGCTATAGACTCGATGTAACCAATTTCACGGCAGATATTGCTTCTATAAAAGGATCCTTTGTATCCAACCCTAAAAACTTCCAGCTTCTTTGAAAACAGGTTTGATGGCTTGTGTATTGTTGCCATGGGTTTCAAATACAGCATATCTCACCAGGTGCTGAAAACCCGCAATGCTTGGGAAGGCTTTGTGACATGATGATACAAGATGAAGTCTGATAGTTTAGAAACGGAAAGTGGGTGTTCTGAGCTAACAATGGAAACAACATTACCAGAAACAATTAACAGTAATTAATAATAATAATCACCTATGCTTTGAATTTAACCTGGATACTTTTGTTCAAAGGAATTTATTTAAAATCCTTCCTGATACTTCACATTATACCCTATGAAAAAGTATGCCTTATTTGATGTCTTGTTCACATTGCCAGACTTTTCATGTACACTTGGAAATAGCAGTCTGAGGACCAAGCTCAAAACCAAATCAGCAACCCAGTGCCTTTGGGACTACCTCTAGCCGATTAAGCATGTGTCCCAAGTGGAAGCTTGAATATAATCTTGTCTTTAAAGCTCACTCAAGGTAACAGGTATTTTTCCACCATGTGAATGTGCCTCAACGTGCTGTGTGGAGCCCAGTAGTTTCCATTTATCCCATCTGCTTTTCATGGCAACATGACACAATTCAGGCTGTGAAGACAGCATCCTTGGGTACATTAAAATAAGAGAGGCAGGAAGCACACATGATCATCCCCACTCCGTAAGAGATGTATCATTCCCCGTTTTGTTCAGTTCTTCAGTCACACCTTCTTTGGTTACTAGGATGCTAAACATTCCTCTAAAATTTTTGAGTTGGGAAAATCATTGTCTTAGACCATTTATGCAACTTCTGTACCTAAAGAAGAAAGCAGTTGTTAATTCTAGTAAAACACATTCAGCAGACTATCACTCCAGAAGCACGACCAGAACATTGTTTATCTATTCCTACCTACCTAAACATAGGTATAAAGCTATCATGCTGTGCACCAAAACCTTACTCTTTCCCCAGTGAATCATAAAGCAGAAAACATAAGTGTGAGAGAGAGTGTAAATGAGAAATATTTCATTACTTTCACTGAGCTTTGGATTGGGCTCTGTATCATATCAATCTCAATTTCCACAGAAGTAGTCCTTATGATAGATGGCTAGTTACTTTTTAAAAAAAGGTAATGTGAAATTATTCAACAGTTCCATGCTGATGGTTGCCTTATCAATAAACCACATTCCAGTGCCCTTTTGAAAAACAATAACCACTAATATTTTTTATGTTGCATGTCTGCATGCATAAGTCAATAGTCTAGAAAAGCTATTCATTGTCCTTCCTGAAGTCAATCACTGCAAACGCACATGGAGGGCAGACGTAACAGAATGCTATATCACAACTAGTTTATAAACTGTTGCTTACTTGAGCGTGGAAAAATCGAAAGGCTTTGAGATACTGGCTTCTGCACTTTTGCTGGTTGGAGTTGAGATTCTCTGAAGTCTTCCTTCTCTTGATTGGGTGCTGCAGATGTTCCCATAGGCTCTTTCCGGCCAACTAAAACAATGAAATGTAAACTCTGTCACCAGCTACAAATAATTTGCTTTTTCTTGGTCAGCAGCTTCCCACACATTCAGTGACAAACACTAATAACAGATCTCACAACTGTTGAACACAGTGGACACCAAAATCTTTTCTCTATGTATTGCAGAGCCACTAAATATTTTTAGCTTTTATTGTTAGCAGCATGCCACAAAAAGTGGAAAAAAATCTGGCATAGCAATAAAAGTCCATTTACTGCTTTGAAAACCTAAGTAACAATTTAACATTGATGTATGAATAAAATGACTAGTTAAAATGTAGTTTTCCCCAAGATAAGCTTCTCCACTCCCCTGATGTTTCCTTTCTTAAGAGTGGGAATGCTGAAGTGAAAACTGCTAGAGGCCATTTCTGATAATATGAAGTGACAAACAGACGGTCTTAGTTGCTCTCATAGAAAATATTAGCTCCTTTTATCTTCCTTATACTGAGTAGCAAGGATTCAGAAGAACTCAAGCCTGTAACAAAATAACACTTAGCTTTATTTTAATAGCATCAGTAAGACCTTCTTTGTTGAGAATTTCCATTGAAAACCCTGCTCTTCCAAAAAATAACAAAGGAAAACACTTTCCTCACTTCTGCAAGGACACAGTGACCAAAACATTCTTTTCACCTTGTAGCAAGTAGGGACTGAATGGTAGGGATGCCATTACAGTGACTTTCACAATGCTTCTGTATGTCTCGGTCACAATACCCATAAAACAAGTAAGAATAAGACTGGTTGTATGTTTTGATACTTTCCCTTTGCTGGTCAAAGCATTCAAGATGACCCTGTTCTGCTGGTGCCTAGCAAAAATCTGACTGAATTCTCGATTTCGAACTGATGTTCAGTTTAGCATATCCATGAGATGTTTCGTTTCCTGATCTCTGTGACTATGACCACCAGATAATAATACAAGTACTGTAATTCCACCACTTTCTGCAGCTTTAATCCAAGTCACCAGGCTATGTGTGATAACCAATTGTTCCCCAAAATAAAAACTTTATTCTCCTGAAGGAGAATAGACAAGCAGACAATCCAGTGACAGTGATCCAGAGCGTGCTGAGAGCTAATTTCTGAGTCTGGGCTAGTTGACTAGAACAGGTCAGCTCCCTAGTGAGGGAGCTTTCTGACTGCAATAGCGCTCAAACCTGATTATGGGACAGAAGAATCACATAATCAATATAGTAGTGTGGGAAGTACAATGTATTTCTCACCATTAAAAAAGAAACTGAGCACTGCCAAGCAGGCCGTCTCTAAAGTCTACTACTTGCCCTGTAAAATAAGGAAAGACTGTGGTATATCTGACAGCAAGACGGCTCCCAGGCTTCTATAATCTGTTGCCAGAATGGGGAGTAGACCCAGGAAGTCAACTCCATCTCTAACTTGTCACCTGTTTCAATTCTTATACTCCAAAGTCTATTTGTTCAGTAAAAAAATAGATTTCTTCTGCATCATTTATTTTTATAAAAAGAAAGAAATGAAGAAAAATTAACTAGCTACATGGGAGAAATTAAGTGTGGGCACAATAAACTTTTCACCTTTAAAATTACTGAAACACCACAAAGAAAATTATGTCAATCTAGCTTTTACACTTTTACTTTGAATTTGTCATTCAGAAACACTAATCACTAAAGCAAACTGTAAAATATTAAGAAATTACATACATTTGATGACCTGTGGGTAGAAAAAAATGTTTCTCTCTCCAGTGTTAATGACTGGCTTAGTCTGGCCATCTGGCAGGAGACCAACATATATCCCTTTATTTCGTGCTGATTCTAGACTTACAGATCCAGTTTCCAAATTCTTCTCAATTTTAAAGTGACAGTATTCATCACCTGTGCCCTAGGAAATTGAAAACAGAAATGTGTATTCAACAATTGAATTGATGTAGCCAGGCAAGTTGGATGCTTCTTAAGACTTAAATATTACTAACTTCTAATAACATTTCAGATTAACTTTAGGGGCTTCACAATGTCCTACATCATTACACACACACACATATATATAAACATACCTTGGCCTTGCTTATTCCTTTGTGAACAGAAAGACTGATCACATTATTTGAGTAAGTGAAAGATCACATACAAAACCATTCCAATTTCTGTTAGGATTTAGGCAAAGTCTATGATATATTCAAAGGAGTTTCCCACTTAATCAGCTTACATCTTAATTATTCATTAGTGGGTTTTATCATCAATTTATTTAGACCAAATACCACTTTAAATCCCTGAACATATTTGTGCTCTGCCACATTCAAAACAATTATATCAATTCATATCAGCAAACAGACATAGGATTAGTAAACATTGAGTCTAAATGAGCAAATACCAATTCGTTCTCTTTTTTGCTCTGAAATGTAAATCTGCAATAGTTAAACTCCTACCAGGTGGAGAATACGATAGGTCCAAAAATCAGAATATTTCAACCACCCCCCAAGCCTAGTTTTATCACTAAGCATACAGGGTACTGGTGAAGTATTTCAAGAATAAACTCTATGTGCTTGCCCAATGAAGAAAAAAAATCAGGTTCTTCATATCAGACAAAACAGAACTGTTTGTAAAAGCTAGGATGCCAATGTCACTTCAGCATCATCCAAACTCACAGAAGTATAACGGTGGTTGTTTAATAAAGATCAAATTAGTACAACAGAATCTTGACAGAGAGACATCAGCTATCTAGCAACAAATGCATTTTAACTACACCCACATCCTCAATAGTTTAAAAATATAATCAGATCTTTACAATCAAATGCTAAACAGACATGACGGCTTCTCTTGATGTATTTTTCTCTTTCCTTTTGCAAATGAAGGAAAAGATCTGAAAAAATTTAAATCCCAATGATGTTTTATCCCATTTTTATCCAAGCAAATATAAAAAATATTCTCTGCTATCTCTGAAAATTTACTCAAGCTATCTGCAGAGGGAAATACAAATGAGAACTGCTTACTGTTCCATTACACTGGTCATCTTTGATCTTCAGGTACCTTCTTGGGTTTCTCACACTTTCAAACATGCAGACTCCAGACCCAATTTTATGCACCTTCCAGTAGGATTCCTGCTGCTGCTGACCTGCTCCACTGCAGCTCCCATCAGGTTTAAGGGACAGAGCCTGGCAGAGACTTGTGTTGAGGAGAATGATGGCACCGTGGTGAAACACACCCTTCAGATCAGAGACGAGAAGTCTTGTGAATAGCACAGCTTTTCTCCATATTAAACTTTGATATTTATATTGTTCATACTGATTAATTTTAAGTATTTATTAATGCATTTCCATGTATAAAATGTAAATGAATACGTTCCAAGTAAATCAAGCATACCTCTAGCCTTTGACTATGTGCTGCTTTCTGTGCAGACACTAACCTGGATGGTGGAAATCCTTCCCTACTCCCCAACTTGCCTGCTTTTTATTGTTCAGCAGCGCAGCACAACCGCCAGAGCACAAGGAGCGTGCCAAGTTAAGGAACTTGTTATCTTTTCAAATTAAGTAATTTGCCATGTAGCTGTCCTGTATGTACCTACCTTCCTACTTTTTAAAGGTTTACGAAAAAGTTGAGAGAGGCGTCTTTTGTGTGTAACAGCCCACCCTATTCGCATACCCCAGCTGCGGTACCGGCATCACTCGCCCCAGGAGAGCAGTAAAGGAAAACGCCTGAAGTGCCGCCTACCTGTTAAGCTGTAGTTTAGCTCCACCTGGTGGAAGAGGATCACTCTTTTAGCTTGCGATCCTCTGACATTTGATTAGAGACAATCCGCTTTCTCACAGTAAATTTTAGAAGAGTCTTCATAATTTCCCTCTGCCCAACTTACCTTAACGTGCACAACAAATTCTTTGGAAAGTCCGGCATATCCTGTTGTTTCATCAGCTACTTTGCCTTGAAGATTGAATGTGACAGTGTGACCTGGGTTCCTGGCCGACTCAAGAATGGCACAACCATTTGGTTGAAGGTGAACGCAGAGCTCACAGCAAGCCTTGTCTTTGCTCTAACAAAGTCAAAGTAGGAATAATAAATTATATGAACTACTAGATATGGCAAAATCCAGAACAGAGAGTATCACGGTATAGTTTCTGTATTTTTCAAGTTTCTACAATATTACCAGTCTAGTATGAAAATATCTTTATATTTTTCAGATTTGCAGTCCTGATAACAGAGTCCTAAAATTGAGGACTCTGGAATTTCAAAGCACAGAAACAGTTTGTCTTAAGATGACACAGATCTGAGGATAACATGAAAGATACCTAGGTCCCTCCGTTGGGAGAGAGTTGGAGTCCCAGCTTACAAACAGGGCAAAGAAGGTTGGAATATAAAATTGATGTAGACAGGAACTGAACTACAGCAGCTCTCTGCCACCAGCCCTCCTTCGTTTGCCTCAGTGTTTCTCCTCATTCATTTATACTCTTCTCATGGAAAACTCTTAAAGAGTCAGAAGTTTTACATGAAAGAGTAAAGCAACACACTACCCATGCTTGTCTGTTCACGTTTGCAGACTGGGTGATCCCATTGTGTAAAAGACACAATATACAAAATACATACGTAAATATTTTATCAACTCCATCATCATTCTCATATTTAAATAAAACTAGGATTTTAATGAATGTAAAATGCTAATAATCTGCCCAATAATTTAAAAGACTTTTGGCTTATATTATCTAACATTTTTCAGCATTTTCAAACCTTCAATGAATCAATATTTCTAGGGAAAATTTTCATTTTCAAGGCACTACTTTCTGAAGAAAAATCTTCATACTCAAAAAAACTGTCTCTATCAGATTCAACACACTTTTAAAAGCAAAGGAATGGATTTTAGAAGTGGTTGTGAAACAAGTGAGCCCGTGTGTCCTCAAAGTATAATTAAGTATCATAAGGTCGATAGCAATTTTTATATTGCCATTTTTTTTTTACATTTACCTATCTTTATTCCAAGGACCTCAAAAAGTTTTAAATTACATTTTCCACATTCCCAGGGAAAAGGAACCTCTAGCACAACTCAAAATAAGAAAGTTGAGATCCAGATTTTCTTCTATAGGTTGCTCAAACTCATAAAGCATGTCAGTAGCAAAGCAGAAAAGAGAAAGTTCAAATGTAAGTATCCTGTTGATAACCTCTCTGTATTAAGACATACTGAAACGTGACAGAGTGCAAGGCGTTCAGAATTACATTCATGAACATGAACACCAAAAAGTCCTTCAAGGAGATCTGAACAGTTTGCCTGGCAGCCTCACCCTATCCCAGCTGAAACATCTAACTCTACTGAGAGTACTCCATTCCTGCTAATGCCAATGCACATCATGTAAAAGAGGAATGGGACCAGCTTTGACTATGCGATTCTTCACTGGATAAATAAGGGGAAGAACTCCAAAAAGTGAAAGGGAAACAGCTTCTTCCCTCATCAGTAGAAGAGTTTCATCAGAAAGAACTAAATTCTACAACTCCATTTGCCTGCATGTATACTGCAAGTGCTGAGAAAGAAAGGCAAGAGAAAGACTTTGAAGATGGGATAAAACAAATCAAAACAGATCAAAACAAATCTGGAATATTTCAGCCAGTTTGTGGCAGGCATGTTACTTAGAAAAAGACACAAAAGAAAAATGGGCATTTAAAATCAATCCTTAGAATTTATACTGCAAAAAGAGGAATACAAAATTTTATAATGCAAAAAGAGGAAATATTAGGGCACTCCAGGTACCTTGTCACAATGTGGCAAGCTGATACAAATTATCAGCCCAGTATTCCTGCGTCAAATCTTTTATTCCATTAAAAAATCCTACCAAAGAGTAAAAAGTAAACTGAGAAAACAGACCAAGTCCTACATCTAAATTTGCCTATTCACTGGCAATTTCCTGGGTTCAGTTCTGCAATTCCTATCTCCTTATCTGACTGGAAGCACAACTATTTATTAGACAGATTAAAAACAGCATTATTTTTAATCAGACAATGAAATGTAATTATGAAGCAGAAATCAGTAACAGCACTTCCTACCTTTCCAATTACATGGCCATTGACAAGAGCAAGAGCAAGACGTGGCATCTGATGACTGCTGAATATACATATATTTCTCCTTTTGACATATATATCAAAAAGACCTAAGAGAATGAAAAACGGTTATAAGTATAAAAGTATATTGATTTATATTTGCATTTAATTGCAATAGATGACTTATCATTTTCAAGGGAAAAGAATGAATTAAGTGTTTAACTTAACAGTTTGACTTCTGACCAGTGAACCCCCTCATTCCTTCAGGAAAGGGCATCTAGAGACTACTGTCTACTTCACTGCCTTGAGGAGAAAAACCCTGGCAGATAATGATAAGGAAAAAATTTATTTTGATCAGCACATAAGTTTAAAAAAAATAATAAAAAGAAGCTGAGGACTCCCGCGTGATGAACTGGGCTATAGCAATGAATTTACATGATAAATAGCAGAAAATGTAGGGAACATAATGCGCTCAGGTAGAAAAAGAGAATTCGTCTTCTCTGTATCCACATTAGAATTTGTAAAGCAAATCTTGCAGCATAGCTCATAGTTTCTAAAATTCTAACTCTGACCAATTTTCCAAACAATTACCTGTTATAGCTACAAAATACTGAAGAAAGCTAAAGTAGTGCCATTTTTATTTTTCCCAGCAGCAACAGCTGATATTTTAAGCAACAGTTCTACCAGTACTTTATGTTTCCCATTTGTAAGATGCAGCTGTCTCTGGGGGACTCCTGTGGTGTCCATAACATAAGATCTTCAGGGTGTCATTGGGACCATGAGAATTATACAGCCAAGGATCATTATGCCCATCAGGATGAGGCCACAAACCACAAAATGCGGTTGGAGCTTCCAGTCCTTGGGCAGAGATAGGGAGGGCACATAACTGTCACAGTGGGTCTCTGCTTTCAGGTAGAGATAAAGCTTCCTGAGGATTTAAAATACCCTAGAACAAATCATCATCTGATATAATTTGCCATCACCACTTTGAAGACCTTTGACTTATATTTCTTTAGATCTGCTAAAGAAAAATAAACAGTTCTACCAGTATCTGAAATGCAGAGTTTTCTATTAGGAAAGATAGGTAGATAATTTATGTCAGAGGACTTCATTCCAAAAGGAATTCCACAAGGAAGCAGGGCCCCTAAATGAAAATTTAAACAACTGTTCCCAAGACAGCACTTGCGGACTTCTGTTGCACATGACTATTCTAGACACTTTGCAAATTACTTCACTTATAAGTAAAACAAACAAATCTGAAGGAAGTTAAGGGAGAAAGCTGTTGTTCTGAAGGCAGAAGAGCTGCATGACAGAAGTCTGCATTCGTTTTGTACTTGTGTTTGTTTTGTACTCTGAGCTATAAAAAAATACATGATTATTCCTGTGTCACTGCCTCTGTTCCTCTGATATCAGGGCAACTTTATCATATTGTTCGGAAAACTCAAGATCTTTTTCATTACCAGTTTAATTCCTAAGTATTACTAAAACCTTGGGAGGTTACAGATCACACTACTCATTTTTCTAACTTCCAATCTATATTAACATCCAATTTATACCAAGTTGTTTTGATCTTTCTTTCTAATACATTTAATTCTATTTATCATCTTTAACTACTGATACTTAGTAGTTGTGTGTCAGATGTGGTACTTGCACAATTATATACATTACTCACTTAAAATTGTGGTGATAACACTAATATGAATTTTACATCTAGCATGTAAAAATGTACCAAAAGCATGCAGAATACAATAAAAATATTACATGTTTATGTCTGAAAAATACCATTAGGAATGCATTCATTTATAGAAAGGAAGATGCATCTAGATGAAAATCAAGAAAGAGTCTGCAGTGAGAACTCGAATTCTGCATGTTAGAAGATTGTGAACTCTGTGGTTTCTAAACGATCTGTTTTGTCTAAATCAAATCAGATACATTCCATCAATTGATGACACAGCATTAAAAAGCAGCAATGATGTGCTTACTGCATCAGTGCAGACTAGAGACCGAATTCCTACAAGCAGGTAGTTTGGTCTGTCACCAAGTAATTCACAGTTTGTGATCCTACATGGATCTCCTTGAAGGAAGGACACTACCATGCTGTGCAGCTGCTTGCAGGCATTTAAGACCTAAAGCTGTAGACAGGAGACTGGAGTTATCCAGTGTTTGAGTCACCAAACACTTTGAACTCAGGGACCAAAACTGCTGACTAACAAGAAGAGCTTTGGCAAAACAGAGTAACACCCACTTTCAATGTTTGTAATATTACTGATGTCCCACACTATGTATTTGAGTTTTCTGGTGCAGCTTTTCTCAGGTGCTTTTATAGGCTATGCTAAGGAGTATTGATCGCATTGCTCTCCATGCACTCTCTGAAAGATTTTGTTCTATAACTTCCAAAAGATGTGTGTCAGGTCCCTGGGAAGATGTCAGAAAAGCTGAGCAGCTCCATCAATACAAAGATAAAAAAACCTATGTGTGCCTAATATGATATGTATTATAGTTAAGTGCTACTTAACAGTAGGATGGAAGCTGATAAAGAGGAGGAACTGGAAGAGTGCCATTAAAATAAATGACAAGGACAGAACAAAATTAATTTTATGTATATATACACACACACACTCTCTCCCTATTAATGAACTATACCTGGAAATTTGAACTCGTTACCTTAGATGGATCTAGTTACAAAAAGACTATATCTATCCTTGCCATGGCATTTCCACGGGTGAGCTAAACTGCAGATGACAAGAAGTTTCCATGTGGTAAGGAAAAGCCAGGGGTAAGATACCATACGAGATTTTTTTGTGCTTTATATGTAAACCAAGCATATAATTTCTGAGTTCTTATAGCCATTAATACATGTAAATGTTTTAAGTAAGGAAAACGTTTGTTATAATTATCTACTCCTATTCGTTACAAGAAACTATATGACATCACAGTGAACTGTAAAGCCCTCCTTTCTCGTATCTTTTATGTATACATCCACAGGAAAAATACTTTACCATATTTGTTTTTCTTGTCACCAAGGGCGTCAACTCTGCTATCTGGACCGAGGCAAATGAAGCCATGGGTGAGCCTGTTGTAAAACTGAAGTGTATTGCCTTTCTGAAATTTCCACTTTTCAGCAGCCCACTGGTATTGTCAAAAACAAGCAGAAAAGACTTATGAGAAGATGATACACACAAATTTGGCATACATGAGAACAACTGACCTGATTTCACTCAAAGCATAATTTGAATGGTTTAAATAAAAATATAAAGGTAGATTCTTACAGTTTCCTCTCTCTTGAGTTCCAGCTCTTGTCCTGTATAGACAAAACCCATGTCATTAATTTACAGAGGATCCTCATTCTGTTTGACACAGTTGCAGTGAGGCTGAGTTCTCCTCCCCACCAATTTTCACTTACTTCCTGGAAACGTGCTGGCGTCTGTCACAATCAGTTCTCTAGCAATATTGCCATCATCCTGCCCCTGGTCCAGCCACCTAAAAACCAGAACCCATTTCAGTAATATAACCTTAATCGGCAGCTCCCACAATACTGTATACATGACACTTGCATGCTGATACTTCCTGTTCTATTTATTAAAGTCTCAAGGCTGACAAACAGCAATACAAAAATCCAGGTTTAGTGAAAAGAGATTGACTTCAGCAAAAATGGGTTTGGTTTGTTTGTTCTTGATGAAACTTATAAATAAATGCTTTCCTGGACTGAGGTACAAGGGCTAAGCCAATTATTACAAATCAGAGAACTATATTGATCCCAGATCAATAACAAAAGGTGCACTGGTCATGATGTTTGCTCTTCTTGTCTGCAAGAAGGCTACAGCAGGATGCAAATTGTTCCATGCCCTGAAAATCCCTATTCAGGGAGGCATATCCAACACAGGCAATAATTTTACCATGTGTGAACTATACTCTTACAGTGCCATTGTACCTTCTTCACATCTACTTACATAAGTTAAGTCTAACTCCGTTTGAGTCAAAAGGAATCACACACTGAGAGAGCAAGATCAGCAAGCACAGCATCAGGCTCTAACAATAACTAGCACATACCCTGTATTTTTCTGCCTGAAATGGATTTGAACTCTCCCTAAATTATGTATGAAGCTAGCATTATAGATCTCTTCATAGCAGTTCATCTCATCTAGAATACAGAATCAAAATTAGGTCAGGCAAAGATGAGGTGCTGTATCTGATAGGCAGAAAGCCCTTACTCACACATAAATCAGTTTCAGTGTGCTCATCGCTCACTCCGAGCTGTCTCAGGCGGTTATTTATTCACTCCGAGAAGTGAGAGGAGGAAATAGAATTGAGGTGCCACTGGCAAGCTGCAGCTAGATTCATACGTGACTGGACTTTACCATTCCTAATATTTGCACTGATCTTTATCAATTATAATTTTTCCGTAAAGTGTTGAGAATTAATCAGGCGTAGATAAAATTAGAAAAGAAATATAGAACAGAATATTCAGAGCCGCAGCATCTGCAGGGAGAAAAGGTAGGGAAGTTAGGATTGCTTCAAATTATGTTGCAGCTCAGCGAGAGGCTGCAAGGCAAATGAGAAGAAGAGATGTGGTCAGATAGCTGCATTTGTGATAGGCGTTTCACAATATCTTAAAGTCTGATCCTGAGCTCATTGAACCCCATGTTAATCTCCATACCAACTTCAGTAAAGTAGGATCAGTCTGCTAGAGAGACAGCAACGCACTCTTCCAAAAAGCCTTGCATTACATGACATGGAAGAATGGATGGACCTGCTGGTGTCAGATCAAAGGTGTTGGATATGGGGAACATGTTAAAAAAGCACGTCTTGGATAGTTCACAAGGCGCAAGAATGGAAAGTTCCCAGGCAGAACTTTTTATTGCTTTTTCATTAGCTCAACCGCACCAAGGTTTTGGGGCAGGTACAACTCAAAGAGCTATAAAAAGAATCAGACCATTTCAGCTCACTTTTTAAGAAATTAGTATTTCCCTTGACAGGACATTTCAGAAGAAAAACTATGAATAATTACAAATTTATTAAACATATAGCCCAAATGAAACACCACTAACCTGTGACAAAGAAAAGTATAATCCAAATCTGTCATAGGATCCTTGACTACAACTTTGTCCAGAAACCAGCCATTACCTTAGAATAAATTAAAAAAAAAAAAAAAAGTTAGTTCATGAGAGGCAGATTTAATGAAGTCTGGTTTCCCATGGTTTTCTCTCTTCTACTGGAACTGCAAAATCTGCAGGCCCACTGGCAGGTTGCTAGACTCACGGCTGCCTTGATGGCTGCAGAGAAGACAGTACCTGCTGTAGGTTCTATAAAACTTGCTTATGGGCCTGCAATCTGCAAGGTCCTTCCCTGGCTGTCCTGGCCCTGAGTGCTGCACGTGTGTCCCCCCCCTCATTTAACGTAGTCATTGTATAAGACTTCTTTTTTTGCCAATCAAAATATCAATAACATTAAATAGCAGCTTATCATGGCTCAAAATTAGTTGCTATGTTTTCAATAGTTAGGCTCAAGAGTTTGAAAAACAGGTCGTGTGACTGAAAGCAATTTGAGTTTCACCATTAATTGGGTGTCTAATGACAAGATAGTGTTTAAAAAATCTCCAACTGCATCTTCACAGTATAAATGATCATGCTAATCAACCTAAAATTATAATAAATTATAATAGCCCATTTTATCTATAACACAGATTGCACAAGACATATTTAACATCTTATCATGCAGACACTCCACCTCTTCAGTTTTTCCATAGGGATTAGTCAAAAATGACAGAACAGTAGCAGATGGCGTCCTTAACATAATGGTTGAGAGTATAGTGAAAGTGAACACAAAATATTTGAAATTTGTGATGATACAACAAGGTAACTGTGTCACTTGAACAGTTTCCTTAGAAGCCTTTGTCTTTCGCTTCTAAAATATTTTCATATATTCAGTTTTAGAAACACATATTGTATTTCAAAGAAAAGGTGAATAACTTTGCAAGCAATATTCAGTGACTATATAGAGAGGTTTCTGACCTGATCCAAGACCATTGTGTCCTATAACAATCTTGTACAAATGTCCAAGGTGCACAGCTTCAACAGCAAAGATGCCAGTCTGTAATCAATCAACGATATTTCAGTAAAATCTAAAAGGCAGAGCATTCTTCCGCCGTGGAATCTCGAAGACCCATAAACCCATAGAACTCTTCTGTCACAATCATCCTTAGATATATCAGCTAATGATAAGGTGAAAACATGAAAATCCAGGAAAATTCGATTTCTTGATATAAAAGAAGTAAGTAACTTTGCTAATGGGAGTAGTTCTATTCAAATGAATGGGACCAGAGTCAGAAAAGAGAAAGTTGCTGGAAGCTTATTTGGCTAAATAATTACAAATTGCAGCAGATTTCAACATTAGAAATGCGGACATAAAATGGAAATTTTCATTTTCTCTTCACTTATTAAATCAAATTTTTAGAAGAATTAAAACCAAAAGTACAAGCTCACCTATTTTACAAATGAAAATTCTGTCTTCCAAAAGCACTCTTATACCTTTAGAAAGTCTTTTTGGCTTAATTATGGAATTTTGGGGAAACATTGGAATGCAGTAATTATCTCTTTTATAATTGCACCTTGCCTGGGATAACCACCAAGCTGAGAGAGAAAAGGCAGCCAAACATATCAGAAAATGCCCTGTCTTTCACTCACTTGTCCTTTTAAAAATTTCTTGGGTTTCTGTGACCTGAGCAGCTGTCTTGATCCTGTATCACCTCTTTCTCCATAGACAGAAATAAAGACATCAGCCTCAGTTCCAGCATTCCACAGGTCTCCTGTTGTCACATGCACTTCATAGACAGTCACTGACAATAAAAGATGACAACCTTTCATATCACAAACAGTATTATAGTTACAATAACATCTAGCTGTGAACGTGCCTGTAGAGTCCAAATACATAACTGTCAAGGACAGTTAGAGTATAAAACCTTAAAAACCCTATTAAATATTAAGTAAAATAATGTACAAACTTGCTTTGGTGTTACATTTATGGTTTTTATTCCAGACTGTCGCTGTGGGAATGCAAACAGACTTGAACTTTATATTCACAATATAAAGTCTTTGTCCTGCAGCATCATTTGAAATCAGCACTCTGCGCAGGTTATTTTCATGTGCCCACACAGAACGCTATGGTATCATGGTAGTTTGCTTCTAGCGTCAGAGCTAATTTATTCTGAGATGATGACTGGGTACCTCTAAACTCCACTGAAGTATTGTACTGTAGACATAGGTTATTAATAAATCCAGGATAGAGGCTTAAAATAGCTAAATTAAAAATTCAAGCAATTTTAACAATTTTTTACACTTGTCTACCTCTCATAAGCCTAGGGATCATCCCAGCTTTATAATAAGTGTTTATGAGTATTTATAATTCTTACAGCTTTTATCCTAGGAAATAGCAACTCTCTTTCCTTTAGATATTCCATGGAAAAGTGGGCAGAACAGAGATTAAGAGATGGAACTGTATTCTTTACATCTATTTTTGTCTATAAGTGTAGAACATTATATCTGTAAGTACAGCATTCTGAAAGTAGAAAGTGTAAGGGTTAAGATTATTTACAAAATTTTATTCTTTCCCCTATGTCTACGAATTATGAGAGATAGAACAAGGAGGCAAAACACATATCTTTTTTGAGATCAACTATTATTATTTGGACAAAAGCCAGACACATTTAAGGCATAGAAGCCTTTGACAGACTTTAGCAGCATAGTCATGTACTATTTTTTCCCAGAGTACACCTGTCTCAATACTCTAAATAGTCTTCATTTAGCAACTGTTAATTAATACTGTATTTTATCCACATCACTTACCATGTCACCATCTGATCTATTTATTTCCCCAAATATTTCTTTACAGCACCCACTTGAAAAGGTATCCCATTTTAAGTAGAGACCATGGCAGAGAATTTATTTCTCCAGACCAACAATCCCATGTCTGAGACCACAGCAATCCTCTCTATACCTACAATTCCCTCCTTCATTAACTATCTACTTTCCAGTTTCTGCAAGAAGAAAAGCAAAGGTCCACCAGCCACCAAACACTGTGTAACTCTGATTTAACCCCAGCAAGTTGTTCGTCATCATATAATTTAAGATTGCGTCATAAAACATGAGCAGAGGAGAACAAAAGTAGGATGGTTGAGGATAAAAAGTCAAACGAATGGTGCTCAGTCCCCCAGAATTAGAGCCATGAAGCCTCTATGTAATACTTCTTAGCAGTTTAATTCAGACTTTTTTTTCCCTTTGAATAAAAAAGGCTGTTAAATCAGAAAGTTTCAGCCTCTTTTTATTCAGAAATTGGTTTTAAAGTGCCTCTCATCATCTGTCTTTCATATTGAAACCAGACCTCTTCACTGTTCTGTTATCAAACTATCTTCTCTGAAGTTAAAAGCTATGTTCTCTTTTCACTGTCTCATGCAGAAATATAATATTGGCAAAAAGACACAGAGACTGTCTTTCAATTACTAAGTTAGAGATGAAACTGCCTTCTCCAAAGCCTTCAGCATGACCCCTGTCATACTGAGGCTGGCAGAAATGCACAGAAGTTCTTTTCTTCCTCTCTTGTGTGAGGGAAAAATATAAAATGCAGATTGAGAGGATGGTTTAAGTGTGCTCTTGTGCCTTACAATGCGCCGAGATTACTTGATAATAAAAATCTTTCATTATATCTTTATCTCAGAAACAAGGAAACAACCTACTCGGAAAGAAGAGCCTGAAAGTTAGAAGGTGGATAAGGTCAGTGTCCCAGAGAATTAAGCAAGAGAACATTTTGGGACAAACAGATACTGCAAGTAGGGGAATTGAGCATATTCACTATAGTGTGTTAATGATCATTAATTAACATTTATTTAAAGGCGGCGGAGGGTGTTTGGGTTTTATACTGGTGTGCTTGTATGTCTCCCTATACTAATAATATTAAAGTCTCCTGACCAAAGAGACCAAACCTATGAGGAAGCAGGCTGACTGCCTCTGAGGCTTTTCATGCCCTCAAGGGTATGAAGATCATAACCACTCAAGATCAAAAATCATCATGGTTAGGGCTGGCCAGCCTCTCTCTACAGCATTTTACGAGCCATTTACAGCTAACTACATCACTGGAGGAAATCTCTTCTGCTGTTCTTTTTCTCTTAAAGACATAATGAGGCACAAACCTGTTTTTCTGCTCTTTTCACGATCTTAATCTCAGTGCTCTGTCATCATAGTAGGAATAAATACAGCTCCAGGCCACCCAGCTCTTTATTACAACATTGACTGTCCCATAGTATGTTTCCCCACATCGAAGGGCCATTTTCTGGACTTCTGCCCCTCAATTTCTTTTATGTCCTCTTCCTCTAGCCTGTACCCACAACAGTTGTTACCATTGAAATGCCTGTTACTATTTCAATTCAGCAAGATCAACACAAACACACACCACCAAGCATTGCTGTAGTAGCAAACATTCTGAAAAAGGGGTTCCATAGTTTTTAGAGAACTTTGAATGGAATTTTCTCTCATGCCATTGATTTTGTCCTCTGCAGTTGATACGATTTCTGGGGGAAGGGAAAAGAGGAGGGCATGGAATCTGTCCCAGGTGGATTTTACTCTAGTGAAAGCTCTAGCACAAGGAATACTGGTGGTGTTATGACTTTTCTCCTTTACCATCATACCCTACAGGATGGAAATCTGCCCCAGCATTCTTGCTCCCTCACCCACATCTCTCCTAGGATACACTGATCTTGCTATGCCCTTGTACTTTCCTTAGGCCAGAAAAGAACAATGCCATTTGGAGAGAAGGGAAGAGCAAGCGCAGACTGTCCACCCCCTTCCCATTGCTGAAGCAGAGAGACAATATAGCAACACCATCCAGCATGGGTGACAGGGATTGGTGTGGTAGAGCAAGACATTAAAACAGTATAACAGCAGCAACACCCAATAATTGTTGTATTGTTTGGCATCATTCACCTTTAGAATTGCAATACAACCTTTGTGTAAGTAACACTTATAGCCTACCAGAATATTTTTAAAGTTTTGTTCCACACAAAGAAATCAAAAGTATTCTGGAAGCTTGTCTCGGCCACTTGCAAGAAAGAAACTAAACCAGCAGCTACAATGGTCATACTGGAGCTATAATCTTCTGTTATTGAAAATAGAGTTTGTGATCTGACTCATATATGATGGCTTCATGGTAGTTATGCATATGTGAGGTGTCTTTACCATTGCCTGTCTTTTAAAGTAAACCCAAATGCTGAAAATTTTACCAAAGAAGGGGTCTTTTCGAAGGACCTGTGAAATTCAAAGCATTAAAGACTGTCCAAACTCCTCTCCAGCGATTCTTAACCTTTTACCTGAGTATGCCCAGTAACCACAGAAAAACAACACAGAAAAAGTGTTGCAGCAGCCAAAAAGTAAAAGAGGGCCTGATGAAAGACAATGAACTCACTTCTGTTGGCACCAGTCTGTGGCCTGACTTAGCTGATGGGGTACTGTGCTTACCTGGAAGAATAGGCTGACCCTGGTGTAAAACAGGAAGCTCCATAGATATTTCCCCATCAGCTTGGTCCCAGGCCAGCCATCGATGTGCAGGGAAAAAAAACTGCTCCCCTGAGAAAAGGTTCAGCAACTGCACCTAAACAGCACCAAGAATTGCAGTTTAAGTTGCTGATCTCAGTCCAGATAGAACAGAACATGAAATGTGCAGGATGCTGTTGAAATCTGTGCACGTAGAGCTCTGTGGCATCATCACAAAACCATGGGTTTGGGGCATGTCTGCTCCCTGGATACAACTGCCCCTAATCTGACTTTTCACTCAGTCAGATTCGAAAGTCCAGGGAGAGAAGTAATGCAAGTGCAGCCAAGAAACAGGGTTTATTAGCTCAGGCGCAGCCCCACAAAATATAGCCATGTTCTTCCAGCTGGTATATCTACGTGGGCTGGCACTAGGTGGCATGGCTTACCAAACACGGTTCTCAGTGGGAAGCTTGGCAACACTTGCAATCCTATTCCTTTAACTTTTTTTCTTATCAGAACAGGAATTAATGGAAAAGGGTTTGATTCTTCAACACTGCTTGTGACAAAAATAAACCATGAAAGTGCTAGCCCCGACACCAGTCTGTCCCACACAATTTTCTTGCATGCCCAACTTCTAGCATATAGCAGCAAAAGGGCCATATGCACACCAGCTGAAAAGGGGAAGGAGGTCTAGATATTTTGCACTTCAAAGTATTCATTAGTAAGCATCTCAGAGGCTGCTCTATATTAGAATAGTCCCTGACTATGCTTATTTATGCTAGTAGCAACACTAGGTTTTGGACCAGCAGAGAGAAGCAAAGACACTTCTACCTGTAGTCTCACTCCTGCTGTGTGCTTTGCAGAATCTAATCTTAATTCGAATATTGAACAAATTCAGAATTACTGGAACAATTTTTATCTCTTTTATGGCTTGAATACTAAACTTCAAAGAAAGAGATTCATCTTGTCTAAAAAACCTGGCACATCTCAGCCTGTCAACATCTACTGATGGATCTTGAAAAGGGAGTTTGGATTAGCAAAGCAGCACCTTTGTGGATGTTTTCAGCCCTGATACCATCCCAGCACAGAGACAGACACAGAAACCATGGGCTACTGATGGAGGACTAGCATGCCTAAGGACCAGAAAAGCTCTGCAATTGTAGAGCACTCTCCTTTTATTTCAGATCTTCCAGAAAAATGTAGGTTTCCCAGTGAATAATGATGTCAAGCATATGACGAACCTGATGTAGGTTGTTTCTCTTCTATGAAATTTAGAAATCAGTGGCTATACTCCTTTGGTTCTCTACCACACAAAACGCCAGGTTACTTGTAGAGCATGTTTGGTTGAAAGTATTTCTTTTCTTTGATTTTCTGCTCAGAGTTGCAAAGAGGAAATGACCTAACCCTGGCTGATGAATCACTCCCTAAAAACTGCGCCTGATTGACTGAGATTTGGTGAGGAGACAAGTAAAATTCATAATCAATGGAACACACTGAAGCACTGAATCATTCTTTTAAAATTTTACTGTTGATTTCAATTAATATATCCTAGCCGGGAAGCAAGAAGGGGAATAAGTACTTATAATTTTTTTTCTTTCCTTTTTTTGTCAGACTTCTTCAACCTCTCAGGTTAAATGGGTGTCTTATACAAAGCAGGCAGCGCAGCCTCTTTTCACAGTGTACAACTAACCCACAAAGTTCCACTGGTTGAATCAGATTTTATGGTAACCAAAACTTCTAATACTAAGATTAAGCATAAAAATGAACCTTTTTTCTAAAAGAGAAACCCACTGTTCTCTTCTAGATTCTCAATGCAGATACACTTTAGAAGTAGCTGTTAACCTGTCCCTCTGCCTCACAGGACAAAGCTATGAGGTATTTTCCACCTTTTCGCTGCTCCCACACACATATTTGTAAGAAGAAAAATAGCAAGGAACAGAAGAAAAAAGTATCTTAAACAATATTTTGATTCCAGCATTCCCCAAAGCACAGCACAGCCGGAAAACAGCTTTATAGTCAGGCAATCCTCACCTGAGTTGAAAGAGATATAATCCCTCTAACTCTAGCATGAAACCTCTTAGGCAGAGTGATACTACCAGTGACACAGTATTTGCTAGAGGTATGAACTCACAGGATCTTACGTAAACTTCAGTTAACACTGCCCAGACCTTTCTTACTCTTCTTTCTGAGTCTCAGTCCCAGATGAAAACAACTGGTTAAAGCATCAAATAGCCACAGAGTTTGAACATTGACCAATGAATATTTAACTTCAGTAGACACTTTGTGTTAGATAGATCTAGATTTACCCTGAAGTATGATTATAACAACGAGTTTATCAGCAGCTTCTAAAGCCCTTCATAAACTACTGTCTCTTAACTGGAGGCTAAGAAACTCTGGCACAAAGAGGGAAGTGTTTCAGGCATGCATAGCGTGTCATTGGCACACACAGTACATCACCGATGGTAAGGATAAAAGCCAGATCCTTTCATTTCCAGTCCAGTAACCCATATAGTATCCTTCATGACTGAAACTTGAAACAGAACTAGCTTATTCTCTTTGATTCTTTGCTTTACCTGTAGAAGACTCAGCCTACAGCCAACTTGAGCAGTCTTCCTTGCTGCTCAGCCACATATTTTTAAAGAAACATAATGTACAGCTCTCACTAAACTGCAAATAGCCAAGACGTACCATCATAAGCTGCCATTAATTCCACACAAAAACACTCCTTCATAATTAATCTCCTAAATGAAGCTGCAAGCATTTGATGAGGTTAATATACTTATCCCAGGGATTTTCTGTGACTCATATTTTGACTCCATTGTCATAGCGACTGCTTTTGGAAAGATAAAATTCTTTCTCACTGCATTTACCTCTTCACAGTGCCAGGCAGGGGAGTTTCCTGCATTCGTATGTCCTATGCGTATTTTGTAGAGATGTCCTATGTTTCCAGTATTAACCTATAAAAGAAATGCAGCCAATGAAACACAGAACATTTATTAAAAGAAAAAGACATGCAATGGAAATTCATTTAGTAACTTTCAGGTGACATTTTTGTTTAGAGGAATTAAATATTCTGATATTTGAACAAATGTTTCCAAAATATTTTGCTCTGGATAATCATTAGAAGCTTGGTTCTCTTGAAGGACAACCCTCAAAAAAACTGTTGGCCTGCCAACCCCATTTAAATGGCCTCAGGATGCTGCTGCAGCTATTTTGTTCCCCACTGAATATTGGCCTTAGTGAGAGATGAATACAGACTGTATGTAAGACTAAAAAGCAAAAGTGTCATGACCCTAAAACCTGGCTCAATCTAACATCTATACCACTGTCCTCCTACAAAAATTATTTCTGTCCTGATACAAAATTATTTCTGTCTCCCAAGCACCTCTCACATACCTCTGAGTTTCTCCCTACCCCTCCAGGAGGGTATGCCTTGCAATTTTGGAAACAATTGTGTTCAGCTTTGATGTTTTTTTTTACAAATCATTTCAATTAAATCATCTTAAAAAGGTATATTTGAAAGATTGGCTCTTGGACAGGCTGGATGAGTGCGTCCAGTACAGATAACAGGGAAGGAATAACTTTGTGTGAAGGTTATTCAAACAACTAGTTATGAACTTAAGTGTGGAAACAGCTTATCTTCAAGGAACTGGAAACACACCATGAGTGTCTTCCCTTCTTGCTGTATCTTTTTTTTTTCTTACTATGTAGGCTGAATTTGCTGTCCTTCTGTTGTCTTCCATAGAATTCATTTTTGTGTTTTCATTTACAGTGTAGAGGTGGGTGTGAAGTGAGTTGCCCATAGCATGAACTTCCCTGAACTCAGTGTTATAAGCAATAAAGAGACAGAGAAGCGAGGACAGACCATAGTTGATGGAGATCTAGCATACAGCACAAGCAGAGAGGCTTTTCTCTTTCTATACATTTCAGAGTAGGCACTCCTCGATTGTATTCAGTGTTATGGATAGTGACCTGAGAGGGGAATCCTAGGTCCCAAACCAGGGACTGCCTCCGTATTTTGCATTTAAAAGTCATTGGAGCTGAAATTAATGACAATAACGGGAGCAGGAAACAGAGCTAACAACATCTTTTGTGAAGAGGGCATTTTTATCAGTCAGGCTCCTGGTTATTTATTTTATATACTCCTTTCAGTCTTATATCTGGGGGGTTTTGATATCACAGACAGAGAATAGCATACTATCAGAGGCGCTGGATTCTTCTGAGAAACTCCATCAGGCTGAAGAGGGCTAAGAACTGCGTTTTCTACATCCCAAGCATCTTGCTGTATCTTGTGAAAAAAGTGAGCTCTTCATCAATGCTGCCATTAAATACCTTTTCTCAGAATGGGAGTTGCTATGCCGGATACTACCAATGGAAGCACCTGTCTATTATATGGCCCTGTAGCTGGCACCTGCTAGAGACTCCCACTGGCAATCCCATATACACACTCAAGCTATGCGGCTTTTAATAAGGGACCTGTCCTGGCACACTTAAATCACCATGCTACAAGACTGATGGGGGAGAAATGTGCTTGTGTAATTGGGAGCAGAAACAGTTTCAGATAGACGGACTTTATTACAGGTATGAAAATTGCCATTACTTAAATAAAGCAGCAGGTATTTTAAAAAGTTAAAAATTTACTCCATACCCTAATTCTTCACTTCCTAATTTAATTTTTAATATTGTCGCCCCATCTCAAATTAAATATATATATATGTGTTGTCCTATATTTCTTGGTATTTTCTTGGTCATCATGTAAATTAACCAGTAGTTCTTAAACAGACAAGAAATATGTTAGACCAAATCAGCTTTGGATAGGTGAGTGGGAAAGGATACTAAATTTAATTCTACTTTTAGGTCCTATTTCTTGTTTCCAGATATGTGTACCATACAAAAAAAATGACTATCTTTTCATTACATATATTTTGAAATGTCATATAATCTGGCAGGATACAAGAGGGCAATACAATGAATATATATTACTTACTGTGAAGATGTCTTCATTGCCTCTTTGAAATAATTTTCCCTTCTCTCCATCAAGAAAAATGGGCCCTGAACAACTGTGATCCCCATACAATGTAATATAAACCTTTGAGCTTGTTCCTGCAGATGGCATATCACTGGTGAGGACTGACACCTTCCATTTCCAAGCTATCAAAAGAAAAAAGACTCACTGAATTACTTAAACTTAAGATTCCTAAGCAAAATGCATTTCAGTAATCAAAATTCTAAATAATATAATGTCAATGAATACAGAAGTAGGTATTTAAAAAAATTACACCAGGCAAATATTGAGTTTGCTATGATGGGCACGCAAAAATCAAGAAATGTCAGGTTGCATTCACATCTTTTACTCTGCATATGCCATATGACAAAGTCAAACTTGCATGAACATAGATCACTTTTCAAAAACAGTGTTGAAATATTGTATTAAATTGTATAAAATATGGCTTTCTGTTTACTTGGGCTATATTAGCTCTGCCCGGTGCAGTTCTGCCTAACGACAGCCATGCAGGCTCTCAGCAAGCTAGCTCTGGAATTACAAACTCATCGCTTCAAGCATTAGGGTCTCTCAAAGCAAATTAGCTCTGCTGAAAAAGACCCCTTTAAGAAATGATCTGTATCTCTGCAAAGCTGTGCTGTGCTACGCAGATGTAACAGCTTGTTTGGAATCCACTGAAGAGTGGAGATAGATATATATATCTCTCTCTTGCATTGCAATGTTGGCATTATACCCTGAGATACCAATACTCCTTCCACGGTTAAATTTCATAATTATCAAGACCAAGTATAGAGATTTAGGGTTTGGTTCAGTGGAAGCTGAGTATTAATAGTGTGAAATAAAGGGAAGTGGTATCACTGAGGGATGGCTGATAACAGGAAGGAATATTAAGAAAACATCCTCACTCCCAATGTTTCTAATTAGCTGATACCAATCTTAAATGGTATGTATTTAAGCACCTCCCAAGCTTGCTAAGATCATTTTGCACCACTGATTAATATTACTGTTTCCTAAAAGAGAAATTCCTTTAAATTACAGCAGCAGTAATAAAGGACCTTACTGACCACAGAATCCCCCCTATAATCTGATGACTCATCTACGCTATGCATTTTACCTGTATTAATGACTTTTCCCTCCACCACGGTATCTTTGAGGATGTCCTGTGTGCCCTGGCTAAAACGCTAAGAAATATAGCGATGATGAGTAAAGTGAGCGAACTCGTCATGATATGATGAATTTTGTATTTATTGAGTATTTGAGCTACGTAAATTAGATCTGTGTGTCCTAAACATGAGGCAATAAGCTATCCTGCGTTTCTATTGTGAGGTTCAGTGAAACCACTTTTATTTTGAACATCACTCAGTCTTTTCAGTGTTAGCCATGGGCATTTTCTTAAGGGAGTCAGTGGACATTGATTATGATACATACACAGAATTATGCTGCAGCAGAATATTGTTTGAGGAGTAGTGAAACCAAAGATTTGAGGAAATTGCGTTTAGTTTTCTGTGGCATTCTGGAAAAAATTATTTTTACTTGCTTATGTTTAGCTATATCCAAAAAGAAAAGGTATTTGAGAAATTGACAGCTAGGCTGACCTAGGCATGGTGCATGTCAGTATTTTTGTATCTAGGAAATAAATGAGTTATAATATATGTCCTCTGTACCACTTAGCAGTTCTGTTTGAGTAATTAATACTGCTTTTAATAAAAGGCAGAAAACAAGGCACAGTAAAGGCACATTATAAAATCTGACATATTAATGAGACCTGGTGGTAGAATCTGTCAGTCTTTCTCGTGTCTTGCTAAAAACATTGGGCCTTTACTTCTGTTTGGCCGCTGTGCTTTGCATGTAAAACACACATTTCTTGGGAAATGCAGTATTGTAGAATCAGTAACTATTAAAACAGATATCCTCTCCCATACTTTGAGGGGAGAGACAGGTAGACATTAACGTAATGCTTGGTTCATCTTTGAGGACAACCCTCAAGACCTTGAAATTCCACAGTAGTGTTTTGAGATTTACTTATGTGTTTGAAAAATGCTGTAGGTCCATGACCTGAGTAGAAAGTATGAAAAATTTAAAAGGCAGAGACAGAATCTGAGAGAACTTATATTGTTTAAGAGAAGGTGTCTAAAACATATTACCATGAGAAATGTGGAGTATACGCCACTACTCAATTTTAAGGAGATACTGTTGAAGTAGCACTTTTCTGAAATTACTGTGAATGTGCAGCTACAGTACTAATGCTTCCTAAATAATTATGTTGTCATCATTAAATAATAAATTGCCAAACAGCTAGTCTTACCAACAGGCTAAACTTCAACTTTACAAGAATTGCCATAGCCTGAACACATTATACTGAAAGAATAGGGAAAAAATAATAACTGCAAGGCCCGAGGAAGAAAAGTAACTGGCAGGATCACATTCTGTGTGACCCTTCTCAAAAGTTGCTGTAATCTGCTTTTTCCACAACTGAAGTTAGCTTGTTGTTTCTGTTACACATGCAGTTCTTTACACAATCCAAAGCACTGTGTGCTCCAAATTTCTGTGAGCCATGACTGATGAAAGGGGACTATGTAATCCTCCATGTTAATCTCACTTATAACTGAGAAACTATCATATGTATACAACGTCTAAGTCACTCTGTGTAGGTGTACTCAACCTCTTGTCTTAATTTAGTTTATTAAGGAAAGTAAATTGCATTAAATAGTCCCCCTAATTCTTACAGTGGATTAGCATGGTAATTAAACTAATAATATTTGATAACGTCAGTGCTATGAAAGTCAAGTAACTTGTTTAATAGTGATAGTTTAATAGTGGGACCGGTGTTGTTTAATGTCTTTGTTGGCGATGTGGATGTTGGAACTGGGTACACCTTCAGCAACTTTGTCAATGACATGAAGCTGTGTGGAGCAGTCGACATGCTGGAGGGGAGGGGTGCTATCCAGAGCGACCCAGAGAGACTGGAGAGGTGGGCCTGTGCAAACCCCGTGAAGTTCAAAAAGGCCAAGTGCAAGGTCCTGCATGTGGGCCAGGGCAAACCCAAGCACAAATACAGGCTGGGTGGAGAATGGATTAAGAGCAGCCCTGAGGAGAAGGACTTGGAGGTATTGGTTGATGAGTAACTCAACATGAGCCAGCAATGTGCAGTCGCAGCCCAGAAAGCCAACCGCACCCTGGGCTGCATCAAAAGAAGTGTGGCCAGCAGGGTGAGGGAGGTGATTCTGCCCCTCTACTCTGCTTTCATGAGACCACACCTGGAATATTGCATCCAGCTCTGGAGTCCTCAACATAAGAAGGACACGGACCTGTTGGACTGAGTCCAGAGGAGGGCCACAAATAAGATCAGAGGGCTGGAGCACCTCTCCTATAAAGACAGGCTGAAAGAGTTGGGGTTGTACAGCCTGGAGAAGAGAAGGCTCTGGGCAGAACTTATAGCAGCCTTCCAGTATCTGAAGGGCACCTTTCTTGTAAGAAAGCTGGGGAGGGACTTTTTACAAAAGCATGTAGTGATAGGACAAGGGGGAATGGCTTCAAACTGGAAGAGGGTAGATTTAGAATAGATATTAGGAAAAAAATTTTCACTATGAGCGTGGTGAGACACTGGAACAAATTGCCCAGGGAATTTGTGGATGTCCCATCCCTGGAAGTATTCAAGGGCAGGTTGGACAAGGCTTTGAGCAACCTGGTCTAGTAGAAGATGTCCCTTCCCATGGCAGGGGGATTGGAACTCGATGATCTTCAAGGTCCCTTCCAACCTAAACCATTCTATGATTCTCTGAAATTAGACAATTAAATGGCCTTGCTTTCTTCTGACATCCTTAGAACTAAAAAGAAATATGCTTTATGCATTTCAGAAATGAAAACAAATAAATGGTTTTACTAAAGTATTGCTTCTAGGCACTCAAATTGAGGAGCCTGACACTTCTGAGAAATCAGTCACTTCTCATTAGCTTTTATGTTATATACACATGTTATATGTTATTTAGATATGTAAAACCATGTCATCCAGCTTTCTATACATCATACTAGAAATAATAGTGATTACTGTAGATCACTGTGTGCAATGGCTTCTTCTCCAATACATTGGTTTCAGGCTTTTGGATCCTTTCCAGTTAACAGTTTCCAGTCTTACCTGCACCCATATGTGAATAATTACTGCAAAGTCAATAGAAGATCTGTTTGACCATTTTTCTCAGATCAAGGGTAGTAAAGATACCAAATAAATNAGAGATACCAAATAAATTCTCTACTGTGTAACTGGTTTGTATATAGACCTGTCATGTGCTGGCAATGACATCTGTTTGAAAATTTAGTTGTATTATATTGATGAAAGAAAAAAAAGAAAAAAAATACCCAGAAAATACTGTATTTAGATGAAATGTTAGTCTTGACTGTTATTGAATAAGATATTTGTATGATTAATATTTTTTAAATCCCTCAATATTTATATTAGTTCACAGTAAAATTAGTCCAGAATGCCTTTGATTTAAAAATAGCAATAAAAAAGTCAATTGAACTGTAAAGCAAGGTATAACAAAGGAAATTAAAACGAACTAGTAAAATGGTTATTTAACCATATACATTAAAAGAGAATAAGCAAAGAAGGCCTACGTACACTATGTGCTGAATTTGAGAATGCAAACTAAGTATTCCTTTACAATAAAGTGAAAACTGCCTCTTTTTTTTTAATAAGAATGGTGACATACAGTGTTTGGGAAATGTCAGCTCTGTTGACAAGAATGGGCCATGGAATGGGAAATTTAAAATGGAAAATCAGAATGGGGTGAACAGTGCACTGAGACTAAAACCCATGTATCTTATACAAAAGCAATACTGGGTAATGTTTTTGAAAAAATTTTGAATGAATGGACAGTTATCCCTGAGTACCTAATCTCCTCCATGATGATGAGAATTCAACTTTGTAGACAAGGAAATTATAGTAGCTCTAACCTATCCAAGCATTATATGAGAAATTAGTAGCCAAAATGGACAAGTGGATTAGTGCAAGACTGAGAGTAACAAAATAACTAACTAAACAGGAAATTACATGTTTGTGCATAAATTAGAAATATTCATTTATGGGGATACTAGTAAGTTTCTCAGGAATCAGTGCTGGAATTTATCTGGATTTCATATTTTCATCAATATACTGCATAAAGTAGGCAATTTCTGTAACACAGTCACTAAGAATTGTCAAAGTATAAGAGGATCAGAAAATCCAGAGTAGTAGAAAAGGGATAACATATAACAGCATTAAGTGCAATGAAATGCATTTTAAAAATACTACCAAAACTTAATGCTATGAACAAGGAATTTATCACTTAAAAAAAAATAGAGAAGCAGTGAGTCATCAATGTGACTGTAAGATGCACCAGGAAAGAGATTTTTAAGTAGAGAAATTTTACTGTAAATGTCCCAGAGTTTAGAGAGACAACCTTTTAAATACTGCATAAAGTTCTGGGAACCATATTGAAAAAAAAATATGTGAAACTAGACAAGGTCCTGAGAAAGACAACCATGATGATTAGAGGAAAAGGAGAAAATGTTTATGTATGAGAAAAAGTTAAGACAATGTCTGACTTTGTTGATAGATGCCAAGGAGAAAAAATACTTATCCAAGTAAATGACAATGATGGCTTTGAGACACATTATAGACTAACCATGTCTAAGCTTAGGATAGAAACTAGAAAACAGTTAAGACAGACATCAGAAGAAGGACTCAAGCTCCAGAATATCCCTCCAGTGGAATCTGTAATGACTGTAGATAACAAGTATTAAAATGAGAATTAGTAATTAAATGGTATTACTTACCTAATTGTGTGGTTTCTTTCTAGCGGGGGGCTAAACTAGACAAATTCAAACTTCCTGGGACTGCGGTTTACATGTTATGTTGTCTGTTTCTTTTTTAATAATGTAAGACAAAAACTGAATTCCTTCTAGAAGAATGGCATAATCTATATACAGCCTGTGAATGCCTGCTGGATTGTTTTCTATCCTGTTCTTTACACATTATTTAATATGCTTGTCCCTTCCAAGTATATTTTATCCTGACTTATTCAGAAGACTATGCCTTTTGCAGTTAATTTGCAGAATTAAGCTACCTATATAAGTAGCTCATATTACTCCTTATGGTGTTTTTCCTTCTGTCAATCAGCGCATTGCTCTAGTCACCAGCATTGTGAGGTTCTCTCTTCAAGCTTCTCCAGTCTTACCTAAGGAAAGTAATTTTTTCATCTGCATATCTCAGCCACTTTATATTCTATATCTTCCCTGAACCATTAATGAATATATAAACCCTATGACAGTATGGTACATCTCGCTGTTGACCTTTTGTCCTGCTCCGAAGTGACCATTTTATTCCTCCTCTTTCACTTAACATACTGAAATCAGAAGCAAGTCTTTCAGTTAATATAACAATCATTTCACCACTTCCTGTGGTCTCTGCTAATTGTAACCTCAGGCAGTACCTTACATCTCAACTTTTGAGTGCTTGGTTTGCTCAGTAACCCTATAATAAGCATCTGATTAAAGGCTCTTGAACCTTGATCTGAAAAATTTAAGGTGCTGTGAATCCAGCACAGGGTGCTGTGAATGCAGAAGAAAGACTGCAAGTGATGGAGACGTATACATATAGCTGTTAATTTGCCTATCATCTAACATTTCAACATTATTTACAGCATAGAAGCTTGGTGGTACTCAGAATGCTATATGGCACTTAGCTGGATTCTAGTAATTTCAAGCTTCATTTTCCAAACATGGGTTTTATTTCTGCATTGACATGTAAAAGGATGAAAAAATACTATGGAGACTCTTCACTAGGAGCAGTTCTAAAACATTCAAAGGAGGATGACAAAAAATGTGGAGATGGAAGGAACGACATCAGAAACAAGGCAAGCGCAGGAAATAACACACAGCTATTTGGTGTGAAATATATTAGACGATATATATTGCTTTAGGGTTGCAACATTAGTTTATTACATACAACACACTGCTTCAAACAACAGAAACATATTGGTTCTTTATGGGAAAATATATCTGCCACTGGACTCCTAAAAAGAATTGAAGAGTGCTCCTAGATTTCCTACCTGTACTGCAAACCCCTTTTGCTCCACACCCAACATCTACTTTCCCTCCATGTGCCTTCTGTCGCTCAGGGAGACAGTCAAATCCTCTGGGCCAAAAGGGATTTGTGTCAGCCTTTAATTAGGTCCCCAGTCTGGATAACCAAAGGATCATGATCCAGGGCTTATCGCAGCGTGTACGTGCCAGTTAGTCTAGACACAGCCACTGTACAGAATGGACAAATTCTCATTCTCTAACCAAAATACAGCACCTTCCTTCTTCAGCTACATCTCTGACTTCATTGACATTGAAGCAAGGTACTATGCAGTTAGGGATTAAAATATAACCAAAACCTGAAATACTCTGCCTAGTCACAATATACATAAAATATTTTCCAGTTTTATATTTAACATCATTTACTGAAAATTGTAAACCGTATATAAGTGCTTACTATGCACACATAATATTAAAAAATGCTGTAAACAGGTATCCAAAATAATTCTAATAACAGATTGAAATATGCTGAAACATATTACATACACCTTGGATTCCCATAATAAAACATATTTACAAAAAAAAAAAAAAAAAGAAAAAAAGACATGAACCACTTTCAAAGTACAAAGGTTAAAGAAGAACACACAACTAAAACTTGTGTATGTAGAACAATCTTAAAAGTAAATGGTGGTGCCTCAGAAGGGAACATGGCAGGGGCAGTCAGGAAGTCCGTTGACAGACAGTTTCCCTTCTCAGTGCCTGTGGAAACCCAGCGGTAGTAAATATGCACCTTTTCCACTATCCTCTGGGTAACAGAGGAAAACTTCATTTGGGGTCTGGATGATCTTATATACAGACTGAAAGATCTCTTTACTCACATAACTATTCTGAAGTTGGCCTTTAAAAACTGAAATAGCAATTTGATAAGGTTAATCTATATAAAATTAACATGACTACTATTTCCCACTTTTCATTGTATTACAGCATTTAAATAGTATTTCTTACTTTTCATTTCAAATTAAATATATCAGTTGATTTTGCTCTGGATAAAGCATTTCTACTGAAAGACAATTCTCAAGCCCTTTCTCAAATGTCATGAAATATAGGAATCTTATCTTAGAACTTGGGCACATATTTAAAATTTCAGTTCTCTGTTCTAACAAGCAGTAGTTGTTTCTTTACAAATAAGATGGTTGGTATATTACTGCATATTTCTGAACAGATAACATTTAAAGGAGAAACTGTTTTTTAACCGAGAAATCACTGTCTTAGAAGAACAGCTTTTCTTCCTATGGTAGTTCCCACAAAAATCTAAGTAATGAACTATATTTCAGCAATGATATACAATTATGATTTATATTTATCTAGGTCTGGGCTGTATTCACATTGGGAGTTTTATTGGGTGTGGCATTCAGCAGTTTATTTTGTGATTGTTGTTTTCTGAAGATGTTTTCACTAATCTAATGTTATAGAAATTCCAAGATCTCTGTTACAAGTCTTTCTCATCTTTGCTTTTTCCACTGTCCATTGTACAAAAGCAAACTACTTCTTCCTCTTCCTCTTCTTCCTCTTCTTCTTCTCCTTCTTCTTCTTCTTCTTCTTCTTCTTCTTCTTCTTCTTCTTCTTCTTCTTCTCCTTCTCCTTCTGTAGGAAAGGCATTTTCATTTTCCATATTTTCAGAGGCATTATGTTCAACGTTATTTAAAGAAGTGTCACACTTCAGAAATGTTTCAGAATGACAGGTTTTTGCTGGATCTGCCAACATGGGAGAAAATTTTTCTCCAAAAATATGAATTAGGCTTATTCTTAGCATTTGGCATATTTTTGGCTTTCTGTTGGGTAGCGCACTATTTGTGCCTATCACAAGATCACTGGGTATGTTTTTGGATACATTATTTTGACAATTGCTGACTTCCAAGGGTTTTACATTCATATCCTCTAAAACCTGTAACTTCCCTAAACTGCTTCTGTCTTTCAGAGTTGAAGATGCAAGTATCCCAAAGTTACTAATAAAATCTAAGGTGTTATTAGCATAAAACCTATTAAAAATATTATTGGCAATCTTATTGATAGAGTTATTCTTCAGAGTCACATTATTATTGTTGTTTGTTATTAAATCTTCGCCTGACCATTGTAAATGTTCACTCTTTTTGGCCAACAAACGTAGACCCAGCTGGTTCTCAATATCAGATGCCTTTTGGTAGGCATATCCTCTCTGTTCCTCATTAATTGGTGTTACTGTCACCATCAGTATTGGACAGTGTTGGCCACATATAGCATGGAGTTTATCCAGAGAATCTTCTTCCCGAAGAGCACTTCTGTTGGCATTACTAACATCAGTTGGCTGAGACTGTATGGGTTCATCATTTAAAGGCTGTTCCAATGGATGCACTTTGTTATCAGGCAATCTAAATTCTACAGATGTAAAGGCTGGAAAATTGGTATCAGCCTGCGTGGAAGGATGTGCAGAAGTAGAACCTACCATGACTGATGGTTTGATCTTTTCTTTCTTTGCTGCAGGAAGGGAAGTGATCTTACCACTGCGGCTAGGTTTGCTTTTTGTGCTTAAGTCATCCTGAAAGGGGTCTGAATCACTACTATGAGGTATATTGAAGTAGTTGCAAAAATTTTCAGAGGGTTTAGCCATGTCTTCAAGTTCTGAAGAAGAGATTTCATCAAGGACTGGGTACTGATTCAGATTGCCAAAGTGAGAGTATGGAACATCATCACTGTTAGTATCAAGGACTGTGTCTGTTGACGTTGTATCCAAATTACCATACATTCCAATCCGTTCAGGTGGTGATCTTCTTATCAAATGATTTTCTTTGAGAAGCCATTTGCCTTTATCTATTAATATTCCTTCATCTTCATTAGCTCGTATGCTAGGTTGACAATGTTGCTTTGGAGAGTCCTCTGAACGGTCATTAGTAAAACTTGTCTCTTCTCTGTTAAGGGTAGGTTGTGGTGTTGGTAAAGAAGTATTTTCTCTTCTTGATATAGCTTCATCTTTGTTTACATTTACTGGAAATTTTTGTGACAGTAACAAAGAATGTGACAATTTCTCTGCAGAACAAGACCTAGGTTCTTGAGAAAAATAAATGTTTTTCTCCACTTCTGCAGAGTGGAATTCTTCAGTATCCTTTTGAAACACTTTTGACATATAAGGAAATCCTTTGTGAAAGTCAGGCTTAAATGAAGCTTCTGTCTTGCCATAAAGTCTCTCAATAGTTCTTTTTACATAGCCAGTATTATAATGTTTTTCAAGTACCGCTTCCTCCCCACTTTCATTGGTCAAATCACTGGATGCTCTACAGTTGTAATCGCTCTCCGCAGTATCTGGTCTGTAATCTGACCAGTCTGAAGTAGCAGGACTTTTTAAGCATTTTTTTAACTGAGAAGTGGCTGAACACATTTTATTCTCCAGTTCTTCTACTTGCAACTTCTGTTCTCCTTCACTCATATCACATTCTGTAATTTGCTTTGATTCATAACAAAATGATAATGGAGAGACTGTAGATAACCTCTCAGAGGTTTCCTCACAAGTTTCTCCTTCTTCCTTGTCTTTCTGTGCAGAATAATCCTCATTATTATATTCTACACAGGTTTCAGCAGCTACTTTAAGTTGGTTATTTGGGTTTTTGTCATTACCTGCTGACTTTGGATCAACCTTTTCATCCTCACTTTTATCAGTAGTAACACGTATAATATCTTTTTCACCTTCTAACTCTGAAGTATCCTGGTCTAAAATACCATTTTTATCATTAGAAGTTACACTATGAACTGTCGAGTTAGGTTCTACTGAAGTTTCTGACTCTTCATTAGTGAATGAAGTATCACTGGTTTTATCTTGAGGTTTTTTATATAGGCTGTCAGGCATTTCTTCATTTCTTTCAGATGGCTCTATACCTGATGCAAGGCTACAGGAATTTGAATTAGTATTGACATATTGACAATCTAGCTGTGTTTTGGGAGCATTCAAGTCTAAAGTCTCTCTTGCTCTATAAAGATCTTTCTGCATATCAAAACAGCTTTTTAATTCACCAGTCAATTTTAGAGCTTCTTCAGAATTTACACTGTCCTTTGGAATACAAGGCTCAATTGACTTTTCATTTTCATGCAAATGTATACCATTATGAATTTCAGCTATGGGCATATTCTCATGGTAACACGTGGAGTCCTGCTTTTTCAGTTCCTTCTCAATGTGCAGTAAGTTATTCTCTGTTGATTGTTGAAAATGTGAGAAGGCAGCTTTCAGTTCATCAACTTTTTCTATGACTGTAGTCTGTTTCAGAAATTGTAACTGTGTAAATATTTCAGAACAGCTGCAGGTATTTTTTTGCATATCATCTTTGATCGTCCCAATCAAACTCTCTCTCAGATTCAGTACAAGTAGCCAAGCTAGGAGGACATTGGAGGAAGAACCAAAAGCTGAAGGAGAAAGGTCCGAAAGGCTGCAAGCTTTTCCTATGCATCCACTGTGTTCTTTCTGGAGACCAAGCAAAGCTGATTGCAGTTCATGCAGCAACGTGCTAGACATGCAATTATTCTGAGCATCAGTTCCCATTTTCTCATTGACAATTGTGCAGTCGACTTGAACAGCAACTTCAGATTTTCTTTTATATAGGTTGCTATCTTCAATATTAACTTCTGACGTCTTTTTATCATTGTCATGTGTTTCATGAAACAAGTGTAGCTTACCATCATGATGAAATTCCGACGTTACGGAATATTTGGTTTCTTCTACTATAGTTGTATTAGCATGAATCAAAGAGTCAGTTTGTTTTTCACCTGAATCTTTGGCTGATTCTTTTAAAGTTCCCAATTCACCAATAGGCTTTAATGTTTTCTTGGTTAGATTATGTTCAACCAGATGGTTTTTGCCAGTCACATGTACTTTATTTGTGATAAATCTTGTTTCTTTATCTATAAAAGCATCAGTATTTTCTTTAGGAAAATTACAGACATTGCTATTCTCTACCTTCCCTTCTTTTTTATTTATAGGGGGTAAGACGGAATTTGGTAAGAAGTTTTTCAGCCAAGTTTGGACATAGTTTTCAATTGAATGCTCAACAACCTCCTCTTGAAAACCCTCCTGTTTTAGAGGCTCTAGTGTAATGGCTCTCTCTGACATATTTAACTTATTTGCACCTTTACTTAGATTTTTCTTCATTCTCTTTTGCTTTTTCTCTTTATTTGATGACAAATTTTCCAAAATATTATTTTCCTTTTCTTTTTCAAAATCAAGATTCTTTGGCACTTCTGACAATGGCTTTGAAATCATTGATAAGTTAGGTATCTCTTCAAAAGAACTGGCTGAGAGATGTGTGCCTTCTTTCCCAGTACTCAGTGTATCCTGACTGTGTTCAGATTCATTGTTTGAATCTACTGTCATTAGACCATCTTCACTCTTTGCAGATGAAACTAAACCATTTTTTTTGCCCGATTTCAATTTTACCTTGGCCAACTTGTTGTTATTACTTCTTGGTTTTTTATTAGATGATAATCCATTTTGTTCCACTGAATCCTGGTGATAGAACTCATCTTCAGGACACATGCTTTTGTCTGAATTGACAGACCCATCATTGTTTTTTACAAAAAAATCCGTTCCTTCTTTCTGAGGTATTTCAGAATAATTATCTATAGCCTGTGTTGTGGAATCCTGTGTGGTTTTGCTTGTGATATGCATTCCCTCACTTTTCATTATCCCTGAAATTTCTTTACCTTTTTGATTTTCATATGTGCCTTGCTCTAGAAAGTTAGACGATTTTCTCTTCTTCTTCTTTTTGGTGAGGGAAAATGCAGATTGGCTGTCATCAATGACGTCTGTTGGTATCACAGGTTCAGACCTGACACTGATTTGGTTCTCACTTTCAGTAACGGGAAAGAATCCATTTTTTTGATTTATTTTCTCAATGGGAGCTTTAGTATGTGGAGGTACCATCTTCATCTGGTTATGTCCAGGACAGGTTGAATGCACTGAATCTTGAGAAACGGGTAATAAATCAGCAGCTTTGCATTTCCTTTCTTCACCTTCTGACTGACATAATTCTGAATATCTAATGAAAGAACTCAGTGATCTTTTTATTTGCTTAATGTCACATGACTCATGGATGTGGTCTGCTGAACCTGGCCTAGCTGCCTGGTAAATTTTTGATGATGGTATGAAACCACTGATGTTTGCTTTGCAGGTTGATACTAAACTATTATATGTACCTTGTTCCACAACTGATTTCTCTAATATATTTTGTACCAATTCATCCTCATCAGACACTTCTAATGTCTTCCTGTTTGTGGTTTCTATTAAATCATGACTTTTGTGGCTTACTTTAAAAAGCATTTCTTCTTTTACATTATCTGAGGAAAGCTGTAATAAATCATTGTCATTTATATCACTAAACTTTGGATTACTGACACTTGATTTTTTTCTTCTTGAATGAGCTACCATGCAATACTCGGACTTATTTTCTCCATTCTGTATTTCCTCACTGTAGGAAAACTGTCCTATTGTCTTCTCCTGAACCTCCTTCTCAGATACCAAGGTGACACTTTCAACTACTGCTTTTTTTTGTCTAACACGCCTTGGCCCAGGGGTGGGAGGCCTATAAAAGCGAGGCCTGGTATTATCCTCAGGTACATTGCTTACATCTAGATCTGCAGAATTGTTCTTCTTATAGGTATTACGACCAGCATTTTTTAAATCAGGCTCTGATTCTTTGTCTGACATTTCTGCATTGAACTGCTGTACTGAGTCTCCCTCTTCTTTATTGTAGCTCTCCAAAAATGGAGCATCTTTTGGTTTTATATGTTCTGATACATTTACATCTGATAAGCAGTCGTCTGCGCACGTTGCAGAATTGCAAATGGTGGTATTTTTGTCATCAGAAAGGCCAGCACGACTTACAGTGGTTGTCCATTTAATGGTTTCTTCCTCTTTAATTTTGAATCGAACTTTCATTTCCACTGTGATACTGCCATCTTGATTAAGATGAACAGATTTCTCAATGTCATCTTCATACTGTGCCACAGATAAGTCTTCACCAGTAACTATCTGATTTCCTCCTATGCCATTATGACCCTCAGGAACATAGGAAGAATCCGAGTTGTTATCATTGGAGTTGTTATCATTGCTGGACTCTTTATCAGAAGAAACTGAGAATATCTGAGATCTTGAGCTAGAGCCCATTTCAGCTCTCACTACCAATAATTACATTGCAAGAACCCAAATTCAGTAGGTGGAAAGTAGAGCAGACAATTATCATGTGTAAGGATGCAGATGGTCAGACAGCAGACAGGCAGCAAAGGAAGAGAAAAGAAAAAAGGAGAAAAATTAGTACAAAGGAAACTAATTTAGTTTGTTTGTTTTAACGCTGTTAGAAAGTAAAGAGAAAAAACATGGGTAATATTGTTATTCATTTTAAGAGGTTGTTAGAGACGGAAATATAACCAATTTTTAAGAAAGACTCAAGCATTTAACTACTTTTCCACTTTATATTATTTTGCAATAGGTTCTTTCTAACGGCAGAGCTATAGACGAAGCTCCAAAGCCTAAAAAAGTACTAAATGTTCTCATTTTATACTTAGTTGGGAGCTGAGGTTGTCTTGAAGCTTTCAAGAGATTCACAGGCTCTCACTTGTCTGGACTTGAAGCTACCAAATTCGCATCTTCTTCATGCCTTAGTGGTCATTAATATAACATTAGAGCACAAGTCTTACGAGGAGCGGCTGAGGGAACTGGGGTTGTTTAGTCTGGAGAAAAGGAGGCTCAGGGAAGACCTTATCACTCTCTACAGCTACCTGAAAGGAGGTTGTAGAGAGGTGGGGGTCGATCTGTTCTCACTGTTAACAAGCGATAGGACAAGAGGAAATGGCCTCAAGTTACACCGGGGGAGGTTTAGATTGGATTATAGGAAAAAAATTTTCGCTGAAAGCATTATCAAACATTGGATCAGTCTGCCCAGGGAAGTGGTGGAATTGCCATCCCTGGAGGTATTTAAAAGACGGGTAGATGTGGTGCTCAGGGACATGTTTTAGTGGTGGTTTTGGCAGTGTTAGATTGATGGTTGGACCCAATGATCTTAAAGGTCCCTTCTGACCTAGAGGATTCTATGATTTTCTATTAGTCTTTACAGTTAGTGCTAAAATGTGTCAGTCAAGGTGAACATATATCTCCCTGGGCTTAATCCAACAATCTGCAGCATATGAGTAATTAGTGTGAGTAGTGTCACTGACACACATGAATAAAGGGTACAGATCCAGTCCCCTGGACTGACCTTCTATAGAGAAGTAAAAATTGAAGCACTTGAACTTCTTATAAAATCTGAATTTAAATCACAACACTCTGAGATACATGTTAATTTACAGTACTGTAGACGATGGTGAAAAAGTCAGTAAAGACGATGAGAATACCTCCAGACTTCAATGAATTTTGAGTACCGCCCAACATGTGTTTGTGTACACATTAAATATTCCCAAAATATGTTTTGATTACTCTGTAGTAACTTGAGGGTTAAAAAAATTATACTTCATCTCTCTCTAGTAGTTGTCACTGAAGAGGTGAGAGATAGAACACGAGATAAAAATAAAGTTTTGCTGTCTCCCAAGAAGTTCTGCATGTGCAAGCGAAACAGTGTATGTACACCCACACAAAGAAATCCTCAGCTGTTACTGATACCTAAATATATAGGAGCCACCATTGAATAGAAAGGTTTCACTTGCAGAAAGGTATTTAACACATGATACTAACTCATCTACACTGCTTGAATTTAAGTTGTTTTTTTTCTGCTCAAGTGAGTCACAAATGGTCTCATGTCAAGACTTTCACAGTTAACATATTACTACTATAGATAGGTGTCTCTAATTTCAAGGCAGAGAGCCTTGCAAGTTTCCCATGCACATGCTTTCCCATGAACTGAATCAGAAATAGAAGTTTGTACTAACGTCTCTAACACAGACCTTACCTTGCATTTCCCAAAGTAAAAATTTCACCTTTTCTACCTTCATGAAATGTAACTGGAATGAAGTGCCTGAAATTTTATTTTTCACACTCTCACATCATCAATAGTGTCTCCTACACAGGGTACTTTTGAATTTCTCAGGTTAAAGACAAAAAGAGGTTGTTTTTTTCTCTCTTTTTCTGTAGTTGCTGTTAACCAAAGATTAGAAGAGGGAGCTTATCAGATTCTTATCTAGTCACATTTTCTACCATTGCAAGGCTCATTCTCTGGCTCAAAGCAAAATTTGGATAGGATTTTTTGTTTCTGCAGAACTTTCATTCTCAAAATATTCGTGTTCATTCTCTCATGAGCATCAGTTATGCTCTACAAACGGCTCTCAAGCTGTGCAAGTCAAAGAACATGAAGGCTGAGAAAAACTAAAATGAATAGTTTAGTGGGGGCATAATAAGCTGCGAGGGATGTGGAAGAAACTCCTTCAAGTAAATGCAAGCTGAGTGTCTTATCTATCAGTGTGCTCCATGACACAGTCAAGATTACCATGGAAAGTCTCAGTACACAAACAATTACAATGTTTCCTGGGCTGTCCAGGACAGCATGCAACTATATCAAGAGTACAAGGAACCTCTGGACTAAACAAGTTTCCCCCTAGACAGTACCTCTACCCTACAGGATGTTCTAATGCCAAGGATTCCCACACGACCTAAAGCTCTGCTACTACAGCATTTTGTTCCCCTCAACCTGAAGCTGTTCAGCTAACCTGGCTTCTCGCCAGCAGCTCCTCGTCTTCTTGATCACCCACTGACCACCCCGCACTCTTGCTGACCTTGTCAGTGGCACAACCACGTGAGCAGTCAAAGGGAAAGTACATATTTGCGTATCTTTTCCCAAACATACCCAAAAAACATGTATCACAGCCATGAGGAGATAGGAAAGGATGACACTCCATTTAGACAAAAGCAGTTTCAAAAACATGATGAGCTTGTGAGTCGATGGGTGCTATAATGTTTTTCCTGCTTATGTGGAGCATAGACACTTGTCATGTGTCATGACAATGACAATTGAAACTTCCACTTGCTAAGGTAAGTTCTGAAACCTGCACAAAAGTTTTGCTGAAGAAATTCAGTGAGTTAAGAGCCTGAATTAACCCGTGGGTTTTCTTTTAACACTGCTGTTATTAACTGTGACACAAAAACATTAATAACAATGACAACCTAGTGCATTAAAATAAAATATACTTATAGACTTGCATCCATGTTCTAAATAAGTCCATTTGAAAGAAAATATGCATACTAGCATTTTAGCAGAAACTTACATTTTAAAAAGAACATTAACACTTTGATCTTACTTATAAAGGATAAATATAGATTCTTATATATATTATATATATAAATATATATTCTTATACAGGATAAAGGAGTCAGAGCAGATATAAACAGTCTCAACTGGCCTTTTTAAATATCCTTGATCCTAGTAAGATTGTCAGGGTTTATGTCTTATGTTGAGAGAGATAAACCAATTAATAAAATAAAAATTAATTCAAAGAACTTACTATTTTCACTTTCTGACTTGGCATTTGCTTTTGGGTACACACGATTTGCAATTCCAAGCAATTTAGCAGGCTGTGAATACCCAAGAGAATTATAATTGCTTGGTTTAAAAGGCTCTCTCCCCGCTGCGACTACAGGTCCAGAGCACAATATCAGGGCCTGAAGACTAGGAACCTGGAAAAAAAAAATAACATTAAATTCTCTGCCTTAGTAACCACAAAAATAATGTAAGAGATTTATCCCTTTCATGCTTTAGTATCTTCACTTCTTAGTCTCTACATTAGTTTGCAGCATGCTATTAAATATGTATCACAGCATGGAATTAATATTTCAGTTCCTACAAGGCAATTCCTATCTCTGTGAGGGTATGTCTTGTTATAGATATATATTAGAAAAAGACTTCAAGAAGCAACACCTGGATCCAGATCAAATTTCTCTTATAATTTAAGCGTTTGCATATGTAATTTTGTTTCATTGTTGCACAGTGACTGTTCATAGCCATGAAATAAGAATGTGCATTGGGAGGTAAGTATGCATACGAACACGTGTTTGGAGGAAGAAAGGAGAAATTCAGAATACACCACAAGTACTTGGCCTGTGCTGCCTCAGAGGAATAGGACAGAATCACGGAACAATATATGTTGGAAAAGACCTCTGGAGGTCAGGTAGTCTAACCCTCTGCTCAAAGCAGGTCTGACTGGATCAAGGTGCTCAGAGCCTTGTCTAACAGTTTTGAATTTATGTTCAAAAATATGTTGCAAGATAAGGCTTACAAACTGCACTTCACTGACTTATAAGTGCTATGGACAGTTTCCCAACCTAATACAGAATTTCATCAAATGGAGGGTAAACACAAGATTTCCCTTGAACTCTTGAACCTCTGCATGGAATTGTTTTTCTAGATACCTGTTAAGTATAATCACAAGTCCTTTTTTCTGTGGTTAAACAACACATAGAGTGGTTAAACAACACTAAGAGAGGTAAAATTATATGAAACAGGATGTGAGATGAAAATCAGGATTATTAGTGCTGCATCAACTGGGTTTAGAGGTACAGAATCTGATCCATGGTTTGAAAACTATAACAAACAATTAGTTCCATAGTCATCAGTCATAGTCCCAAGTCATTAATGGCAAAACACTCTGCATTTGTGTAATGATAAATTATGTTTTGCTATTAGATGCTACTTATTATATTTTCAAAACATTAAAAATCACAGATAAACAGCATTAAGACTAAGGGAAGTTTCTGTGTAAATGGGTAAATATATAGAATTCAGAGCATGCCTGAAAGAGGCCTGAATAAGAAAAAGTGTTTTTTCATGATGACTTAAGATAAAATGTCCTCACTTGCTTCTCTCCGATCGCAAGATTCCAGTATATCTTCTCCAAGCTAGTAGCCTTTCTGAACGGGAAAAGGCATAGAAAGGCAACAGCTGAAATTCAGCACTTCAGATCTTACACCAGGACAGTGTTCTAAGCTTATAATTGATAAAATCCCCTTTTCAATTCAAAATAATCTAGAAGAAATCATAGAAGACTTTTCAGTACTCATCTTTATTCTCACCTTTCTGCCATCAGTGGTATATAGTTTCACGACTGGATATTGCATTAACTCACTCATATAATCCAGAAAGGCCTCAAAGGTTTGTGTATTTTTCTTTCCCAGAACTATGGTGCGTCTGAGTCTTACATCTCCGTTCTTGAAAACAAGCATCTTTTTGGGAGTTGTTATTTTGCTTTCTCGATGGCCAAGTCCATCTTCATTCTCCCTTGCTAATTGCACAGCTCGACGGCGAGCGCTGACAGGTCTGCTGATCTGCCAGGGCAGCGGCTTTCTGCTAGCCCGTTCCAGGTTGATGGGCTTCATTTTCCTCTGATGGGAGCAAATATAAGATTTTCCATCTTCAAGATCCTCCAGATTGGTGATGCTGTGTCTCCCTTTTGGTGTACTAATATTCCTTACTCCAAAAGGTAATGGGACCCGTTTGGACAAACTATCCAGCAAGGCATCAAATGTTTTATAAGACCGGTTATTAATGACCATTTTGATCCCATTAAACTGAGGATCCCCACTTTTATAGAAACAGATCCGTTTTGCCACAACAGGTTCAGTAACATTGAAGTGGCGCGTGGATAAACTCTGTTCACTCTCGGAGGAGTTTGGCTGATTCACAGAGTAACTAGTTGAAGGTGTTTCACTCATTTTGACAGCAATCTGGAAAAAAGAGGAGATGGATGTAAAATTAAATTAAATGTAAATTAAATTCTTTGACAATGTCACCTTGATGTAGCCACCATATTGACTAAGGGAGCAATCTCTTCTGGCTACTACATATTTTTCTTAATGGAGCTATGGAAAACAATATTTTGACATATTTTACTACTACATACTTCAGTTCTGAAACTGATAAGAAAATGTTACTGTGTTTCAAGACAGTCAAGATTCAAATAAAGACAGATTTTACAAGATTTTATCTTACTGTGTTCTTACAGCTTTTCCAAAAATGCACTGTTTTCCGCTTGGGTGTTTTGCCTTCACTGAGATTAGGAACTTTTAAAAAGTTCATTATTTTGAACAATGATCAAAGCACAGGAAGAAATGTCTCATTTTAATACATTATTCATGCTGTAAATTGTACTCATTCTAAGTGCTAAAACTGAAAAATAACCAAACAGGTCTGCACTAGAATGACGTACACAAAGATTGATTTAGGCAATTACAATTCCATTTAGAATAAAAAAATATTAAAAATAATAATAATTGAAAAAACTGTACCTATTTAATTAAGGAATATGCAGGAAGAAATTTTCAAGCTTGGCTGCAGCAACTGATACAACCCAGTCCATGATAGCTAGAGAAATGGCTTCCTTTCTGCGGTAGGGAGGAGCTCCACTTCTACTGAAATCACTGAGATCTATAGTTGCTCCTCTTTTTTGACATATCTATTCATTAGCTGCCTAATTGTCATTACACTTCTAAACTGAGAGGTTGACAGGTGAGTTAAGACTAGGGACACAATTTGAACCAGCCATTTTATGCCTCATGCGTCATTCTGTTTATATTGATGTTCCCAGAGGAAATCCATAAGGGCATTTTTATTGCTAGCTACAACACAAACTTTCCTACTCTCTTTGCAGAGCAAGTGCTCTACTCCAATGAAAGCAGCAATGACACTAATAAAGTTCTTCAGTGAACTGAATGTCATGTTACCCCACTTAACTGGCCAAGAAGACTTGAGCTCACTAACAGAGTCCAGTCCAGGATCTCTGGGGAAGGGGAGAAAACTTAAGTCATCATCAATAATGGCCAGAGACAGAAATGAACAGACATAGTTCCTCAGCTACTTTGTACTACAACTTCTCACCCTTTATGAAAATGGAGGGGAATTTCATCTAACTGTATGCTTATTCACTCTTACAAGAGATAAAATGGTTAGATTTTCTCATGAGACTACCGATAATAATCTCTTTTGAATTAGCCTCTCGGAAGTTGTTCTGGATATTTGTACTTGAGTAAAACATCCAGTTATGTAAGCATCAACATTTGGAAGAGAAATACAATGTATTTTACATAAAGGTAATTATTAGACTGAATCTTGACACTGTGGAAGTAACAAAATCCAAAACAAACAAAGAGAATACACATATAAAGAAAAAAGACAGTTTTCATTATAAACATGAAATAATTTGCATTCACAAAAGTAACTACAAAAAAGAAGTTTTCCATAGCAAAACATAAAATGAATGATAAAACAGATCGTTTTGGCAGAGAATTGATGCTTGCATAGGACACCACATACGAATACATTCTAGTATTAATTTTAATAGTGGAAATTACTTATGCATCTTTCAGATACCTTGTAATTGCATTTTACAAATAGCAAACATTTCAACAAATGAATAATCAACATATCAAAGTTACTAAATTTTATACAGACTCTAAGTGGAACACTTTGTTCTAAATATAGAAGAATACATCTAATGCCATATAGCTGGTAAGTATTGCATATAATTTCATCATACTCACCCACAGTCACATCCCATGTAAATAAAAGAGTAGTTAGCGTGTTTTCAGAGATTTATAAATTGTACATGTATTTGTCTGTGCCACATGAAATGAACATCCTTAGTCTTATTCCAAGTGCACTCAGCTAGAAAAAACATGATAATCCATTTGCTTAATCTCAGCTAATGTTAATCACCAGACCAGGTTCACCTCAGGTAGCTGTTGTTCAGAGCAGAGTGTGTAACATCTCATTCAGCAAGTCCTCTTATATTATTTTTAAACCCTATTTACCTTTTAAATATTTCATTTATATAATTTTCTGTTTACTTAGATTGCTCAAGAGACTCGCAGAACCACATAAAATAAAAATGTGGGTGGGGAACATAGGTCATCTAATCTATTTTCTTATCAGTGTAAGGTTATCCTCCAAACTAAATTCTTTAGTGATATAAATTTTAAATATGTTAACATGGATCTTCCACCACTCACCTTCTGACACTATTTATTAACTATCTCATGGCATTAATTCTTGTTTTTGTGCAATCATTTGGTCAAGATGATCCTCTCTGTGCTAAAGATTCTCCCATATTTTCTTTATTCAGTTATCACAATGAAAATAGTTCCACAGTTTCTTTCACAACGCTCAATAAAACATGACAGTCTGAAAGAGTTTTGCCATCTCTGAGGCATTCTTCATTTCAACACATTGGAAAAAAGGCAGTGCAACAATTACAAATGTGTATGAATATAGAGACAGGACGATTACGTCTAACTGTTTAATTATACCACAGAATGTGGGGTTTTTTTCTTTTTCCAGTGGAAATACTATGTCCCCGGATGGTAACTGTTCCATCTAATTGCTACCAGATGTATAATCTGATTTGGAGCTTCTTTGCTTAATCAGGATTACAGCAAGCTCTCAAAACTAGCTGTGTAGAACAGTAACAAAAACACTGCTCAGTAGACGCTACCACTGCATGCCATAAGTTTTTAACTATTTTCCTGAGTAGAGAATTCAATGCTTACAGAAGTTTTAAAATACTGCTTCAGTTCCACTTTCATAGGGTGGACATGAAACTGTATTAAACATTAAATTATAATCTTGCACAGATATTTTACTATACACGTTGCTTTCTTAAATATTACATTAATATAATTATTTAGGTCCTTAATCTATTTTAGCTATTGTACTGCTTATATCCCAGTCAGTATTCTGTGGTTTACACTTGTTCAGAAGATGAACAAATGCAAATTCTGTGTTATTCTGATGTCTTATAACTTAACCACTTATACATGAATTTTATAGAGTTGGTTTTCTTTTAAGTGCAGAATTTAAAATATCGTTGCTACCCTCATTAGCCTGCCAGTGTGCGCAAAGCCACTCTCGATAACCAGCTGATGCATCAGTAGCTTCTGTGTACCACTAGAATTTGGGACCCAAGGGAGAATACTTCTGGGACCTGCTGAAGATGATAAACAAGTGTCACCATTTGACAGTGTGAATGCCCCTTAATTCTCTGAAGATTTCAAAAGGCTTACAAAGCTCTTGTTCAGACATGTAACTTAAAAGTTCCACTGCATTCCTTCTTGTACTACAAACACTCCATATATTCTGAAAAGATAGAAGAAATCACCAACTTTATAGTTGGCGATCCACGTCATCATATCATATCATATCATATCATATAGTTGGTTATAGTCATCAATAAGAATGATGTTTAATTCAGACTTAAAGCTAACAAGGCACAAAAAATTATCACAATCCTATGGCAATCAATATCAACACAGAAACACTTTTCATCCATTTGCTTGGGCAGCTTGACTGCCATCCATGAAGCTACTAAAATGATGTGATAAGAATTTAGCCTTAATATTTGGAAAACAGTTGTTTTTATATAAACCATTTGCAAAGAAAAATTGGGGAATACAAAATCAGCCCAGAAAATTTAAGAAGGCAAAATTAGGCCACATGAGAAAAATGTATCAGTGATTAAAATTGTAATCGCAAGCAGGATTACAATTTTCTAGGTTGCTGTCATTCTCACCTTTAAATTACATGCCTGGTTATCTCCAGAACATTTTCAGTTCTCAGTTCTGATACTAAACGTTACATTTAACCTATACTCGATATCCCTCTTGGTCCTATTTTTTTGTAAGGGTTATTGACTGGTCAGTAACTGGAATTATGACCATATCACTGCGAGGCAGTCACTAACCACTTATTGTTTCTCTTTGAAAAGAAGAGAAAAGCTCACATTTGGCTCTTTGTGAAAGCAGTGACAGACGAGTACATAGGAGCTACTCTAGTGACCACAGGCATCAGTAGCAGTTTCCTTCTCAATTCCAAAGGCTGTCCTCTAGGAAGACAGCCAGTTGAAGGTCTAGTGGCTGCAGTTAGCCTGCAATACTATTCTACACAGGAAAAGGGAAGCACCCTAAGCAAATACTTGGCCTGCAGTCCCTGGGCTGATTCAAAGCTCAAGTGGAAGTTTTCAAAATCAACAGAAAGTTTCTAACCCACTCCAAAATTATTTATATCAGCCCAGAAAAGCACAGCATTAAAATAATTGTAAAAAGTATTTTTATCATTACTTTTTCTGGTTTTGATTTATTACCCCTCCTTTTCTATGGACTTCACTTTAGTAACTGAACTGATTGAATGCTACAAGTACCTAAATATAATTCAACACTTTCCACCTCATTCTATAAGTTTTCAGTGTTTCTCAAGATCAGCATCATATCCAGGAAACTGATGCCCAAGAAAGAAAAAAAAATATGTTAGCAATTACATTATCGCGTTTGCTGATATATTCTTTTTTCCTTACCAGATAACCAACATCCCAGGTTGAGAACCATAAGCAGACTTTTCTGCAGCGTTATCCTGAGTGAGAGCAGGGTCAGAACCATGTGCGATGTGGCCCTCCCTACCTGGCAGTCCTGTGGCCCTTGAATGACACCCTTTGTTTAAGTTGGAGCCATATGGAATAGCAGTTAACACGAGTATTTTTATCATTTAAGTGTGAGTCACTTCTTTAAAATGGGCAGTTGCTACACCAGTTAAACTATTACTGTTGACCTCATGCCCCAGGAAAATGCTGATAATGTGCCTTTCCAAGTCCCTTCAACCTCTTATACCTCTGCTTTTTTTTTTTTTAATTGGACTGCTCAGTAAGGTATGGAACTAGGAAACTGTTATCAAGCTGAAAAGGAAATTATCACATTAGAAGCAGGGGCCTGGGTCAAGTTCCCTTCAGTGTGCCCAGCCTGTTTACATCCTTTCCAGTAAAGCCTTCCAAAAAATGTGCCACTATTAATATGTTACTACTGATAAGATTTTGAGCCACTGCATTGCAACAGCATTTTAGTGTTTGATATACATGAACTTCTTATCAAGTTAATCCCCACAGACTTTTATTCATTAAATTCTCCAACATAGATTTGATAACCAACAGCTGGGGATGCAGAACGTGAAAAAAAGAAAAAGTATGCCTCTGGGGAGGGAAACAAAACAAATCAAAACCAGAGCCCTGCTTTTAAGAGAGCCCTGCCTGGATGGTAAGATGGGCTGCCATTTGTAGTCTGAAAATTCCTGCTTGAGCTGGTTTGGGTTTTGACCACCACTTAATTTAACTCAAATCTGAATGCCTGTTTGTGTTCAGAAGATATCTTCCTATGGGAAATTTCTATCCCGGCAGAAGTACAAATTGCCCCATCATCTTCAAGTGGGTTAGAATTTCGTTCAGGAGTGTACAGCTTGTCTCAGAGTTAAATGCATAATGATTCTCAGCTTAGTTTTCCTTGTTTTCTTGCCTCAGGTATATTTAACCATCTACACTTATCCTCTGTTCTGTAAGACATATTAGCTGAAGGGGAAGGATCAGCCATATTTTCATTTTTTCTGAGTATGGGCATCTGAAAAAAGAGCTATCCTAGAATATATTTTTCTTTGTTTGTATTGCATCTAAATATTACTGCAGTGATATGTGAATGCTTACAGAGCGTCTCCAATTCTTTAAACTGGAAAAAGAGTGACTAGAAATTTTTCCCCTATCCCTAGTTTTCTTCTCCTACATTTCAAAAACTTCTTTTCTCCCTTGAATATTTGCCTTCATGACCCTGCCAGCCCTTTCACTAAATGAATAATGCAGCCACCCGTACTGACTTTAGCACACAATGATTTACAAAAAACAGTTATGTAACAACTAACTGCAGGTCTAATTGGTGCTGTGAGCTTATTAAAGATTGACTTCTTCCTATACTGGTTAGAATACTTCTATGTGGACCTTAATGTTTTACTTAAAATTTCACTCACTAAGACAGTTGGAGTTTTCATACATTCTTTTTTATACTCTTTTAATTTCCTTGTATTTCTTACCAATCTGTTAATTTATAACCATAATTCTTTGTGTCTCCCAAAGAGTATGGTCAGAGAAAAGGATTAAGCAGGCAGCACATGAGTTCCTTGGCCAAGCTGTTATCAGCTTACCTTGAATTTTAATCCCATGTGCCTCAGTTTGTGCAGCTGAAATTCTGTGCAATCACCTTGCCAACTTTTCTATTTCATAGAGACATAAGCTAAAGAAACCTCATGAAGATCCAGCAGCATTAGTGACTATGAGGGACAGATCTTTTGGTTCCTCCTGAAGGACATAATAAAATCTGGTCTGGTATGATTTCTTTTATGGAGTTCAGAGGCTGTTTTTAGAGACAGCGAGTTCATAAATTGAGGCCAAGAAGGGAAATAGACAAGACTTAGACATGTTATACAGTTTTGCCTCCTACAAACACTTTAAAATCTTTGATCAAAATTTACATCTTCAAACACTTGCTCTGATCTGCTGCCTATTCCTGTAGGTGCCCAAGCTCCTGAGGCTCCTAAATTGCTAACAGTACAGCTTTGCTGCTGGGCACGTGTACAGCCATCCCACCTCTGACAACACTAAGCCGCTTAATGTCTTAATGCACAGCTCGTCACCACTCCGCCCATCCTGCCTGCAGAAACCTGACTGTCCTCTCTTACAGCCCAGGCAGCACGCTGTTGCTGTCCTCCATTCCTCCGCCCAGTAGTTAAAGAGCTATCTCACAGCTCTGGAAGTCCAGTTCATTGGCTGCTTGGTGCTCCTCCTCCTATCGAGGTTTTGTGTAAGAAACAACTGATCTGCATACAGCATCTAATTCCACAACAGACTTCACAGCTACGAATGGCCCGGTAGCAAGACACACCTAATTTTAAGCCTGGGTTTAGATACCCACTTCTTTGACAGACATGAAAATAGCATCAAATGTGGACCCTGATCTAAAGGCCCTGCATCTGCCCAGGATTCAGGAGCCAAGACGTCTGACTCAAACCTGAGGATGCCCAGAGGAAACAAGCCAACCGCCTCCAGTGTTCTATCACTGTGCCTCCGTCCCCAGTACAAGTCTGGCTTACCCAGTTGTGTTAACTGTAGGGGCAAGCAAGAAGCTCTGAGAAAATACAGGTACTGATGAATTATATTTGACTGTCATACTTGCAGTACTAGATGTAAAAAATTGAGCTGAACGTGTGTTCCTAAAACCGACCCAGGATTCCCGCAATGAGTTTTAAACATTAAGACAGTCGCTGCTTCTGTTACTGTAGCCCTCCAGGATACTCGGTTTTCCCCCTTCTGCATTTATTCTCCCTTATACTTATATATAAATGTTCTAAGTATATATTTCTTACATGCGTGTTTATATCTACCTAAGTATATATAGATACACAAAGACATATATACACGTACACAACACATAAACTCTACTCAGATATCTTCAGTTACTTTTGTATCCTTTGCATTAAATTGTGATTTTCCGGTGTCTTCATTGTATATTCCCAGGCCCGTTGTTTCCCTTTCATTTTCTTTTTATTTGGAAGGACATTTCTCTAAACTCCCCCATATGCAGGGCCAGTATTTTACCAAAGGAGTGGCTTTATACATTGTCGTGATTTCAGTTGGGATGGAGGTAATTATTATTTTTTTAGCAGCTGGTATAGTGCTATGTTTTGAATTTGGGATGAGAAATACTTTTGGTAGCACACTGATGTTTTTAGTTGTTGCTCGGCAGTCAAGGCTTTTTCTGCTCCTCATATCACCCCGCCAGCGAGCAGACTGGGAGGGCACAAGAAGCTGGGAGGGGACACAGCCGGGACAGCTGACCCCAGCTGACCAAAGGGATATTCCATGCATTGTGACATCATGCTCAGTATATAAAGCTGGGGGAAGAAGAAGAAAGGGGGGGACTTTTGGAGTTATGGTGTTTGTCTTCCCAAGTAACCATTATGTGTAATGGAGCCCTGCTCTCCTGGGGATGGCTGAACACCTGCCTGCCCATGGGAAGCAGTGAATGAATTCCTCGTTTTGCTCTGCTTGTGTGCGTGACTTTTGCTCTACTTATTAAACTGTCTTTATCTCAACCCAGGAACTTTCTCACTTTCACTCTTCTGATTCTCTTCCCAGTCGCAACCAGGCAGGCTGAGCGAGTGAGTGGCTGCGTGATGCTTGATTGCCGGCTGGGGTTAAACCATGACATACATATATTGAACTTTGAGCCAATTAGATACATGATTTTATTTTTTTTTCCTATGAAGGCATCTAGCCTGTATTTCTGCATTGTGTATTTGACACAGTACCAGTTTCTAATCTCAAATATTACTAAAAAGTGACATTAGATGGATAAACATTTTGGACATATGCTCAATAAAAAATAGAAAGACAATGTTCAACTTTTCAAAAATAATCAAATCATATTAGGTATTATCACCACCGAGTTTCCATCTATCTGTCTTTTTCTCTAAATGAAGCCTCAGATGTTGTCAACATAAATTTTTCTACACACTACTATTGATTAAAAATCGTACATAATCAAAATTGTAGTACTTCATTTAAATTAAACTTTTGATAGTAAAATGATGTGTTTATTTTTATTTAATAAAAATAATTTTATATTGATCTTATTCATTTTTAGTCAAGTTATAATTAAATTACCAAAAGTAATAGAAATCTTTGTAAGTAGGAAGTCCGTGAGGTAAATACATGACCACAGACAGAATGGTAAAAATTATCACTGCTGTCTTCAAGCAGCTCTATCAGTAAAAAAATAAGAGTACTTTAAAGTTTCATTATGTGAGAAAGTGAAATTAAACTAGATAAAGTATTAATTATTTTTTTTTAAAAAAAGGAAAGCATACGCTGGCAAAGCTATAAAATAAGTGAACCACTAATATTTTTTTCTATCTTTATAGTACCGTTAGTCAAAATCCTTTACTTTGTGCTTGACACAGATACAATCCAGTACCTATCATTTATAATGGAAAGGGTCTGTGCATTTCTGCAGTTGATCAGACTGATCCCCAGAGTGATCCTTGTGGTCATTCTCTGGTGAAATAACATCACAAGCCAAGAAAGAGCAGATGAGTTAACTCAGAAGACAACATATCACCTACCATTAAAAACTAAGGAGAGGCGTGAGTGATGGAAAGGCCTGGCTGTCAATACAGTTTTCAAATGTTTCTGCTTCTGCTGCTCCATTACAGCAGAAAGCTGATGCATATTCTAGTTTCCTCCCCTCTTACTACTATTATTCTTCAAATAAGACAAACAAAAAACTCATTTTCTGTCCCATCAACTGCTAGTTTTTGACATTTTCCCTTTATAAATTTGGTCAGGGAGTCAAAATCTCAGAAAATTCATGAACTGAAAATAAATTAACACACACCCCCCCAACTAATTTTGAACCACCTGAAAAGTTGCTGTTTTCCATAATATTGAAGTGCTTAAATTTGTACTTTTACTTCCTTTAGATTTTGAAAATAAATACTCTCTCTCTGCTTTTGCGCATTCTGTTCACCTCGCTTCAGCTCTGCAGCCAACCACCCGTGCTCCTCTTTCGTCTTGGCTAATACAGCATGAGTAGACCCAGGAATTTTACCCCAACGTATTTCTTCTACTCTTTCTGCTTTACTTCCCAGACAAGGAGGACTGCCACGCTGCACCAGCAATGCCTGTACCAAGCCTGGTACCAACACTTGCTGTGAAGTGCCTGGGGAACCGTGACTGCATCTGGAAAGGAGGTGTGCCCAGATGCTCCACTCCCCTTCAGGATACACCTGCATTATACTGTGCTATTTTGTGAAAAACATTCATGCTCTTATCTCCACTACACTGAATATTGACCGATATCTATTTTAAAATTATTTTCCAATTAAAAAATGACAATTTTTATGAGTTACTTTTTTGTGTTATTATCCCTTAACTCCTTCCTGGCAATTTCAAGCACTGATTAAGAGAAAATGCTCAGATTTTCAGACCATAATGAAAGAAAGCAGTGTTCCTACATAGATCTAACACGGCCTAAATGGATGCCAACTTGGAGAGGTATATTCAGATGAACACCTTGGAACCTTGTGACAACGATGACATCCAGGTTTGTATTATACAGACAAAGAAGCTATGCTTTATAATCAATATTGGCCATGCTTCCATAAGACTCTAAAATCACATTTATGTAGTTACACTTTTCTTCTGAAGAGCAGCAGTCGACTCCCTCTTTTTGCAGGCACAGCCATCTCTGTCTTCAGAGATGCAGAAGACAGCACAAGGCCTTAGAAAATGAAAAAATAACGCAGAAATACGAAACCCCCTCCAGAGCAACCTCTACTTGGAATCACAATCCTTGTGGCTTTCACTTTGAATGTGTTAAGAAAAAAGTCAACTTGCAAAAAGTTGTTTGAACGCTACTGAAATAAACCGGTATCTGCAAAATCACCTCCGATAAGGTCACCAGCCAAGGTCAATCCACGGCAATCTCTCAGGAGCTGTGACAGAACAATAGACCCACCGCACGGAGCAAGCGGGCAGGCGCACAGGCTCTGCTGCTCTATCTCAGCAGATAAGCAATCCTTGGGACTTCAAATAAATCACGAGGAACAGCTAGCGGAAAGAGTGATGTCGGATAGATCTCCTCTCATGTTTTTCTTAGCAGACCGCCACAGGGAAATACTCAGATGCTGAAGGACGTCTGTTTACTTAGAAGAGACTGATCTAAAAAGAAGTGACATACTTTAATCTGGTCACGCAAACTGTCTCTAAGCAATTAGACTGTCTTATTGGTTTAATGCTATTTTAGGTTTATTTTTGCTTTTGGGAATTAGACTTGCTCCTTAAAAAACACAGTATGTGTTATGCCACGTGGTACATCCACTTATGATGAAATCAGAGGATATTGTAGTCATGGCATCACTTTTGTAAGATATATAACCTCAAGCTGAACTGAGTTACTCTTTTGACTTTTTGAACTACAGAGAAAAAGAAAATGTAATAGGCTTTGTTCAGAACGTTTTCCGGATACTAATCCTTAACTTTTATCTCCCTTCAGAAACACTGTAGGGGATGGGGGTGAAAAGTAATTTTTGTGTGGCCCCATTTCAGGGCTAAAAAGCAAATTTGCTTTTTAGATATTTCTTTCTTTTTATTAGATATTTCTAATTTTATTTAGATATTTATTAATTTTAGATATTTATTTTATTTTTTAGATATTTATTAGATATTTAGATATTTCTTTCTTTTTATTACCATTGATATTCCTTAAATTACAAGTATTCATAGACTTTTCTCCAAGTAAAAATTTAAATAGATAATTTCTAGCATACCTGGATTTATTTATACTACGATAAATAACAACAAACTTGTTTGCAACTGAAAAAAAAAAGCTTTCTATCAAGATGTAACTTAAAATAGCTGTAGAGGCAAGAAAATAAGACAAGGGAATGCTAATTAATAGCAACATGTTTGTCGTCTACAAAAGGAGCTGATTCAAAACAGGATGGTTTTTATTTGTGAGAACCATTTCTACCAGCTTGGCAAACTAATGTGCTAAACAAGAGCTGTACCCAAGCCCCCTCCACACACGTGCGCACGTACGCACGTGGGCGCACACATCCTGGCATAAAAAAGTACAACGGGAAGTTATTCCTGAGACTGATGCACCTTTTTAGTCACATCACAATTGTTCCTTGCAGCAGAATCCAGTTAATTTTGTCTAGACTGTTTTCAAGTGAACCTCATGATGGATTCCTCGCTCTCTGGGAGACCAAGCTGTTGTGAATGCAGCTCAGCTACGAAGTCCTTCTAATAGTTATCTGAACTTTCTCTTTGTTGCCTTTTCAAACATTACCTCTATACTGGTTTTAAAAGAATTCAGTTATTCTCCCGCATTCTTACAATCTGCTGTATCATGAACTATTTAAGTTTATTTTACTTTTTATATTTGATTTTTTTATATGTATACAATATATACATATTGTATATGTATATACAGAGAGAGAGAGAGAGAAGTAGTATATCAATTGAAAGAGGGAAGTATATTCACCAACAGACTGACAGATATACATTAGTGCTGAATATCCTCACAATAACTACATTTAGATCATATTGCAACACTGCAAAACTTACATTAAGGAAATGAAGATGCCATTAAGTATATTATCAATTTAGTAAATTAATTAAATACATGCATAAGTCCTTCCTTACTCAGAAGAACAATTACATATAAGATTAGCATAAATGTCTGCACAAATATAGATCTGCATGCTACATACAGTAGCCAAAAATGCCTGTAGCAATAGTATATTTGTATGCTAGACAGATTCCAGGGTTTATTCCTCTCACTTAGCCTACGTTTTCTGAAAATTGAGGGTCTGCAAGGTCAGCCTATTTTTGAATCAATATTTATAAACTTTGAAGACCAAATGAGAAATTTTGGATATCTTTTTGGAAGAAAAAAAGGGAGATTTTTTCCCCCACATTTTTCAAATAGAGTCACGGTTTAATTTTAAACCTTTCCTCGTCTTCTTTTTTATCAGTGCCCTCTGGCCTTTAATTCCTATCATTCTGCTTGAAATTTTACCACTATTATTTACCCTTACCCAGTGAAGTCATGCATTTTCTTAATTTTAATCATGTAACAGCTTTGTTGAAATGATTCATTTTGATTTGTCTTTTATATATCTTCAATAATTCAGTTTCATTCTGTATTGCATGTGCTCCCAATCACATTACATACACTACACAAATATGTAAGACATATCATGGTATAAATATTTTAGTGGTCACTTTAAGTGAGAACAGAAGTGTAAATCTCACAGTTGGAAAATGGGATCATGGAAGGGATAGTGATAACTCATAGTTGATCTGCTCTCAAAAAGAAGAAATAATTCATTCATTTATTAATTGTTATTAGTTAATGGAAGGGCTTTTATATGCTGTCGAGTTCAAAGATTCATCACTTTGACAACAGTCTTAGACTACACTGTCTTTTCTGGCGCATAACAAAGGTGTATTCCTTGATTTATTTTTAAAAGCACTATTGTCAGGGTTGCAGACAGACAAGTTCATGCATTGGGTGTCAGTGTCAAGGTTTTGGTAGCAGGGGGGATACAGGGAGGAGGCTGAGGCTGCCCAGTGCAAGAGACAGCTGGTTCCAGCCGGCTCCCACAGACCCACCACAGGACACAGCTGACCCCGCCCGCCACATGTGGCACATCTGTGATAACATATTTAAGAAAGGGCAAAGATGTTGGACAGGCAGGGGAGGAAGGAAAACAGAGAAAGAAAAAAAGAAAAAACAGCAGTGTGAGCACTGAGGTGAGAGAAGAAGAAGAAGGACAAGGAGGAGGCAGCGTTCCAGGCACTGGAGCAGAGAATCCCCTGCAGGGTCTGGAAGAGCCCACACTGGAGCAGAGATCTGAACCGTGGCCTGGGGGGACCTCAAGTTAGAGGAGGTTTTTTTCCTGTAGGACTGTAGTTCATGGAAGGACCCACACTGGAGCAGAGGCACATTATCAGATGGAAGGAGAGGATCTGGAGGATCTGTTATGGACTGACCCCATCCCTCACTGCACCACTCAAGGGGTGGCTGGAGGAGTCTGGAGTGAAGGAGTGAAGTTGAGCCTGGAAGAGGGAGAGGAAAAGGGTCGGTTTACTGTTTGTCTTTGTTTCTCACTACTTGAATCTATTTTCATTGGCATTAAATGAAATTCATTTTCCCCAAGTCAGGACTGTTTTACCCACAACAGTAATTGGTATGCAATTTCTCTGACTTTACCTCAACCCATGAACTTTCTCATCCTATTTTCTGCCACTGCCTCCCTGAGGAGGGGAGTGGGCAAGCAGCTGGGTGGGTTTGGCCATTAGCCGAGGCTAACCCACCGCAGTTACCCAGGAGAAACACAGATCCCTGAATTCAGAAACTGCAGCTCCTCGCTAGTGCAATTCATCTAGCCAAAAATCAAGGTGTTTCATGAGATTTACTGCCTCATAAATATTCCTTTTTTAAACACAATGCCTGGTAGCAGCAGACGTAGATAAGAGACAAATGAGGCTGAAGTACTTTTGCCTTAGTTATCTTCAAAGGATTCAGAGCTAAAATCCTCACTCTTATAATACTAAGTCCTTAGTCTTAGCGATATTTTCCTTGATACTGGTGGATTTCAGACAACCGGTTTGCAAACTAACACAAACTGTATCCTGCGGCTGAGTAATCCCATTCAGGTAAATGGAACTAATTGTGTGACCAAGAATTTATAACCTTAGGCCACGTAATTGAAGCTCAAAATTGTCTAAAGTGAAACCGTTTGGGGGAAATTAACTGTTCAGGACCTGAAATGCTGGAAAAAAAAAAAAAAAGTGGGCAAATATCTTATTCTGATATTTTCTAAATGAAATTTCTTTTTTTTGTTTGAAGACACTTTTCTTTTAGAAACTTATCATATGTTTAAAATGGTAAAATAAGAAAAGATCACAATCAAAATAACATATAAAATCATTTAAATTAAGTATTTCAAACCGATCAGAGCTTTTTCTTCTTGGTTGGTTCCCAATCCCCTTTTTTCCTCTCTTTTGAGATTTTAACTCCGGCTTCACTGAAAATGAGAAAAAAACCCTGAAATCTCAAAAATGCTTGCATGATGGGAAAAGGCCGTGTTTATAATTTAACAGGACAATCAGCATTATGATCACATTGTAAAAAGTAAATGCTGTTTTTCATAATACCTAAAACTAGAATGTAAAAACTGAGTAACTGGGAGACTGCCACATGCCAGCCAACATAGGTTGGTGTTACTATCCTAATGCCTGGGGACTTGTAGCAAATTGCTCCAGCAGAAGATCAAGTGGATCTTTCTGTGATATTATAACCACGGCATTCAATTCATGTCTACAAGCAATTCAATATTACTGATGCATGAAAAACTAAAACATGACTTTACTTATAGTAACAGAGTTGCTCAAAAGAAAGCCAACAAACACTACTCGGTATTAAAAGTACTTTTACGAAATGCTTGCAGCACATAATTGCTGAAAGACAGATTAATATTTTTATGCTGACGAACAATAATATCTCTTTATGCAAAGAAACTACATGTCAAATCACTGCTTTAATCTCGTCCTCTTCACAACGTCAGTAATTAGCCAATACATTTCAATTTAAAAAGGTAACTTTTTCTATTTAAATAAAATTAAGTTCCCATGAAGTCACTGCATAACAAGTATGTACCCATCTTAGAATCAAATTTAGCCACTACATTTGCTTTGAGAACATGTGCAATAAGAACAATAAATTCTGCTCGGATCAGAATCCGAGTGTGAGGTCAATGGACAAATACAGAGAAAAAAAACTTTGTACCAATGTTTATGATGAAGTAGTAGCATTGTATTTCCCGGGTTCTTGTCTTGTTATTAGTATCCTAAAGTAGCAGCCCCTATAGCATGACTAATTATTCTCAAAAGAAAGGGTTATATCAAAACAAGCTGCCTCATAGGGACAGCATAGACACCTAAGAGACCTGTGACATGAGGCAACAACCTTGTCCATTCTAGGGAGGCAAAGCAAAAGTGAATTCGTTTCAGCAAAAAGAAATACTGATGCAAAATCTGTATATGGAAAAGAAGCCCGTTTGGTTTCTCCTCCAATCTTCCGCTGTTTCTTTATAAAAAGGAGAGATTTGAGTAAACTAAATAATACCAATGGTGAATTTGGCCTAGTGCTTTCAAGAGCTCTCTGTTAACATATGAGAATGAGACTGACGTGTTAAAGCTTAAAGTTCGTAATAGTTCTGGGATATATTCTTGCAAAATGTTCTAGGTTGTGTGATGCTTAGGCATATTTTCTATCTCAGCCCCCACCTCTGGCAAAGACACACCTCAAAACACATAAATCTGATAAGTCTAATTTCACAGTTATTTGCAACTCTATAGTTGCTCATATTGTTAATATCAGACTGACAGAACAGCTGTAAAGGGGTACTTTTGAAATGTCATATAAAATTATTCATATCACTTAACTTCATCAAGTAAGATATTTATAACTGATGACAAAATTTGCTTCTGTGCTAGTACTGACTAATATTGTCCCCACCCATAAGCCTTTTGCAGCGCCTCATTTCAGTTTCCCTTTGGTGCCAGAGCCTTATCTGTGAAAAGAACCCATCAATTTCCGGACAAAAACTGAAAAAAGATTAGCTCCCTCCCTGCTGAGATAAATCATTTCCCAGTGTATTCAGTTGCAGACTTCAACATTTTTCATATGGTTTTCACTCTGACTCAATCTGTAAAGGAATGTTAACTTCAAGAGAATTAATGCTCCTGGGATACAAACCTAGAACCGCAGCTCAATTTTCAGAAGTGATTGGTAGCATTATTCTTCAACTACATAGAAATGCAAACAACTATTTACTTATTTCACATGAACGAGTGTAGTGGGTTTTTGAGCCAGGCAAAAAAGGAAGAAAGATACACATTTTGCATGTGTTCAGATTAAGCTGACAGTTAAACTTTAGGTTATGACTTTAGAAATTTATATTGTAAAGCTGCAAATATATATATGATTCTACATGTGAACATCATAGCACAAACACAGATCCCACAAGGTTCTGGAAATATTCTAGTTCTCTAGCACCCAAGGTCCCAGTGCAGACCCCTTTCTCAACTACGATGAATGCTATGCGAATTCTTGCATTTTAAAGGCAGCTATGGTCTTTCATTACTCCAAAATAGATTAAATATTAGGTTAGAGGATACAGGCAAATGCACTGAAATACACAGATGGAGTAAAGAATACAATAAAGAAAGCAAGAGCCAGTTGGTCCTTTAATATCCAGACTAAATTATCTGCCCCATCAAACATTAATTTATTTGTTACAAGTGCCTCTTGAAACATACGAACAAGCAGATATTAATGTCCCTTCAGATCATTATTAACAGACTGTTAAGACACAGTTAGTAAGTGTTTTGGCTTGGAACCACAGAGTAGCTGATGTTGGAAAGTGCCTCTGAAGATCACCTCATCTAACCCACTGCTCAGAGCAGGATCAGCCAGAGCAGGTTGCCTGGAACCATGTCCAGATGTAATATTTCCAAGGATGGAACACCCCAATCTCTGAGCAACCTATGCCAGTGTTTCACCACCTTCACAATAAAAATGTTTTTCCTTATGTTCCAGTGGAATTTCCTGTATTTCACCTTGTGGCCATTGCCTCTTGTTTCACTAGGTACCACTGAGAAGAGTCTGGCTCCATCTTCTTCACCCCCCTCCCATCAGCTATTTATACACACTGACACCATTCCCCTGACTTTTCTCTTCTCAAGGCTGAAGGACCACAGCTCTCTCAGCTTCTCTTTGGAGCATGTTAGATGCTCCAATCCCTTAATCATCTTAGTGACCCTTTGCTGGACTCACTCCAGGACATCTATGCATTCCTTGTACTGGAAACTGGTTTTTCTTTTACTTTTTTCCTTTTACCTTTAGATTTGGAAATATATGTTTCACATACAAAATATCTACTACAGCAGAGTAAACTTTGTTTCCAGGTTTTTTAATCCCTTAGGCTGCAGAAAAGATCTTGGCAAGCCAACTGGTACAATTTTATTGCAAAAAGTACCTGGGAGGGAAAAAAAAAAAGAAGTAATCACACCAGCACAGCAGAGAGCTCTGCTCTAAGCCATTCACTTGTTCATCCACGTCCAGGTAACAGTCTAAAGGTGGAACTACATTTTCACATGTCCTTTTCTGGTGCAAATGTATAAGATGAGGGTCAAGGTGTCAGGGCCACAGAAAGACTCGAAGAGTGAGAGCTACCTTAGGTATGGGAGGTGGAGATTCTTCCTCTCCATTGCCACTGGAGTTCTGTATCAAAGACACCTTTCCACAGGCTGACACAGGACAGAGGATTTGAACACAAAGATTTTTAACATCGACATTGGTGTGTAAGAGAAAGAAACTTGCTTAATGACTATCCCATTTCTAGAAGTCCAAATAATCTTTTCTAAAATTCTTTGCAATTCATAATCACACAGCAAGTAAGCTAAGGTACAAATGGCGGCAGTGCGTGTTTTGAGTTTTATTGCCTGGGGCGTTTATCACACAAAATTATCAATTAAGAGCATTAGATACCTAACACACACTCACTCACAATCTTTAACCCTGCAAAAGAAAGACGAGCACAGGCTTTGTCATGAGATATGAATTTGTAAAACAGCTGTTGGAAATTAAAAACCATAGAGCTCAGTTTGAGAACAGCAGCAAACCCACGACCACAAAAGCTGTGTCTGAATCTGAGTAAATTAGTTAATGATTTTTCCCTTACCCTTGTTGTTATTTTGATGCCATTATTAAACAGTGTGCAGGCAACTCTCACAACAATTTGATACTCATTTCTCGCTGAAATAACTGCAGTCCCAGCTTTTAGAAGCTGATGCCTGAGCAGCTCACACAACACGGCTAATGAACATTCCAGTCCTGGTTCTGTTGGTTTTGGAAAGACTAATTGGAAAGCAAAGTGTACGCATCATCTAAGCTGCTATGTGTCATCCTGCTTTGAAAAAAAACCTGATGACTGATTTATCTGAACACGGGTAAGCCACCTGGCTTAGTGGGCACCCTCCCTTGTTATGAAATGGTCACAGTGTTATTTCTTTAAATTTTGCCATGGTAGACAGGCCAAGAGTTTAAACGTCACAACCTAAACCACAAAATATATTTTGGTTTGTCTAAAGTTAACCTATTAGTAGACAAGACTTACTTCAAGCAAAACCTTATGTCTACCTAAAAGTGAAGCTGGAAGTACGCTTTGCATTTCTCATTTGTCAAAAGAAGGATGTAATAAAGTATATCTAATGTTCTGAGATTTCTACAGAAGTGCAACACTAACAGTCATTTTAGGTGGAAAAAAATTACACAGACAAAAACTTTCCATTAAGTTTTAACCCAGTTATTGCAAAAATCAAATTTTCTGTGTCCAAGTAAGATAGTAGACTGATCAAAATCCCTTATATTTCCTTCAGTCCGAAATTGTTATGTGAATATTTGTCCATTTTATCAAAGGTATGAAACTGCACTTGTCACGATAGTGTATGTACATTCCCCAGTTTTGCAATGAATACTTTGATTTTCCTGTGTCACACGTTCTTTTCCTCTTCCCAAAGGAAGAAGTATGCACAATTGCTTTATGGCAAGCTTTAAAAGAAGCTTTTGTTTTATGTACAACACTACAAATTGTTAGTAAATTCTGGATTAGAAAAGCAAGCTTTCTTTTCCTGAAAAACTGTGCCTTTTCTACTTAAACCTTGTCCTCAGAAGATGAAAAGTGAGAAAGGTGGAAGCTGTTATATTCACATATTTGAGCTAAGTCTAAAAAAGTGTTCTTTCCAGCACAATTCCAGTCTTTTTTTAAAGAGTTCCTTTTTCCAGATGAAGGATTTTATTAATTTAATCTATATTTAAGACGGTTTAAGTGCAGGCCATCAAGGGTCTTTTAGATAACCTGATTCAAAATTCTATGGGAAGCCACCAGAAGGCAAGCTGGCATGTTCACAATACACGGTGCTGCTAAGGAGGTCTCCAAAGGACTCCATGCCACTTTCCTAAGCAGTGGTGTCTAGGTTTGTCACATGCCTACAGACAGACCAACATTCAGGCCACAGTCCACAAGACAGAAGAAATCTAGAATCAGCAAGGAATACAAGAGAAGTCCTCAACTGCAAAGTTAAAGGGTAGATTATGAAGGTGTATCTTTTACCCAAAGAAGACTGTATCATGAGCAAGAGCTTCTCAGTATCTCCTGCTAACCAGTATCACCTCCACATTGCTCTGCTTCAGCTTCAGTTACCTGGGGTTTTATCCACAAACTAATCCTATTCAATCTTCTGGGTCAACGTGGTAATAAATGTAGAAACGTTTGAAATGACCAAAACAAGTAGAACTAGGCCCAGCGTTGACACAAGAGTTCCTACCATCTGAACAGTTCAACTTCTATTATAATATATTATAAATTTATCTGACAGAAAGACCCAGTGGAATAAAGCACTTAAATATTTGGTAGCTTTATGTTTGCAGCCTGGCCTGCATGAAGTCAAAATTAAAGGGGGGCAAATGCTTAAGAAGATCAAAGCCTAAAGTTTAGGCAGGCAGATCACATGCAATGTTGAACACCTTCAGCTGCTATCAAATTTAGCATGAGTTGTCTATTGTAGCAGCTCTCAACTGTGGCCTTACAACATTCTTTTGTCCCTGCCCAAACTTTTCTAGCTGTTACTCTATTCAGGCTTCCTGTAAAACCTGCATTCCATCTGTTTATCCATCACAGTATTTGCATGATTTCTAATTGCAGAAAAATTTCAAAAGTAAAATTTTAAAAAAATTTAACAGCTTTCAGAAATAAATGAAGTTCTAGACCATTTCTCTCTTAAATATTTTCATTATAATGCCAAAATGCAAATTCATAAACATTTTCAAAATTCAAAATCAAAATTATTTAAATGGTAAACAACCAGAGGCAATATCATTCAGAATCACAAAACTAAGGAGAAAAATCTAGATTTCTGATCTGACTAACTACATATAACAAACCCATTAAGCAAGTTTCTTAAACTGGACAAGTGAAGTTAAGTGGGGTAAAATAACACAGTTAGTAAACAGTATATTCTGTTTACTAAAGTGGTACATAGAGTAGTACTCTACAAGTACAATATCTTACACAACACAAAAATTATAAAATGCTTTTATCTAAAAGTTTACAATGCACTAGAGAATCCCCTGTTAGGGTGATTCTGAGAGGCTGATGAAACTATTGTTTTGAAAATACTTACAACTTAAGCTGATCAAAATGAGAAAACATGTTTCATTTCTAATGCTTTGTAAGGTGACCTTTTTTTAGTCCTTAGTTCTTCCTTCATCCTTTTCTTCCTCTAAATTTTGAGATTAAAAATGAATTTAGGTACCTGATTTGAACAGTGAAGTATATTGTTTGAATAAAGCTCTCAGCACCTTCCTGCAGAGACCTGAGGTCAAAACATATTTTAGAATGAAGTGCAAATATAATGTTGAACATATTACGCTGGCTTTTCTACTATAACAAAACACAAGCTTTGTTCTGAATTTGTCAAAATGTACTCTATGAATGTGGGGACCTAGATCACTACTTAACAATAGGACGCTTGCTGACTGAAGAGACTAACAAAAGACGCACAGTAGATACTCATTTAGAATGGGACCAAAGCATCCTCGCGTTGAGAAGAATACTGCTTTGTAAGAGAGAGCTGTCAAAGGAACAAAAAGACAAACTCAAAGCTGAACTATTTTTAAGTTGAGTGGGCCTGCATATTCAAACAGTTAGGAAAAGTACAACATTTTTACTGCTTGGCAAATGTAAATCACTGGGAAAAATCTGTATCACAGACTTGCTGTTTTCAGCTGCAGGTGGTAGGTAAAGAAATTGTGGGAGGAAAATATTTTCTTATGTTGTTGCATTGTCTTTGGTCTTTTCAGTTAGATTGTCTCCTACTAATTTTTATACTCCTGATAACTATGTTGTTACTGAAGCACAGAAGATATTCACAACATCTTTGTGGCATTTAAAAAGATAAGGCCCAACACTGAATTACCTACAATCTACTAAAGAAATGTATCACAGTGAGCAATGATGACATGAAACACAGCAGAGTGCTTTGGCGAAGAGGCAGAGGAGGCACATACAGAACAGAAATTATGCAGGAAGTGCTGCTTTCATTGAGTGTTACTCAGAAAGGCTGCTGCTAATGTGTTATGTTTCAAAGAGCTCACCCTAACGATTTGTGGTAGAAGGTATCTCTTAGACAGCTTTACCTTGACATATAGTCTTCAGAAATCCCTCAGCAGCAGAGACCTTGGGTATGTGAATAGAATAAAACAATCCTGTTGGGTCATCTGTCAGCGACACAACTGGGGGGTGGAGGAAACAGAGGTAAATCAGCGTGATGAAATACCATGACTGAGCTGGGTCTTCACAGCTACAATACCCATTTTATGTGCTACTATCCTCCTATACCAGGATGGCAAAAGCAAGGTTTTCATCTTTGTGAAGAAAAAATCTTTGAACTTAAGTTCTCTGGGGCTAAGCCAGACCAAACATCAGTTTAGCCAAAATCTCTGACCATGGCCAGGAGCAGAGTCTTAGGGAGAAAGGCCATAAAGCTAGCATCTACAGATACTTTCTCTGGCCCATCAAACTTGCGAAATTCCACAACTGAGTGGCACCCTGAATCTGAGGTTGCTTTACCTGCTGTAGGTGAACCTGCTCTGGCAGAGGGGTTGGACTAGGTGATCTCCAGAGGTCCCTTCCAACCCTGACCATTCTGTGATTCTGTGATACAGACCATATAAGTTCAACAGCTGCTGCTGAATATATTCCCCATTAGCTTTTCCTTATTCCTTCCTTAGTCTTTTTATAGTTTTGAGCATCCATGACAGCTTACGGCAAAGGTTTACACAATTTCAGGTTTTGTAGGGAAAAAAACCTTTTCCTTTCAAATTTACTGCTTGAAAACTACATTGCCTACTTATGACAAACGGCAATTAATTCTCAATATCGTTCCTGATTGACTTCATTTTATGAGAGACTTCTCTCTCTCATTCCTTTTGGTCATACCTTTCCCTCAACTAAATGAGCACACCACAGCTGAAGTTAGATTGAAGCATTGCACAGACCACCTATTACTCTCCAGTACAGTGAAGAATGTACACACGAAATGGACCAGAAAAGAATTCCTGAAATATGCCACTAAATTTAATCACTTTTGTGAAATCTGGGGGATTATGGCCAGCACAATTCAACAGAGCAGGACAGACACAGAGAAGGGAATTATAAGGATAACATTTTTTAAAACGCTATACTCTAATTTAAGTGTCTACAATGAAGCTGCAGTACACATCTTCAGTTTCTTGGGAAATACCTTCTATTTTACCAACTGCTTTTAAGCCATCAGAAGGTACTTCTGTGTGTCCTCAAGTTTTGCCTGGTTTGCTTTGAGTTATCTGTTTGAACTGTCCACACAAAATGTGCATGCTAGATAGAAAGAGAATGTTCACTCATTTGAAATATTTCACAATGAAAACAAGAAAATAGAGCCCAACCTTACAGTTCTTATATGATCTGGTTTTAGTCATATTCTATTGTTACAATAGAATTGGTTCCTTGCACAGCAACAAATACTTTTTCAGTGCTATTTCATCATTCAGGTAAAATCTCATGGATGGCAATTTGTGTCACTGAACATTGTACAACTATGACTTGACGAGTCATTCCCAGGTGATCTTTATCACATTTCAGGACACAAAATGCGATCACAAGGTATATGGCACCAATTGTGTTCTCATGTTTAGTTTACAGTTTCTAAGGATACTATTTATTTTGCATGTTCTGCTGATAAAAGTGATACCAAGGCAGTAGAATATATACAAAGAAACAGAAAGCATGAATTGCCATGGCACAAACAATAAATGGATTGAACATTCACTTCAACAAGGAGGGGCTCATTAAGACTTTTTTTAAAGGGTTATGACTGTATAAATAAGACGCTTGCTTTTTGATGTGTGAATAAAGTTGTTTACATCAAAGGAAATAACAAAAGTTGAGAGTGTGTGTTTTGCTACCATTAGGTTAGTTAAGGTAACTTCAGCACTATAAACATTGATATATCTGTTATTCCCTTAGTATTAGCAATCATCCCCAGGCATAATCAACCAAAATATAACATATTTTCCTCTTAAGCATATCAGTAAGAGTTAAATCCACCCAGCCACTATGTCTGCAGTCCCAAGTTAGGTGTCTAGGAACCTCATTGGACAATTTGGCATCTCCAAAATTGTTTGTAGGGTTTGTCTTTAAAGGCAAACACAAATGTGCTGTGTTTACGCTCTCAGCTTTGAGACATATGTCAGCTCCAAATCTATGTCTGCATAGCATAGCTGGAGCAAAATCAAAAAGAATGTACTGCTGAGCTCACTTCTGCAATAAGGCAGGTCCATACCATCCCACATCCCAGTAAAATACATTCACTACTGCCTGCTCTGCAGTGATTCATGGCTTTTCTTGCTGGATTTTGTCCTACTTGGCACAAATAATTTCATATTTTCTAAAAGAGAAATTTGTTTGAGGCTCTAAAACAAGCCTCAAGTCAGGTCTCTGTCACTCAAAAGCGATATAAAAAGTTAAGATCCTTTATGTATTGGTTTCCATTTTAATTTACTGGCTCCAACAGAGAGTTCAGTGATCATGTCATCCAAACATGCTCTTTCGTCTTTTTCCTCTGGCAATGGGGCTAACAAAACACAAGTATCTCTACGTAAGAATTATCAGAACACAAGTCCAAATGTTGGGAAAGGCACAGTTTTCCCAGCCTAGCACTTTGCAGGCTTGTATGCAAGAACTTACTGCAACAATTTACCCATATTAAAATCAACAAAATTGATTTCTTTGAACAAAAGTAACTCCATCAATCAAACATGTCTTTCATCTTATAAAACCACTGTTGTATTAGCCATAAGTTGATACCTCAGTGATTTAAGGTAAACTGACTTCATGCACTGTAAAACAAAAATAGAGAAGCTGCCTGAAGAGGTTCCACCTACTCAATTAGATGGTCTCCTCATCTCCTTTTCAACTGTAAGCCTTATGGTTCCGTAGGTTTTAATGTTTCTAGACCATGTCACTTAGACTGAAAAATAGGATCTAGAGGGTATGGTGGATAAAAAGCTTCTATCCCTTCATCACACTTTGTCTCTCTGTATTTATACTGTGGGTACTGAGACAGAAACCGTGTTCAACAAGTCGTTCATACGGTGCCTAGACCCTGATTTCATTGGTAGTATGTAAACTTTGCTGTACACAAATACACGCAACTGCTGTTGTATGTTAATGTTTATAGTGTTTATAATGTTACGGTTTTCCTGTGTAGACAAGGGTGGTGTATCAGCATCAGTGCTATGTGAAAGCTGTGAACAGCCGGTAAAGCAACAATTGTGTAATTTAAAAAACAATATGAATAAACTCTGATGGAAAGAATATAGCTGCTGCTGCCCAGCACAGAACACCTCAAGCAGACCACTGGAAATCAGTGCAAATGCCAGCTAATACAGCGTGCTAACCATAATGTCTGAATTAAGAAGATTTTAAAGCAAATATCTGGCTTCTCAAGAGCTTTGAGGTTTTTCCTCCACTAATCACACAGAGCCACAGCTTGTGTATTTTGTCATTCCTATTCCTAGAGGAGGTGCATAGCCACAGGTGCAGTCTCCCAGAATTAGAGCTTAGGACAGGCAGAGATTGAGCATTTTGCTGCAAGACTTCCAGCCAGGGTTTTTTTTTTCCCAGAAAGAAGAGGCTTTGGTGTCTGTTTTTCTCTAATGCTGTTAGCAATATTTTGAAGATCTATCTGGCCACTCAACAATACCCTAATGTCATTCTCATGAATTTTGGACAGTATATATCTTAATATATTTTGCCAGGCTGGAAAAATCCATGAACCTGAATTTATAATACTAGACATACATAACCACACTGACAGATAACTACCACTGCTTGGTAATGTACATCCCACATTCAGCCAAGAGAAAATAGCACTATCTGGCAGGAAAAAAGAGAGCAAAATAGACAATCACTGTGCTCAGGCTCATTGCTGGCACCATAAGTATAACAAACTATCCTTATCATTAACTCGGTAAAACATGGGAGAAAATTTACAAGATAGGCCACATAAGCTAGTCAATGAGTTTGGTTTGTCTATATCCCAATGTGCTTTATAGGATTTTTCAAATATTTTAAATAAAATTTTCTGTAAAGAAAATGCTTTTAATTTCATTTGAGCTGTGCAAGTGGTGAAATAGGTAACAACTCTGGAAAAATAGTTTTCACAAGGGCAAAGTATTTTGTCTTGATTAAAAATGCAAAGGAAGAGTAGGTAGGACTGCAGTTCACAGTTACAAAGGAAAATATGAAACTGTTCTTTCTCATGTATATATTTTCCTCAATTTTATGCTCTATAAGAATGTGCTACTCCCAACCATGCCCTATAACTTTTTTAAGTGGCATCTCTTAATCTGATCTATTTTGAAGGTGCATTCGTAGTCACTAACACAAAATTTTTCAAATATAGGCACTTAAGTTTAAGCATCTAAATAAAAATAGTCTTTTTTAAAACAAAGAGGCTGTGACTAAAGTCAAAGGAAGTTGCAAGGCCTCTGTTCCTGTGGAGAAGGAATTAACCACCAAGAAAAACAGATAGAAGGTAATGTGACTTCCTTTCCTAGCCAAATTTAAACATATTGGTACACATCTTTCCTAAGGCTGACAGAGAAAATGTCAGGTAGAACAGTGAATACATTAACAAATTTAACATTTGTCAAATTATTACAAATAAATACTTTTGTCTCAAACTCTTTAAAAAAAATCCCCACAAATATGATATGCTGCAGTGTAATAAGAATATAAATTCATCCTGTTATATTATTGCTCTATAGAAAGAATCATCAGGAGAAAAGTAAAAGAGGTATTACCTGACCCTCCGGAAGGCAACTTAATAGCCACCAAGATCTCTGAAGTGTTATAATAGTTGAGAGAAAAATCAAAGTTACATAGACTGTATTTAAGTGATGGATACTGCTTCTTTCCACTCCCACATATTCCAGCTACAGTGTGTTCCAGACGCTATGGCCCTACTGAAAGCAAATGTTGATGTTAGTTTGGTATCATTTTCTGTAGTACCTATAGCAACAGCAAACACTTAAGCAACACTCTGATTGCTCTGTTATCATAGTTTCTGTTGTTAATCTTTGAGTGGTGTGTAAATGACTGATATTCTTTAACATGCATCTTCTGTACTGTAAACTTTCCATTGTACAAACATTTTCTTTTGCAATACGCTATAAAGAAATTTTTGATTTAAGCTTTTAAAAACATAGTTTACTTAAGTTCTTATTCTATACCTCCAATACTCACATAACAGCTTATGGGTATCATAAAGACTTTGGCACCTCTTAGAATCTGAAGTTATTTATTAGTGAGATAGATAAATTACACTAGCAAACACAGCATGCAAAACATTGCACAAATATTAGTTAATGAACCTTTATAGCATTTTCATGAGAAATTTTATTAAGTGTATTAAATGCGGGAAAAGGCAGAGATTAATGCACCAGAGAGGCAAAGTATTTGAGGATACAGTGACTGAGAGAAACGTTGCATTCCCCTGACCACAACAGGAACAATTTATTTGCTTAAGTTAGATATCAGGTAAAGGGCTTTGATGTTTCAAGAATATATGGCTTGCTGAAGGTTCAAGAACTGTGGAAATCCAAGACCAGGATAGGAACAGTTCCAAATCCTACACCCAGGCCAAAAAAATCTATGCAAATTATCAAATGATATAATAAATATATATATATGTTATATGACTTATTTTGAATTACATGACAGATGCAATATGGTATTACTGAGAACCTTACTGAGAAGCACTGTAGTTTAGAATATTGTTTCATTTAAACTGCTGCAGTTACATGAAGACGGAGGAGCGCTCTGGTGAATCAGGGCATAATACAATGCCTAAAATACACCACATAATATATTCAGATTTCAGTGTGTAGATGAACAGCTTCTTGTCTGAAATAGAAACTGGTTTTGAAGAGCAAAATACCAAAGCATATCTCCTGGCCAAATCCTGAGGTATTTTTTCTTCTCTTTTCAATATACTTTGCAGGTTTTCTTCCCAGCACCAGAAGACAAGGAAAAATTCAGAGAAGCAGAAAGTAAATTGAAACTATGTGATTTTTTTTTTTAAGAGAGTTACAAAATTAACAATGATCTACCATTAAAATAAATAAGTAGGATGATAGCTAACAGGTTCTGATCATAAGATTTTATTTTTAAATAGAGCAAGGATTCCTTCTTCCCCCACTTTAGATCTAATTCTCTTCAGATCTCCTCCCATATCCTATCTCTGTATCCCATCAATGGATCAGTAGCAGACTATTTCAGATGCAGGAATAAAGTAGTTTCTACCCAACCGGAGTAAATGACTGCAAAATCTAGATAACGTCATAACTCTGCAGCTGCCCCAAACTTTTCTGCTGTGTAAAGACAGGACCTGCTGTTGAGATGGAGTTATGGAAGGCAAGGTGTAATAGGAGACAGTGTGTGTACAGGCAATGTCACCAATTATCTCAGTTTTCTTGTGATTTTCATAAAATTTGGCGTGTCTTCCACAAAATCTGACAATAAGTGAGAATCTCAGCTTCAATAAGAATAACTACATCTCTGGTCATCTTAGTCACAAAGACAGTTCTGAAGAGACTAATCTGGATGTGCCCTGACAACTCATAATCCAGATGCAAACAAAATTAGAACCAGAAATACATTTTAAGATCATGATTTTGCGGTGCTTGGAGATGACAACTCTGAACTTCTCCTGCTAGTGGAAGGGACTAATATTTGAGATGTGTAAGAACATATATCACAGCATCTCTCTGGGACAGGTAAATGATCCGAGTGGTATTTTCTCTTCTGATTTCCCCTCTATCATTTATCACCAGGTAAGCACAACTTCATATAAACAGTGCACGTAAAAATTGTAGGAAAATCTTTATCAAGGAGCATACAGAAAAACAATCAGAGTACTAACAATATGTGTTCAGAAAAACAGCAAGCTGAAATTGTAGGATGTGGAAAATGGACACAAAGTGACAAAATCCTGGAGCTCTGTGTCTGTGGTTTGTGATCAGAAGGTCTCACAAGAAAGGTCTACTTTCCTTACTTACCAGTTCATCTCTTGTGTGTGATGATGTAAACTACTGTTTAACAAAAATATTCCTTCAGACATTTTTCTGTGAACTTCTAGTTAGGCCTTGCAAAAGGTATTCTTAAAGCATTAATGCCTGATGCCTCAAATTAAAGTCAACTGATACTAGAAAAAAAATCACTGTGTTTGTATTTATTAATTTCAAGCAAAGAGAAGATTTTCAAGAACAGTTGCACCGGTGTAACAGTTAAAAACTCAAGGACTTACATAAATAGAGATTCTCATCCCCCTGCCAGGCTTCAGCCCTCAAGCACTTCCCATTTATCGACTGATTTAGCAAGTCATCCCGTTTATAACCTGCACTGTAGGAAATACCATATGAAGTCATACCTGTTTGCAGGGGTGAATTATAAAATGACAAAAGATAACAAAGTCAGTGGCACTTTTAACACCTTTCAAATTATGTTTTGCAGTCAGGGTGCAAGTCTCATACAGCAGCTGCTTTCCTCCAGAGGAAACCTGTGTTTTTTACCAAAACTGTAGTGGGCTGCTCTGTGTTTTTCCAAAATTGCCAGATGGTTTTGAATTTTATTTCTAAATCTAATTCTTATTCTAATTCTCATGTCTTTTTAACAAGGTCTATCCTGAGAACTACAACAGCACAAAACCTAAAATATGTGAAGAATCAAGTATTGCCAAGCCATTCAATGTTGGGGCTTTGATGGGACTAACAGGGCTCGCTGGTCCTGACCAGCTTCATCCAGGACCCCCACCCTGCTCAGGTCCCAGAACCCCAACTCAGGTCCCTGGGGCCATCAGCCCCCACCACAGTGACGATGCAGCAGGGCTGGTCTCCATCCCTCCCCCAGGGAGGTGCTCAATGCCTGGGGCTGGTGCTGCCTCAGTGCCCCTGGCTGCCCCACTCCTGGCCAGGGTGGTAGGACAGGGACAGCCTGGGGGCATCCTGCAGCTCCAGGGCCACCAAGCCACCCATGACACACCCTGACATTCAGAAGCAATTAAACAGACAACCTCTTCAATCTACTGAGATAACTATGGCACTATTTATCTACTCAAAATCAATGAATGGCATAATGTTCTCAGTTGTGTAATTCCCAAAAAAGCCAGCACTGCAGTACACAAGCACAGCGACATGTCGCCTGTCAGACGCTAAATCTCAAATCTCTGTCACTGCCAGAATTTCAAATGTGAGAAAGATGAAGGCAGATTAACATGAGAAGGATTGATTACAATGATAGTTAATCTTTACATATATTCTGTTAAACCGTACAGTTGTTTTTTTGTTTATTTAAAAAGTTTTCTGGCTCTCTCTGCAGTGTAGGCAGCTATACAAGACAGACTGTTTCTACAGTCCTGTAAAAGTACGCTACCAAAAATAAACGTGTTAATTATGCTCTGAAGGTTCTGCTACACCACAATGAAAGTATAAAGAAGAGAAAAATTAAGACAGACCCATACGGCGCAGACTTCCAGAACTATGAGAGAAATCTGCTCCTAAAAGAGGATTACACCCAAATCAAAAATGTTTAGATTCATGATTTGAAGTTGCATAAAAACAGACATGTTTTATATGGCTTTAGAATGTCTCTCCTTTGTCACTACAAAGTTATGTGCAGATTTATAAAGACTTTAAAATTAATATTAGCATCACCCCTATAATATGGGGAGGTTGTATGCTCTAAGTGGTAAAGATCCTACATATCATTTTTTTTTGAGTAAGTGGTGGAATCAATAAGATGTCATATGAAACTTGTAGCTGGAGGTGCAGGTACAGTGGTAAAATTAGCATAAGCAACACATTGAAACAATGAATCCCAAATGTTCCTTTTCTCTCATTTTCTTGATTATATATTGATGATATAAGCAGCAGAGTATACTGGAGTATTTGAAGAGCAGTGAAGAGAGAAGGTAGGACACAGAATTCAGAAAAAAACTTCCAAACACTCTGCTCCTCCCCACCCTAACTTAGGGGGGTTTATCCTCCCACCTCAATTTTTAAAGCAAGTCAAATAGTCCAGAAGACACTATGCTCTGTCAGGATACTTGACTCAGCACCACAGTGGAACCCAGCGCTTAAAACAACACAAAATTCCCTACAGGTCTGTCAATGCCATCCTTCAATCCAACTGATAGCCAGAGCATAGAGCAGACACAGAGGAAATATTTGTCTTAATTGTTAGAAGAACAACACACTATTACCACTGTTTTAAGGGGGGGACACACACTTCCCTGTTGTCAGAATAAGTGCTTCTCCTTCATATGTCACTCTTTGCTTCAGGGAAAATATGTAGCTGGACAAAAGTGCCAATCTGAATGCTTTCTTCCTCCTCTTTAGCTGAAATCCATATCACAGATATCAGTCATGCATCCTTAGAGCTTTATACCAAGACAAGTAAAGGAAAAAACACGTTCCCACTCTAAAATCCCACTAAGTGATTCTCATGAGTCTGCCACAAGACTAGGCTTATTCATCTAAGAAAGGGCAGAGCTGGGTTCCTAGCTCACTGACACAGAGGAGAAACCTTTTCTCTGAAACAAAGATCATCTTCCATAGCTGTAGATTAGTCCACAAAATTTCCACAAAAAAGTACCACAAAGGCTTTGGGTTTTGCCCATACAGTGCTTTCCACCTCAGAGAACGGTTCAGCTGTGATTAAGTTAAATGAAATAGCCAAGAGTTTCCCATTATTTTCTTATTAGAAGATGAAAAGCATATACATCACTTCAGTACAGTTACCTGCAATGGTTGCACACTTCTGTCTGTATACAAACATGTTACAAATCACCTAAATCACATTCGAATAGCTTCCATCAGATGTAGCAAGCAGAAAGTTTCCTCCATTAATGCCTTCCATTAGGCCTTTTAAACACTCCCTCTTTGCAACAAAACCAGCAGAGGCACTACTCGGTCCCGTGTGAGCCATTCAGCCTTCCCGCGCGCTCAGTCTCACAGCGGTGAGACCCAGCCAGCCGTGGGCCTGCCCAAGCACAACAGCTTGATCAGCCGTAGTACATCATCACATTGCAAACAGCTACGAAGAAAGAACAGGCTTTTCAAGTCAATCAGCGACTGTGTTTAAAAATAAGCAGTAATTCACCTGAATGAAGAACATTAGGGATTTCCCGCAGACCCAACATTTACATCATGAATTGTGATAAGTGCTAGGAGCATCTCTTTAGTAGTCTGCTCTCAACGTGCTTCTTTTCCTATTACACATACAGTTTCACCATTTTTGCTACCCCAGGACAGCTAAATCTAAAGGACCAAAATCTGATTTTTTTGGCAAGCAAACAGTATCTTAAAAGTGATAATAGTTTTAGGCACACAACCACTGAAAATTTAAATCAGACTTCTGTACAACTAGAGTAAGCTGAAAAACATCTAGCTTGCAGCCATGACACTCAGTAGGGAAACCCATTAATCTTACTTCTGAATTTCCTCAGGAGTAATGTCTGCAGACCTTTGATAAAAACAGTCAGGCTTGGCAAAGAGGTATATTTGCTTGACTCATGACAGAATTTCACACCCTACCCTTCGCCAGACCTACTGCTACAATTGCAGCCAAGCTCATCAGTCTAACAAAAATATATCAGTCTAACAGAAATACATCACCTTTGTCTCCCCTTTCTCAAAAAGGGCCTTCGAAACACTCACCATGTCACTGTTACCCCAAATCCCATTCTTCTGTAGTATTTGTTAGTCCACTTGAAATCAGCCCAACCATCCTCAACTCCCAAATAACCATACAGTAACTTTCATATAAAAAAGATGTTGCTGTCTCTAATGATTAGTTCTAACTCACAGAGTCATTGAAATACTGAAGGGCATTGAGCTCTGAAACCAAAGCTCACAACTTTTAGCATATTCCTGGTACTCCAAAGTAGATGTGCATTATTAAGTCCATCAACTTCTTTACTTCTTGGTTCTCGTTCCAGTACTCTGCACAACAGCAAGGGTTTCCCTGAGATGACCAAGTCTGATGCTTGACCACTCCAATGGCAATTGAAAGATAGCAAGGAAGATCTGCTTTTCAACAGGCAGAGGCATGAAGTAAGCTGGTGTTTAGGGTTGTGGGATTAAAAAAATATCAGCTGTTTAGAAATAGCTGACTGATGAAGGCAAGAGAACAAAGAACTCTTAAGTCCTACAGGGGCAGTGTGAAAGTTGAAAAGAAGACTGTGTGGCTGTCCCAGGATTACATTCATTGATCCGTTCACGCTCTTCGAAGACACAGGACAATAACACTGACAAATGTTTCTTTCCCTCAGTACAGAAATATACTCAATTCACTGTTTACATATGGAGAAGACTAACCTGTTTGTATAACTGCTAAGGCATAATTTGTCAAAATAATAGTTTACCTAAAACACAGAGTTTTAACATCACTATATCCATAAATCACCCCTTTACAGTCTTTTCCTTTAGTTCATATCAATCACATAAAGATGTTTTACAGGTGCATAGCCAAAAAAATAACTTCAGATCTTATTTCACCTCTTCATACATTCCTTCACTTCAATATGTACAGTATGTATTAGAAATTATTTAAAGTAACTCTTAGCCTCTTCATACATTCCTTCTCTTTAATATGTACAGTATATATTACAAATTACGTAAAGTAACTCTTAGCCACTTCATATAAATAAATCTCTTCACACAGAACAATGATTTCTTAAAAGAAACTATTAATATCTCTTTCTGCCTGCATCAGTCATCTCCAGATGTATTCTAGAACATTTCTTAGGTGAGCAACACGTCACAACAGGTTGGGTAATAGTCACAGGCTCAGAAGCAGTATCTTGTCTACTTGGTTGCATGTAAGTTACAGTAAGTCCTATAGCCTTCTCTACTTGGCCTGGACAGAGATATTGCTAATGTTTTCAAATATATTTTCCCTGCTCAGAAAAGATGTGTTAATACTACTGTCCCACTGAACCTTAAGAAAGCCTTTCTAAATCTCCCAAACACAGCGGTTTGCGGGAGTGTATTCCTTGAACTCAAGGGGAGTTACTTTCTACAGCTGTGACGATAGTAGGAATATAGAGCAAAACCCAGCAGGCTTTGCACAGCTATTTATAGTGCTGGGATTTACCCTAGTGGCATATCCCAGGTTCAATTACTGAATTCAGGTTTTAAATTTTTCAGTGCAGAGATTGCCTTTCTTTTTACTCTACCATTATATTTCCTTGACTAATAAAGTAATTGCAAACAACATATTAATTACAAACTGCCTGTTTAATAACAGCTGTTGCGACGATGGCTTTAAAACCCTGTATTCTTTGAAAAATGTTTATATATAGACTGGCTGCTGAGCTATACATACTGCAGCAAGTCTTCCACCTGCTGGACAAAAGGCAGCACTAAGTTTCCTTAGCAGGAAACAGATGCAACAAATATCTGTGACCTGCACAATGACAAAAAAAAAAAAAAAAAAAAGAAAGAAAGGTAACATCAAGGTTCCCTTGTTCTTGTCTAAGTGCATTAAGTAAATAAATAAAGGTAAAGATCCAGGCATCTGATAAAAGGATACAAAGAGGTCGAGCATTTGTTGCCGAGGACCTGTTCTACTTTCCCAATATTCCTCTTTTAATAAACTGTTCCTGCAAGGTCTCTTTATTTTACAAAGGACTTGCATTATTTGAAACGGAAATACTACAAACCTTCTGCCTTTGGGCTCTTCTGGATTGATAACTGCGCTGATAAAGCAAGTAGAGAGATTCCCTTTTTTGTCTAGCTCAGGCGGTTGGCTAAATCAGAATATCATGTGTTCTGTGATCCTAAACCAGCTAAGCAATTGCCAGATCCCCATGTCCTTAAGCAGATTCAGTCTGGATGCCAGGCTAAGCACTGGGGGATTTTTACTCTCGGGCCCGCCCCGGGGGAGGACTGTTCACAGCTCCTGCTGTCACTGGGGAGATGGGGGGTGATGCTGCATGTGCCTGAACCTGTATCTCAACAAGACATGAAAAAGCCTTTCAGCAGTATACAGCTCTGTGCCAAACTGCAGGGTGTTATCCACCGATTCAAAGAAACAGGAACACGATCTTTACTAAAGTTCACTTACTTCTTTCAAAGCTCAACTCCTTTTTTTATTATGTATCTTCCTTTGAGACTCCCAGCAACATTCTTCCCTGAGGTATTGCCTAAGCCTTGAGCAAATCACGGATGCAAACCGAGAGGCTGCAGGTCTCCCTTGGTGTTATCCGCTCTCCTCTAAAACCTACACATCATCAACAGGGGGGAAGGTTGTGAAATTGCAACTAACATTAGGAAAAGATGAGTTACAAAATCTTGTGGGAGTGCTTAGAGATCTTAAATGAGATTAGCAGGCATTACCAATAATGAGACCTGAGCCATAATATGGCTTTGTAGTTTCTAGGTCTTGATAAAAAAGGTTTGAGAATTTTTGGCATAGAAAAAATATACTTATTATTCTGCACTTAGAAATAACAAACATAGATAGGCCTCAGTGTTATGAAACTGATGTTCAGAAATTAAAGACCAAACAAAAGGTATAGATGAAGCTGGTTGGAGACCTCATATTTTGTGGTGCCAAAGGCACCACAAAAGAGTCATCTGCACACATATGTAGACTTGTGCATGCACACACGTACAGAGATGCATATGTGTATCGGCTACCTTAAAGGGTCAGTTTCACAAAGCTAAACATAGTTTAGTGAAACCAGTTGCAAGAAAATATTTTTTTAAAAAGCATAATAATTTGGAAATGAGCCAGTTGCCTAAGAAGCCACAATCTGAGAGAAAAATAATTTTAAAAGTAAATAAAATTACATAGAAGAAAACTAAGGACAATCATAAAAGACGGCAATAAAAGAACTGTGATGAGAACAGACTGACAGTGATTTCTAAGTAAACTAAGAATAAAGGCAATGTAATGGTATTACTATAAAACCTTAGTAATAATGTGGACATAGCAGAAAGGTACAATGAATAGTTCACTAATCTGTTTTATGCATGGATAATCAGATGCAATCATACCATAAGGACAATTAAATTCTATTTTATTTCAGTGGTAACGAAGGAGGCTTCTATAAAAAGCTTACTAAAGTTAGATATTTTTTGCTAAACAGGTTGGGACCATGAGTTAGAAAAACAAATGGCAGAGGAACTCTGAAGAATGCCTCAAAATTTTCAGGTCAGAGAATACCGTGAAAGATTCAGGACACTGAAAGAAAGCCAGTCTGTGTCACTATTAACAAATATAATTGGGATAACTTCAATACGATAGGGCCTGCCAACCTCTTAAACATCCTGGATAAAATAAAGCAGTGCCTGCAGCAGGATTCAGTCTATAAAAATGCTAAGAATGGTAATTACATGCTAATTTATGTGTGTTTACAGCACTGGTTTGATAGATTTTTTGATGGCATTACAAGTCTGGCTGATAATAATGAATAGCGTCAGTGCAACATACTCAGACTGAAGGCACTTTCATACCTGCTCCACCCATGGTCTGTGCTGGCCAGCTAAAGGCCAGGCTGGCTGTGTAATTCCCTTCCAAAAGCAGTGGCACGTGCTTACAAGCAGGACAGTGCTCAGCACTGGACTAACATAGCCACACAGTGGACATAAGCTGTATTTTTAATGGGATTCCGTAGGATCAGTTCTTATCTCCTCCAACTTAACACTTCTGGAAGAAAACAAAATCATTACCGAAGATGTGAGGGCTAGGGAAAAGGCAAATAACAGAAAGGGTAGAGTTCACTGATAGAGAGCAATCAAGATCACATGGTAACGTGGACACAAGCAATCCCGATGCATTTAAAGATAAGCAAATGTAAAGTCATGCATAGGAACAAAAACAATGACTTCTGCTCTGGTAATCTGAAAAACTGAAAAGGATCATCAAATGGACATGGATTTTTAGAGAATTCTGTGACCAGAGGGGCTACTGTGATTCTGGGATGTTTAAAAAGAGGAATATGAAGCAGGAGCAGAAAAAAGGAGCACAGAAGTTCCATTATCTCTGTGTTTGGCAGTGCCGCATCTTCTTTCAGAAAAGCATAACTTGTTTTCAAATTAATATGCTGAAAAGAACATTGATCAGCAATAATAACATCAAAGACAAGCACAGGAGTGATTCAGAGGTTTGATGGTGCAGGACTCCAGAGACTCAATCTTTTCAGTTTAACATAGAAAAGCTGAAAGCTGAAGCAATGATTTGATCACATTCTTTAAGTACCCAGATGGAAAACACTGGCACTACAACATTTTTCAGGTTAGCAGCAAAGATATAGCAAGACCCAATGGTGAGAAGTCAAAGCCAAAAATTCAGAAAAGATAGAACCTAAATGTTAATAATGACAGTATTTACCTGTTAGTCAAAACCTTTTTTTTTCCAGTATTGAATAGTAAATATCTAAGACTGTAAGCTTATTCTGGATATTGAAGTAATATAAACAAAAAATTGGTGCACTTATATAAAATATTAATACATTGTATCATGTATTATTCAATTTTGTGTTAGTATAATTGTCACTACAGGGCAGTTTTGAAATTATTATTATATTAACAGTATCACATTGTATTATATCTAATTATTAATTACATAAAGCTGGCTTATTTTATTAAAATAGACAAATGGTAATAATATTTGTAAAAATAAGCAGATTCAAGATGCAAATGCCTAGATAAAGTCTCTGTCAAGATACAGTTCAATTTTTGACCAAAGACTACTAACAATGTCAAACAGTTGATTGTTTTTGCTTAGACTTCTAAAACAAACCATCCTCAACCATAGATGAGATCTGGAAAATACTACTTCCAAAAGATACATTTTTAACAAAGGAAGGGAAAAAAGTCCTTATAATAAAATTCTTGGGAAAGCTTAGGTAAAGGTTTTGCTGTATGGTTCATAGAAAAAATATATTAAGAAAATAATGAACAGTGTAAGCAGATAAACATCCTGTTTTACACACTTCAGGTAGCTAAAACTCTCAGTATTTCATGTGCAGAAAGAAAATGAAATATATAAAATATTTTCATCTCTCTTAGCGTATCAACATGAGTGCATTGAATGCATTAAAATGCTATTTACTGGAAATTATTTGCATCACTTCGTGAATTCTAAATTAAAGCCAAAACAAAAGGGTTAAAATTAAAATATCATTCCTGTCCTCAAAGATCAATTGTTTGGCCTTTTTTAAACTTCCTGTTTTGCTATATAGGAACTCTTCTTTATCACACTCGATTCACGGAACATGCTATTATTGTTTTGCTTTGCTTTACTCCCCATCAGCAAAAAGCTACTGCACCTGAACAAGACACTAAACCCCTTTTCCATGCATGTTTTCTCACAGAATAAACTGACATCAGTAGATTGTTTGCTTTTAACCCTGACACCCCCCCGACCTATTTTTGAAACTAATTTTATTTTAGGATGTCCTGACTCTGATACTAAATTGGAAACCCTGGTGTGAATTTTATAGAACACTATTTCCTTTTATAGAGGATGTTCACAGCTAATCTGTCATCTACGGGGCAGACAGAGGCCAGAAGGCTAGGAAACCAAGACAGGTGGCCTACCAGAAGCCTGAAACCTAAACTTTTTTGGCATTTTGCGCTAAATTAAATTGCAGGGAATCTTGAGTATTTTCTCACTGTACCTTGTTTTAATAACACTATAAATAAAAAACAGCTCGGTAACAGAATAGGCAAACGCTGATCAGAAAAACTTTCTTGCAGAACAGTTCTTCCCCCCAAATAAAGATGGGCAGCAAAATCCCTATTTCCCACAGATCTTTTCCCAAGAAGTTATGCCAGGAAACAAAGAATCCGGGTTTGTACAGGCTCCTTCCCCCCAGCCCTGCAAACACCCGCTTGTTTTCTACATGCTTTTAAAAAACGTATTTACATAAATTCAGCAAGTGATGCCAAGCCCCCTCATTCTATTATTACTAACAACATAATTTATGAAATTATTATTCTATTAAGTATAACTTTTTAATCATTAAGAACTTTTTAACTATTAGTTTTGTACATTGCCAACTGACTCGATGTAAATGCAGTGCATGGCAGCATTGTCACCAAAGCCACCATAAATGAAAGTTTTTTGTCTCCTCCCTTCCCATAGCACATCAGCTTTGGAGACACACCGTATGTAGTACCACACTCCTTATATCCCGATAAGACAGAGTGATTCTGAAAACAAAGCATAGGTTGTCCTTGTGAAGACAAGATAGTGTGGAGATATGGGACCTAAGTCTGTAGGAGCAATCTTGAGTGGAGAGCAGCAGAGAGAAATGGGTTACCTTAGTCCTTATGGAGCTACTGTGCCAACATTGTACCTAAGTTCCTGAGCACTTAAGTACATTTAGTTCATTTAGGCAGTAATCAGGAACGGGATTTCTACTGAGCCATGCAATGTGCAAGGTAGGTATCACCCAAATTATGCAGTGGAAACCTTCTCTCGCTCCCAACTTTAACAAAAAGATGTGGAGCAGCAGCAAGTCCTACTTTGGATTTATAACGAGGCATGAGCTACTCAACTCAACACTTCCAAATCTGCTGCGTCCACGGCCTCAAACACCAGTTCGACAGAGCGTGGGGCTTCCCCCAACCCATCAGAACAGTGCGGAACACCTAAATATGCTCCAACAGCACATTTGCTCCTTCTCATTCACATCAGCCTTCCATTATATCAAAGGTCTGCCTTTGGCCGCCCAATTTGACTTTGAAGGCATCAGTTAGCAAGTCTTCACAGAAAAATTCGTCCTGAAGGCAGGGCTTTACAGGCAAGCAGCAAGCCTTAACTTGCTTAACAACTGTGCTGAACTCAAAGCTAAAGGAAGAAATGCTGCTAAAGAGAAAACCCAGAGTAGTTAACTTACTGAAAAAATTCCCGTTTTAAGCACAGTAATACTGTTTTCTACTGTTATCACATTAAAGGCAGACACCAACCTAGTATTTGGGGAAGGGGCTTGCAAAACAAAGAAAGAAAATATAAATGTCTGTGTTTATGTGTATGTCTGCAAATGGGATGGAAGTATCTGTGTCAGGAAAAATAATTGCCACTACACAAAATAACTGTTCGGCTGCATTACAGTGTTTCCATCTATTATCTACAATATATAAATTACTTTGCTAAAAAGGATACACACTGCAGACAAAGCACAGAAAAAATTAGATGGTATGTACATTTTGAGAAAATTCCTGGCTTTCTGTTCCTGGCAATTTCTGTCTTCTCAGACATGTAATATAAACAGAGCTAGACTGACTTCAGCTTTTTTATGGTTTATAGTCCACAGTCCCCAAACCTGCCAAAATCTGCATGTACAGAGAAAAGATATCAAGAATGAAATAAACAAAAAAATGTTTTCCCAACTGTATTCTTCTACACTATCCCACCTGTTAGCAGTTTCTCATAGGAGTATCTTTTATTCTTAGAAAGATTACATTATTTAACTTTTCGTTTTGGAATTCTGCTAATAACACCAGATGAAATATTTTGCCTATCTGAAAAAATGCTGCTTCATTCTGAAAATGCATCTTCTTAGTCAATAGTGTTTCAACACTAAGTTCTGCTTTTAACTTGGGAGGTTTCTGAATAAAATAGGATGTCTGGCAGAGATGGAAGACAAACTGTATGGACTTCAGAATCATGATACTTGATCCATTAACACTGAATTAATAGGCTTTTTGACTGTTCCTCCTCACAGTGGCCCTATACTCATTTTCTGCACAAACTTCCTCATCTCTTCTGTAAGGTAACAGTTCTACTAATTAAAAGGTTCTGCAGCGATTGTAGATGTTCTATTTGCTGTATGGGGGGCGTCCTGTTTTATATGTTACATATGTTATCTTGAAACATCTTTTTAAACCTGTTAAGTATAATTTGTCAGCAATTACACCCTTATTTTGGATTAGCATGTCCTTTGTTACTTATAATAGTCTCCTAATACAATCTTGCCAAGTATTTTAGCTCTGGAGTTTGTGAGCCCCTAAGCTACCATCAACTCCACAAGTTTCTTAATTTACACCTGCTGAGATAGGATCAGCAGACTTGGGTTTGTTTAAATGAAAATTTCTGTTTGGATTACAGGCTGAAGCTGCCTACCCATGGGTGTACACATCGGGATAAACAGCCACCATAGGTGGCCACACTCCAAATGAAAAACATTACAGAAAGTTGGCTGTACAGATAAAAGAAAATAAATGAAGGCATGCTATAAGACAACCATTCGCATTTACTGTATTTCAAACAATACAAAACTAATTTTGTTAAATTCAGAGTCACGCTCCCATAAGCATTATAAAGCTCTTTAAAGATAAGGTATTGTAATGATGCATGTGTGTCTATATGAGAACAGTTATGCATAGACCAAAGCTTTCAAAACTGAGTAGCAGTGTTAGCCTATTTGTGTCAATTTAATGCTTTACTTTCAGGAGACCAAGTGTTCATTTTTGAGAAAAATTAATCACGCAAAATCATTTCCACGCATACATGGCATAAATGCAGCCAAGGGTATTTTAAAATTAATAGGAACTTTATTTTCTGGTTTTTTATTAATAAGCTTTAACTTGAAGGTTAGCTTTCGGGGAATCTTTCCAGCAGGAAGAATCAAGAAGTCCGTTATTCATGAATTATGAAAAAAAAAATTAAAATGTAATTTCCAGAAAATACCCTAATGCTGTTTTGAAAAAAAATAAAACAATCAAGAAAAAAAAATCAGAAAATAGCTCTGTTTTGTAAGTTAAAGGAGGAGTCAAGCATTATAAAGTCAGGTTTCCAACTAAAGAAATCAATGCAGATTGTAAGTAAAACTTTACATGTTAACATCACCTTTTCTGCAGATGCATTTATGATGAAAACAACTAAATTAATCCAATCTAAAATGTTTGGGTTACTCTTAAGAGAAGGTAAACCTGACTTACTCTGCCTTCAAATTTAAATATTCCATTGCTCCTGGCTATGTCAGATACTTAATTATATTGTTGGTTTTTTCTAATATGAACCAACTACCATGTTTGATTTAGAGATTTGCTCCCTACTGCAATGTATTTAAGTAAAGTTGGCAACTAGGAACATAACATGATAACCTGTTCTTGTGAAAGGTCAAAATCAACAATTACAAAGCTTTTAGTTGTGAAAACAACCGGTAAATCTTGAGGCAGCCAATAACATTTTCTTCTATTTTCTCACCAATTAAGAAAGATCCTCTTCCCTAGTCTGAGGTGCGTGTAGGTTATCAGGTGTGTGTGTGTGCTTTTAGGATTAGCCCTGTTCATGGCAATACAATTACCTGGAGGAACTGGGAAGAGTTTGCATGGTCCGAGTCCAGCTTTTCCATGTTCCATTTCTCATGTCACAAAATATTACACAGCTGTTTGATTTCCACTGACTGCTGCCTGAACATTCACCTAAAGCAATAATTATGATTCATGACTAGAGTGCACCAGACAAGGTCAGCGTCTCTGGCTCTAATATATACTAAATTGAATGATTTAACATAAGTCATCTCCGTTTCTCAATCTATTCACTCGGCATGACTATGGAAAAATTCACGGACACATGAGGGTAGAGTCAAAAAAACATCCACAATGGGCAGGCTTTATCAGCAGTGGAAAACAGTTCCAGGATCATCATATCTTTCCCTGCAATTCACTAATTATTTTTCTTTATAAAGAATTGTTACTGCAGTGGTCCTATAAGCTCAAGAAATAGTGTGGCCAGCAAGACTAGGAAAGTGATCATCACCCTGTACTTGGCACTGGTGACGTCACACCTTGAATACCATGTTCGGTTTTGGGCCCCTCACAAGAAGAAAGACATAGAGGTGCTGCAGCATTTCCAAGGAAGGGCAACAAAGCTGGTGAGGAGTCTAGAGCACAAGTTTTGTGACGAGTGGCTGAAGGAACTGGGGTTGTTTAGTCTGGAGAAAAGAAGGCTCAGGAGAGACCTTATTGCTCTCTACAGCTACCTTAAAGGAGGTTGTAGCGAGGTGGGGGTTGATCTCTTCTCCCAAGTAACAAGCAGTAGGATGAGAGGAAAGGGCCTTAAATTGCACCAGGGAGGTTTAGATTGGATATTAGGAAAGATTTCTTCACCGAAAGGGTTGTCAAGCGTTGGATCAGGCTGCCCAGGGAAGTGGTTGAATCACCATCCCTGGAGGTTATTTAAAAGATGTGGCACTTGGGGAGATGGTTTAGTGGTGGACTTGGCAGTGTTAGGTTTACAGTTAGACACGAGGATCTTAAAAGTCTTTTCCAACCTAAATGATTCTATGATTCTAACATTCTATGATTCTAAGGACATGCCCTTCTCTGTTCAACAGCTAACACTTTGCTATTAAGCAACTCTCCACAAGAGACTGACAGCTAACAGAGGGACCAAGTACTTCATTTAATAGGCAATAAATCATGGAAAATAATTATGCAATAAATTTTCCAGGAAATTCTCCTCTTAATTAGGTATGAACTGAGTATTATTCTCCCTTCACTAAAACCTCTGACTTTCATCTACAGGCTTATTCCAGTCACCTGTTACGTCTGGTCTCTTAACTGCAATCTTTCTGGGGTGGGAGGACCTTTATATTGTGTTTGATTATACAGTGTCTAGCGTCCTCTGGTTGTCCTCTACCACAATGCAGACAATAACCTTAAAACAATTAGTTACATTATATGATTAAAATATAAAATCCAAGCCAATTTTGTTTGGACAATTTCCCACTTGCTGTAGAAGATCAAATGTAAATTCAGAGTTTGATCTTTGCTTTAGAAAAAATTTAACTTTAAATTTGCAGAAACAACCATGCAGTAGATGACCCTAGCTTTCTGACCAAGTGTTACAGAGATTCGTGAGTTTGGGTATGCTCTAAGGACAAGGTATGGCCCTGAAGATGTGAGTCTTCACACTGATTAAAATATTAATATGAAAATATTAATATAAAAATATTAATAAAAATGAAAATACTATTATAAAATGGAGTCATACAGAGTGCATGTTGCAGGAGCAGATGATGGTGATTCAGCGGCATGTGGTGCTCCCTGTGAAATTCTATGTGACCGACACAGTACATTCTCTACTGCTGCCAGGGGTAGGTGCCTGCTCCTGTACAGATGTTCTCAGGATGGGGACTATTGTGTGAGGTTACTGATGGATGAAATATGGAAGATGTCTGAGGGGGCTGAGTATCTGGGAGGAAGTGAAAAGGGAGGTGGCGGAGTTGTATGCAGTACAGCTGGGTGAGGGGAATGCCTGTGAGGAGCCAAACGACAGGAACTCCCTATGGTCTTTAGGTGCTGCACCACGTTCTGTTCTTTTCCTGCACAGTCTGCTGCTAACTGTTCCCTCACTGCTGGGATCCAACTCAAGAAATGAGAGAGCAGCTCTACTGTCATATCTTGTTAGCACATTTTGAGAACTTCATGCTGTTTTGTTGATAAAGGAGAATATCAAAATGCACGTTATGACAACCTCTGAAATGTTGTTTGTTCACACTTACCATATTTTATATTGCAAAAGCAATTGCTTATGTCCAGTACAATTCCATTTGCATTGAAAACACTAATAAAGTGCTTTTTAATGGTACTTTATTTATGTTGGGGGGAAATAAATTGAGGTAAACCATTTTGTCTTCTGGCCAAGGAGAACAGCTGATCACCGTCCTTTCATTTGTGGGTAGACATTGAGCCTTCAGGGTCTACTCACAAATCATGTTTTCAAAACTCTGCCCCCACCCCTCGCTTATCTCTATCTTTCTTCAAGTGTGGTGTGCAAACATAGATGCAGTACTCACTTGAGGTCTCATAGCTACTACGTATAGTGAAATAATTAACTGTTGAGTGTCACACATGTTCTTCTTCATGCTTGACAAGATGAACTCTGCTTTTTTGCACAGCAGCTTTGTTGATCCAGATCATTAGGAATGTGATGAGAAAAGAAAGAGATTAAGGTGATGTATTTTATTTTACACTGCAGGGGACCAGGACTGTAACTGCAGTCAGTTATCGCGTCCCAGCTGAGGTGCAGTAACTCCCCACTAAGAAACAGCAACTGCTCAAACTGTTCTGACTGAATCATCCATAACCCCCAGTATTCCGTTAGATAAGTGGCTTGGTTCACATGCCACTGTTGCCTTACAATTCTCCACCTTCTCTTTTTTAACAGCGTTCATAAATTCAGCTATTCTTTTCTTTATATTTGCACATTTATTAATTGTGCTTTTCTTAATTGAATTTCTTCTTGTTGATCTCAGGCTATTTCTCCAAATTACCAGGATAATTAACTACTAGTTTTATCCTTTACAAAGCTTGCAGACCTTCCCAGGTTGATAAAATCCAGAAATTTTGTTAAGTATAGTCTATATTCATCTGACTCATTATTAGAAGTACAAAATAAAGAAATGGACCTGTATAAGGATTCATCTAAAATAACTTTTCAATTTATAAGTGAAGGCACTGGTAACTATTCTTAAATGTGATTTAATCTGGACCACATCTCCTCAATTTAAGAGAAAGTAACATACAACGACATCAAAAGTTCTACTACCATCAAACCGTATCTACTGCTTCTCCCTAGAACACTCAACCACTTACTTTGCTGACACAGGAAATCATGTTGAATGGACAAAATTTGTTCTTGAAAAGTCTGTTTGCTTTCTTTTAGTTTCTTTATCTTCTCACTACTTGTAATGCAGTATTAATTGTTTGTTTTAATATCTTTCTGGTTATCAAAGTTAGGCCAAATGATTCACAACCATCCAGGTGAGGTTTTCCTTAAGAAAAATACTGTTTGTCCTTTTTCATTCCAGGGAATCTTCCTCAGGATTGTGAAACAGAGCATTATGATTACAGTCACTAAGTTACCTCCGATTTTTAGGTTTTCCACCATTGGTTTCCAGCAGTCCCAACATCATTATTTTTAGAAAATTGGAGATTACATAATTACCACTTTTGAATATTTTACTACACCTAGCAATATAAAACTATTGATTTAAAAGCCTAGTACAGACAAAAGCCAATTACCTTCCCACTTGAATCATCTTTCCCCTCAGTTCCTGACTGCTGTTATTTTTTCCATTAGTTGTCCTTCCTCAGTGCTTTGTATTTAAGATGCTATAAATACAGCTCAGTGTTTCAGAGGATGGTCTCCTTGCTCATGCTGTGAGAGGAGGGAAAACTTGTTTGACAAATGAGCTTTCCAAGCTGTGACAGTCATAGTTAAAACTGACACTGTTTACCTTCCTGTTATCAAGGATAACGGAGGTAAACTTTGGAAATCAGTTAGTTTCTCTTGCTTTAAAGTAAATCATGAGAACTCATGGAGGCTACAGATATTGGAAAATATCTGCAATTCCTGGATATTGCTGTAGTTCTAATTTAGGAAGTATGAAGAGTCAAGTTAATGTGGTTTGTTTATATGGAACGTCACAACACTGTTATTGTTATTCATCACTTGGCACAAAGGGAAGCTTGGAGTATTTCCAGACAATCTACAAACTGGAGTAATTTCACATAACACTTGAGACAACTGAAGAGGTAGCATCAGAAATGGGTTTTTATCTAGCTTAGACACCGAGAGTCACTCCCAGGTGTCAACTTAAGAACACTTCAGGTCTATGATAAATTCAGCTCCAAAAGGAGCTACTTATGCTGTGTGACAAATCACATATTCCAACCAAGACCCTGCTCTCAACCAAGGTGCTGTTCCACAAGGATACAGGTCTTCAACAGGTCCTTTGTCATACCTGCCAGTCTTGTGTTATTGTCTTGAATACCCCTAGGACATCTCAAATGGCGTCAGACCCTGAAGTTTAGGCAAGTACAGCATTATTTGGAAGGTATTTGGGTCACAAAATCCATTGATGAAGAATACATTAAAGACTTTGAGAGAATATTTCTCAGGCTGCAGATGAGAAGATAGCACACAAGAATAATTGCAAACTTTTCCAAAACTCAGGGATATGCAATGGCCTTATTGCCGATGTAAATTCAAAGACAAAGTTATACCACTGCTACAGAGATGAGTAATAATCTTGTTGTGATAGCTGAAAACCAATATGAAAGGCAGATTGCTTGTCACAACCAAGAGCAACTGGCAACGTTGTCTGAAGATATTGAATGGAAAAGTGAGCAATGCAGGAAACAGAGCAGCGAAGGAATCAAATCTTTTCCTGGGGAAGAGGAGACCACTTAGTTGCCAGGCTGCAGAGGTAGGGAACACTGTAGGTTACACTGCAGAAGGAATCATGGGAATATCGAACATTTCACTTGAGGGAAAATTCTAATCTTAGATGCACTGCCAGCCACACTTGCCATCAGCAGATCACAACCAAAGGAGACTAAAAGCAGCCAATACTTTTCCTATGTAAAATAAATTCTTAGCAGTAGTATTATAGCACTGTGTAAAGTGAAAAGCTATGGTATTACGTAAATCCAAACTGAAGTAAATGAAACAAATTTATTCTGGATTATGAAGGGCAGGTAGCTAAAGCCTGCTAAAGTTTAGGATTTGTGTAGTTATTTCTGCAATACCCAGGTCATGCACATACAGCAAATAATATGAAGGCCATTTGGGAACAGTAAAATGAAAATTCTTGCCCAAGGATGTGTGTTGTAGCCAGGGACTGTTACACAAATAGAGGAAATAGCACAATTTTATCAAGGTTGTCATGCAACAGAACAAGCCTGAACATGCTATGTTGTGTTACTGCAGCAGACAGCTTCTCTACAGCAGTAAGCCCATATTGACTGAACTATTAACAGGACATATATTTTGATAGCAATAAGTAGTCATTATGAACTACTTTACATATACCGAGTCAATCCAAATAGCTCATCCTGGCTGGCAGAAGCATTAAGGTTGTTAGGAACACGAGAATATTCATGTCCAATTTACTCCAAAAGAGTTTCAGTTGTCTGTCACATCGGATTTTTCAAATTCTGCTAGAACTAGAGAACTATCTATAAATACAAGCAAGTGATTTGCTCTCTGGTTCTAAACGTAGATTACATACAGCACATCGCAATTTTTTTCATAATGTATAGAAATGAAGATTATGCTAGTACAAATTGTTATCAAGTGTTGTTTATCCTTTCTCAGCCATCTAGTGGCCACGTTCCCTGGTGAGACTTCCCCTGAAGACAGGCAGCATGGCTGCTCCCATCAACCTAACTACATTCCCAGCGTGAAGCTTAGTGAGGGAAAGCAGTTATTCAGGCTCCATTGTGCATATTTGCTTTTTTCTTGTTTTGAAAAAGCTACAATAGGTAAGTTGTGAACTCTGCTTTACATTTTTAAGAGGAGCAAACTTGGAAGCCAACTTAGTAACAATTGTCGCCCTAGAAGAAGTTATAAAGTGCTGCAGTTTTGCTATACTGGGATTATAAACAGAGGGAAGTGCTGCATAGGCCCAAACCCTCAATGGCATTTAGCTCCTTCTCTGACTGTTTAGTCCACACTGACATGCTGAAAGCTGCTACTCAGATGCCACCTGGAGCATTAGGCACTTGCATGTCTACCACAAGCCACCAAAGCTCCCTGTGCTCATGTGCACTCAAAGCAGGCAAGTTGCTCCAGCTACAGTTCCATGAACACCACTCTCAGAGTAAAACTGAACTAAACCCAAAACCTAATAATTTAACTTGGATCAGTGTTATTGGTTTTGTCACCATGAAAAATGCTTGTGGAACTACAACCTCAGGTTCCTCATTCAAGGTAAAGCTCTGACACAGGGTTTTCAAACTGAGTGTTTTCCTCTTTTAGCAGTGGTGGTCTGAGCTTGATCTAGACGCAAATTTTTGGTTAGATCTTTTACTTTCCATCTTGTCAAGGCTCTCAAATTTCTGAAGAAAGTCTTTCACAGTGTCACAGGCTGAAAAATTGTCTGTCCTGAGATTAAATTCATCTGGATGAAATTTTCGTGAGTTTTGAAAGACAAAGCCTGTTTCTCTACATCTTCCAACCAGAACAGACTTTACATGACTATAGAACAGACTATACTGAACAGACTATAAGTGACTACATAAGCTAACTTACATAAATATGCCAACCCACTCAGTACAATGAACCTATCTGGATTGAGGTAGGTATCCCCCACACTAATGACATAGAGTATAGGTGATGCTACGCTTCCTGGCAAGTTAGTAAGGAATGTTTTAGGTGCTGTAATTGGAAATCAGACTCATCTCACATGGATGAAACACACCTGTCTCTCTGAGACTCCTTGTGGGACACTAAGAAAAGGCTGAAGGGAGTAGAAGATCTTTTTCAGGCACTTCAATTTATGGCAACAAAATAACAGCCTTGTTACATTTCACATCTCCTGTGGGGATTTCCAGACTATATATGAGTAGGTATAAAACAGAGGGTTATTCCCTGAGATATTGCCCTGACCGATTCAGAAAGAACAGAATAGACCTTCTCTTTTTTACCTCAGCTTTGCGTGTGGGTTTCTCATTCTGCTTTCCCGGAATATTTGTAGTGAAATAACATAGGAAATTTCAGCTGAGAATAGAAGCAATAGTGCTTGTATCTTGACAAATTCTAGCGAGCTTTCCATGCATTAAATAGCTCTCGACAGGTTTAACCTGTAATTCCAAATCAATGGTGAATTAAGGCCATTCTTTTTAAATCAAGCCCAGGACATTGTGAATCGGGGTTCTTACATCAATATTAGTGAGTATTTTTGTAATATTACACTTTCAGACATCATACCCAATTCAAAAGTATGAAAAATTGATACGCATTGCATTCCTCTGATGCCAAATCTGCTTCCCTTTGCTCACGGAAACCACTCACTGTTTTCACTGTTGATTTTAAATGAGCAAAATGATCATATATTGACATCTTGAAAGACTATGCATGCAATCAAGGAAATATATGTAGTCTAGCTCACAGTAACTCAAAGAAGTGATACTTTTCATTAAAGTAATCAAAGCATAAAACAAAATGAAGACTACATAACGTGACTATACCTTAGACTGTTCTCCAATAAGTAATACTAATCTGTGCATTTGAAACGGAATTTGTATTGTATCAATCAATCCAAGTCCATGAATTCACAAATATTGGTTTACCTTTCCATTTAATTTGAACACAACCTTTAGCCACAAAAACATATTCTAATGTTCTTTATCTTTGTTCAACAGGGGACAAATTTTTGTTTTAAACAGGATGTGTGCAGGATAAATTTTGTTTCTAAATGGCAATAACAAGAAGTTTTAAAGTAAATCAGACACCATAAAGTAATTCCACAATGCCTTGGAAAGAACCCAAGACTCTCTGGTACCTAAATATATTCTGTACGGGTAAATGGAGTGGCCACCCTCAATATGAACAATAACTATATTCCCCTGATAACTCCACAGAATACTCCATGAAATGAGTTTTCTGTCTGATAAGGAAAAGGATGGAAATTGATTTTTGCTGAACTGCTGCTTATTAAAAATGCAGAAGATGCTAGAATCCTACTTTAAACAACTACACAGTAAAAACTGATTTTAATGAAGAACTTGGTTTCTAAAACCTTACTGCAGCATTTTTCAATATGTCAGGTACATGGAATTCTTTTGTATCACAGTACAGCTATGATATATACATGAATTATATAATAATGACAGGAGATATCTGTAACAAAAGAGCCTCAGCAGTTGAGACGTTTTTACTTTGCTCATTACTATTTCGCTACAGGTGAAATACATTTCTATAACAAGTGTTCTGAAATTCTCTGAAAACAACTGGAAACAGAAACTTCAAATTCATTTCATTGTGAAATTCCTGGAGACTGCATCAAGTTTCAGGACAATCAGTGTTTTAAATTTATTAATATCTCAAGTGGCATTTCTACACGTTCATTAAGATGTTCTGTATTTTTCCTGGTGCTCTTGATTTTGAGATTCTTTTTACTAAAGGATTCATGAGATCACTATTAGTGTTTCAGTTTTATGTATGTCAGGGGACATATACGATAACCTCTGGGTGTTTCAGTTTCTTTTTCTCAAAAGTTTGAAACTTATCAATATTCTAAAAGCTGTGGCACTTTCAAATTGTAGAGATACATATAAGTTATAGCCATGCTTTAATTAAATCTAAGACAGACACCTTGGAACTACATTCAATCTCAAAAAATACAAAAGATAAAAGAAATAATGAGAGTATGCTACAATGTAGTTCCAGGGTCTTCCATAGACAGTAAGACACCCAGTCAGAAGTCCCCTGTCTCTACACAACCATGTACCCATTTAATTAAATACATTTTTAAATCATTGGGGTAAGCCAAGGTGCTTATTCATAATTTACCTTACAAGAAGTATAAATTAGCCATTATTTTGGACTATGCTATCATAGTTAAATTGGTTTTGCTCCACTAACTATCCTAGGCTTCTCCACTTTATGCTGCAATCTGTAACCCAGAATTTAAAATCTTTATATCAATTTACATTAATGTAGTAATCATTCCACATACAGCCACAAATGTATTGGCTGCTAAAACACTTAATATATTTTCCTTGCTTGAAAATCCATATTCATTTAAGAAAGACTAAGATTTTCAATAAGTAAATCAATAGTTTTAAGAATATCTGCAAAGGGAACAATATCACTGTCACTATATTAATATGGAAAACAATCAAAGCAACGTGGTCTCTGTAGAACAGCTCTAAGGAAAAAAATAAAATAAGTAATAAAGTCCAATAAAATTATTTGATATATACAATTAAAATATATAAGAGCATCCACACCCCGATTTCCAGTTTACCATACTAGTGGCCTTGGATGTATGATGACCCTTGATTTATCATGGCAGAAGAAAACAGTCCCTTTAAGAGGTCCAGAAATGTGCTCTGATAACCTGAGTTGATTGGGACAGCCAGAAGGAGCAGAGATTGATATGTACAACACTTACCAGCCCATAAACTCCTCATGCAGCAGCTCCAGGAAACCAACAATGGATCAGGGTGAGGAATCAATCGTACTTCAGTCTGCACCACCCAGAGTTTGACATTAGCGTCAAAGCAGGCGCTGCACAGGCAAGCCCCAGCCACCCAACAAGGAGCCAGGCAGCCACCCAAAGCAGCTTGGTAGCCAGAGCACACAAGGGAAGCTGTTAACCACACTACACACCTAAACTGAGAAAGTGGTCAGTGTAGCCTGTGAATATAGGACAAATTAGATTATCCCTACATAGAATTTTTTGAAAAATACTTGTCTTATGCTTGAACCAATACAGATGTTAAATTATGTTCCTGTTCCTAAATTAGTGCTCACCTCCGGTAAACAGCTCAAATGCCTGAGTATTATACATAGATGATGCTGAACATGGTAGAGATTACTGCAACTAAAGTAATCTCAGACTTTCCATTTCAAGAACTTGAAGTCCATTTTCTATAGCTTTAGTGACACATTTGGACCACAAATTTTTCATCCCAGACAGCTGGCTCCAGAAAAGTACAGAAGTTACAGCTAAAACTTGTCAGATGTTTCTGAAAATAAGGCTAGAGAAAGTATGTTTTTTCAACCATATTAAATCAATCCTGCGATCCTTTTGCAATACAGTTTTAATATTTAGCCTGGGACAGCTATTGCCTCAGTGTCAGTGGTGTGACTACCATTGGCCTCTGTGAAAAGCTGCCCAAGTTCTACAATCGAAACTCTAAAACAAACTATGAACTCTAAAAAGCATGATGAGGAGCACTGGACCATGAAATGTAAAGCAGGAAGGCAGGAGAAACAGCTCATAAAGACGGAGCAACCTCATGGGCTAAAAGCAGGCACCAACAATGGGAGGAGAAAGAAAAGAAGAGGAAAGATGAGGGGTTGCAACAAAGTAGGAAAGAGGGCACGGTTGGGACAGGAACAGAATCAGGAGATACTGAGGAGCATAGTTAAGGATAAAGAGCATTGGGAACTATGAACAGCAAAGAAAAAGGTGTATAAAAAAAGGCCAAGCAATTAAAGAAAGGGACAGAATATGGGTAGATTTCAGAAAAGGGGAAAAAGCTTGGTATTTTGAGAATGGAAAGAGGATATAAAAACCAGGTAGGAGTGTTTAGGCTGTTATTGAAAAGGAAGAACGCTAACATGAGCAACGAAAGGAATGTAAACTAGGTAAAGAGTAGAGTAGAAGGAGACTGTAGCAAAAGGAAAGGTACAGAAAAGACAGAGGAAAAGTAACAGTTATCATTCCAGAAATGGGAATTGAACCAATTATTCCACAGCACCAGCATCATTTTGTTGTCCTACACCATAAACTCAGAAACCTACTGACAATGTTTTTTCCCCCTCAGTCTTCACCTTGTGGCAGTTCAAAATACAGGCTCATATAGCGAGAGAGGATAAATACTGTTATTTGATGAGGCATTCCTCCGTTGCTGCTTCATTTCATGCAGATGATGGACAAAGTTCTAGGAAGAAATCGGTATTAGAAGGCAGACAGACAGTGACGAAGGGACCAGCAAGAGGAGAGATCAAATGCGGCAGGAAAATGGTCACCTCAGGGTTAAGGCAATTTAATGATACTATGGAGAGCTGCATCCTGTAAATATTACAGTCACAAAATTCTGTGTAATAACAGATTTCCTTTGAGGTTGATTTCATCGCACCAGTCTCCCTCATTTCACCAAGCAATCAATTTGGGATGATGTGCAGAAGTGTTGAGATCTCCTGACCCCAACTGAAGACAAGGGGAATTCGACAGGAATTTCGACAGGAAAAAGTGCTGTAAGTGCTAGAATTATGGAGCATTTTGTTTTCAATCATCATGTAACATTTCTGTGTAAGATACGGATTAACTGGGTTGGAGTTCCATAGAAGATGTGTATATCATTCACAATTAATGCCTATATCATAACATTACTTACTAAAGGTTAATTAGAGCTGCACTGGTAACCTTAATTCTAGAAATCCTTTCTTTAACCTTACTTTGAGATTTCCTAAATGAAGCTTACTTTCCTTACTTACTTTTCTTTTACTGGAAGATTTTTTACAATCTTATAACATTGTTCAGCTATATACTGCGTCTGTAATGCACTGTTATTACAGAAAAAAGGAGTCTTAGGAAATCTGTAATGAATCAATATAAGGAAACAAAGAGCAATACAAACAAAATTTATAATATCATTTTCAAACTGTCATTTGCAAACTAAAATATTTGAAATTCTCTACTACAGTTATTGTAGATTGACCCCAGCCAGCGTCTTCCAAACAGAAGAGAGACATCAGAAGTGTTGATGAGAATGAGTTGTAGTTGCACTCTTGCACCAGCAGAAATGTCACAGAGCAGTACAACTGCTAAAAAACCTTCTGTTTTAATGGCTAATCGATAGGGGCAGTTGATTGACAGCAATTGAGACAGGCATTTGGGCTGCATTGTTTTTTCTCCTTACTATCATAAGCCTGAACCCCACGACACAAAATGGCATGAACCTACTTAAAGGCAGGTGGCAGAAAGTAGAAGAGCTTGTAAATACAGTACCAAAGCTATTTGTGAATCATTTGGTTCAAACAGAAATCACTATGTAAAACAAAATCACCTTCACGTCTACAAGTATCCAAATCCAACAGGCTTCCAGGCACACGTTAAAAGTATCATCTTAAACTTACCTAGCTTCTTTTGTTATAAAGACTACAGCTTCCAGGAGGAGGTTTTTCCCAATGCATTATTAAAAATTGCAAATTCCACTTGGCACTTACAAACCAGAAAAAAACCTACAAAAAACCCCTGCAGTTAAATACAGTCACGTGTTCTGTACTCCAAGAGAAGGACAGCAGCACAGGTCTAGCCATTCAGCTATGTAACAGGAACACAGCCACACCTGGGAACCAACTTCTTTGGTTCTGGAGACCGCTTTAGAGCCATTGTCATGGTGAAAGAAAGTGTCACACAGTATCTGCATTCACTTTACTCCACCTTAGGGCATGACTGATTCAACTCTAGATTAGTCTCCCTAAATGGCCATCTGGCCAAGAACAATGACAGAAACAGCTGTACACAAATTTATTTTCCTGAAGTACAAAAAAAAGGATAAATAAAAGTATAGTAAAAAAACAGTTAATAAAAACGTGCTCTGGGCACACAAGTAACGGTGCTGATGTTCAAGAAAAACGATAATTTTGGGCATGGATGTAAAAAAGATGTAAACATGCTGGCACACCAGTCAAAAACCAGTTTGAACCACGCTTTTAATCTGCACGATAGGAGCATGTTTCCGCCCGGACGGGGTTTACGAAACTCTCCCGAGGAAATCCAAATAAATTACATAAATAGGAGCGGGGCCAGGCGCCCCCCTGCCAGTCCGTGGCGAGCCCCCGAGCCAGTCCCTCACACGTCGGGGTAGCCGCAGTAGTAGACGGCCGTGCTGGCGTCCGACACGGCCGAGGAGACGGGCCCCGCGCCCGCCTCGGGCGCCGGCAGCCCGGCGGCGTCGTGGCCCGCGAAGGGCAGCCCCAGCTCGGGCTTGCAGG